>JAAGOF010000104.1:1937083-2123830 GCA_010645155.1 Tigriopus japonicus | reverse complement strand
AGACAAAGACCAAAAATAAAGATAGCAATTTTGTGCTTTTGAAAGATTGAGCCAATGTTTGATTGAATTTTACACTTTTTACACTACATTTATGATCACTGTGTTGTTCAGGGCAAAATTTTGTTTTTAAACTGATCCTTTAAAGATAGTTTTAAACATTCTGCAGCATTTGAGCAATTTACATTCAGTGGTTGGTTCCCGTCAGCCGTTAATCTGTGATATTTTGACTCGATGTGGCATTCTTGTGGAGGCTTTTTGTAATATATTTCCCAAGAAACCTGGCAGCACTGGGTCACAAGCTGGCCAACCTTAACTTATATTTGGCGCCGGCCAATTCGTCAGTCTGACAGACAAGTTCACCCAGGCAACATGAGCAAGAATGGTGATCTCAACACCGCTATCTTGGTCATCGGTGTTAGTGTGGTTGGTGTACTTGGATTCTGTCTTGGATGGACTCAGGGCTTCATGGTTGGGGCGGAGATCCGAAGGGCCATTTCTTCCCGGCCCGCACGTTCCTCCAGCCGTCATCGTGGCCCAGCTTAGGACCACGGCGACGGTGGGAGAAATGATCCTCGTCCTTTGTCTCCGCCTCCACCAAGACCAACAAGTCCCCCTCCAGCCTATTCCAGATCCCTCACTCAGACGTCGGTCTAAGGTAACACAACTCTCAAGGAATAAGCATGAACGGATGAAGGTTTTTAGCTTGAACTAGCGCTGTCTGGTCCTGGGGAAGCCTTGCCACCGCTTTTGCTCTGAAATTCGGCCACTTTAGTTGGCCACAAAGTGAAACCATTTTTCACTTAAAAGGCGTTTTCGCCCAAAATTAGATGAAGGGGTCAAGTTACTGTTATCAAAAAATACGAGTAAGAAATCTATGAAAAATCTTCAATCATTCAGTTTTCTCATATTTTTTGGAAACCTTGTGTTTGAATGATCCAAGATCGCAGTAACGAAATTACCATCATTCAATAACATCTGACTCGGCCTCTGAGGATACATTCCATAGTGCTTAAATCTTCGTGTCAAATCATAGAATCGAACGGTTATGCGGGAAAGCAGAAATGCCACGAAACTTTGTGCTAATGTGGACTGTTTCAGATAAAAAAAAACAAGGAGTTTGTTGATCGGTAAAGACGCCCAAAATATGCTTTTGCCTAAGAAATTCTTAAATATTTCTCGAAATTAGCTCAAAAATGTTCTAAACTCTGAAAAATGTTATTGTAAGGCAGGACTTTGGAAAATAACGCACGGTTATATATTTGGAGATCAAGTTTAAACCCGAGAGGTGTGATGTCATTGCTTATGGAGTATGGTGATAAACGATTAGTACGGTCCTCTCGCACACCCAAAGTCTTCAGACCGGTGAGACAAAGTGAGGCAAAAAATCCTACTTTTAAAATCAATCCAAAATTTGGCCAAGAAAGCCGATATTTCAAGAACCTGCCGTGCAACAGTTGCACGGGACGAACATTTCAAGTCGTCTTTGGCTAATTTCTACATGAACTAAAGACTTTATAAGGGTTGTGTTTTCATTTGGTCGCATACTCTAGATGTACACATGTTTGTCAAATCCAAAAATGTAATGAATCCGTCATAAATTAAACTCCATTTTTAGTCATGGAGTGTTTGTCTTGACAAATCCACGAATGACCATCCCGAGCAATTTCTTAACAGCACGGCCATGTTTATAAGCGAGTGCAATGATGAACAGATTCGGCTTTTCCCGCACATTTTTACTCAAGTCTGCCATGATTACGCATCCCAAATGGTAAGTCTTAAAAGTAATCCCTCAGAACTAGGGCCCGGAAAAATATTTGACAAAAAGTGACAAAATATTGAATGTGTGTACAGGGAGCGCCACTTAAAATCGGACAGAGGTTTGATAAAGGCCAGCAATGCCCCCCAAATCCAGCTCAAAGGCCAATCGCTTATTATTTTGAAGGAATTGGGGACTCTAGGTGTTTCAGCAAGAAAAAAGGCAACCAAGAAAGACGCTCGTAAAAAGATCTTGACATTGTTCAAGCAAGGTTTGTCTGTGAGGAGCGTAGATTCAAGGCTTCTTGAAGCAAAGTTAACCAGATCTTAATCCAAGAACTTTTCTATTTAGGCCATTCTGGAGAAGAAGGTGGGGATTAAAGGTTCAAAAAATGTGGGTTCCTAGGTTGCATGGACTAAAATTCCAGCAGAGCAGGTGCGGATCATTTGCTCATGTGAAGAGAGGAGATTCAGGACCTTGGTTAAAAGCAAGGACCTCAATGTCGAATAACTCAGTAATAGATCTTTTAAATATTGTTGCAATCAATAACATTTGTAGTAAAGGCTTCTTGATTCGACGGCTCAGTTCCCTTTAATTAGCAATTCTTCATGTCCGATTTTAAGTGGCGCAGCCTGTATATTTTCTTATCTGTACAACCCTTGAATAGTGCTTCAAGTTTCATGAATTGAACCCATTCATGGGCTGTGTCCTAACCCAAGCTTTTAAATACTATTCCTGACCAATCCACTATTCAAGGGTTGTACAGATCCGCCAACAATAACTCATTGGTAAATCAAATTTTTAATAAACGGTAATTTTATAAGCTATATTAATCATAAACTCTCTTTACAGGGAATCCCATTCCTTGTAGCGGTATTAAAAAATCCGCCCCCCACTCCCCCCCAAAAAATCCACTGAGTGTAGAGATTAAGATTTAAAAGAACACAATAGCAGCCTTTTGGCTGTCAAGTCATGTCCTTTAAGTAGCGGTCAAATCCATAGCCATTAATTCATTCGTATTGATAATTTTTGGCAGATAGGTTATGTAACACAAACACATTCAATCGTGGGGGAATTCAAATTAAAGAAACCAAAACATTCCCACATGGATTTATGGATTTCCTTTTCAGTTCAAACCCATGGTGTTATATCGGTTAGCACCAAAAATCAAGGTTCCTCCCACAACTCCCCACTGAGCGATGACTTAATCAGAACAAATACGAAGCCTTCAAATTTTGGAAGTCTATTTGCACCAGAAAGTGGGACGAAGAAAAATGTAACCTTTGGAGCTTCAATGAACACAAGTAATCAGCATTCCCCCATAGTAAAAGTACAGCAAGATATATTCGCATTTTGCCGAGGCATCCTCGGAGATATCAATATTAAAATAGATAAAAATATGGCACAAAGATCAAGTGAAGAAATGTTTCAAATGTGGAAGTCAGTCACATCTCAAGGTTGATTGCCCCACACATCTTGGTAAACCATCTGACGTGGGAAAGGAGTCATTTGAAATGGATGGGGATGCCCCTAAAAATGGGGACACACATCAAGGTGGAGATGAATTGGAAACTGTATCTGTGAGTGAGGAATACCAAGTGATCAATAATGCCGACAATCAAGAGTCACATGAAGATGGAAATGGAATAGATGCATCCAAAAATCACACGTTGCAAGATACTGTCATTGGGAAGGAGATACCTGTACCCAAGGGACATAAAAGTGAAAATAGATCTGATAACGGTGCTAGAGTAGGAAATTATCCTACCACTGAGATATCAATCGGGTCGGTAAGCTGGAATGGCGCAAGAAAAAAGAAGCAACCGGAAAGTTCTATAACCCTTTCACGCACCAGATCTGGTCTTTCTAACTAAGTGCCAGTCCTTTCATGTCGATCAAGGTCGTCTACCTCAATGCAAGAAGTATAGTCAACAAGCTAGTTGACTTACAATCCCTATTGAGCTCAAGAAATATTGATATATTGTTGATTACGGAAACGTGGCTGAACTCCTGGCATATGGATAGCGAATTGTGTTTTGTGGGTTATCGCCTAATCTATCGTAAGGATAGAACAGATACTAAACTGGGCCGTGGGGGTGGCCTAATCATCCTTTGTAGGGATGATATAAAATGTGATGAGTTGGAAGTGGATCATCCCAGTATTTGTGGTCTCAAGAGCGGCCCTCTTGAGTTCTTCTGTGTTTACTTATCACCATCAGCCAATTTGAACGATCGCCAACTTCTCAACGCATTTCTGTCTACTCGTACGAAGGACGCTCTAATTGTCGGTGACTTCAATCATCCCTCTATTGAGTGGACTTCGAAAATTGGCATCTCTCATGATGATACAGAGTTCCTTGACGCCATTTCTAGTGGTTTTTTAGAACAATTAGTGGCTGAGCCAACGCACAATGCGGGCAATATATTAGATCTCGTTCTCACTAATGATGTCGATTATGTGGAGTATGTCGAGAACCGGTGGGATTTGGCTCTAAGTGATCATTGTCTGATTGAAATTGGCGTCAAGCTTAGACTTAAAGTTAGAGTGGATGATTGTGGATTCGATTTTAAGAACGCAGACTGGTCAAAAATCAGAGATTCTTTGGACCAAGTCGACTGGCTAAGGATGGCGTCAACAAACGACGTAGACACTTTATGGAACTTCCTACGAGACACTATTGCCAGTGGTATGCGTTGTTATATTCCATTGAGACACTCTCTAAGTAAGAGAAGGCCACCTTGGCTTAGTAAAGCCCTGTTGGTAAAAATAAGGCGAAAGTCTTTGTTGTGGAAACGCTATAAGAAATTGGATGACCCTTTTTCCCTCGCCGAATTCAAGAAATTAAGAGCTGAACTGAAAAAGGAAATCATAGCTTCTAAGTGTAAATATGAAGAGCAAATGATTGGGTCCAAAGATATGAAGAGATTCTATAACTATATTAACAAGAAAAAATCGATGCAGGCGGGAGTGGGTCCATTATTCACTACAAAAGGTGTTTTGACGGATGATCCCATGAAGATGGCCGAGATTCTCAATAATCAATTTGCAAGCGCCTTTACTACCTCTCTCGATAAAAAACCTGGGCTTCCTCAAAAACCACTTGCTTCACCTTCACTGAGTTTCATGACCTTCAGTTTTGAACAAGTGTGGAAGGCAATCGATAGTCTAAAGTATTCGTGCAGTCCTGGCCCGGATGGTATTCCCTCATGTGTGCTAAAGTCTCTCGGTGGTTCTGTGGCATGGCCACTGTCATTAGTCTTCAACAAGTCATTTTTGGATGGGATAGTTCCGAAAGATTGGAAAAGTGCAAATGTTTGCCCAATACCAAAGGGAAAGGACTCTAGAAGATCCGAAAACTATCGTCCAATCTCAATGACGACCGTCAGTGGAAAAGTAATGGAAAGGCTTATCAAGAACAATTTGGTGGCCTTTTTGGAAGACCACAGCCTTATCACACGATCACAACATGGATTTCGTGGTGGGAGATCATGTACTACGAACCTTCTGGAGCATGTGGATCAAATCTCGAGTGTGCTGGAAGAGGGCAGTTCTATTGATTTAGTGCACTTGGACTTTGCAAAAGCATTCGACACTGTACCGCATCATATATTGATGGAGAAGCTCGAAACAATTGGTGTGGGGGGGCATTTGTGGAACTGGATTAATAATTGGCTTGACCAGAGAAAACAGCGAGTGCTGGTTAGAGGGCTCTCATCTGAGTGGACTGAAGTCACCTCTGGTGTTCCACAGGGCAGTGTGTTGGGGCCTGTGTTATTTCAAATTTTTGTGAATGATGTCACTGTTTCTGATGGGACAACATTGAGGCTCTTTGCTGATGATGCAAGACTTTCTCGGAAGATCACCCAATCCAGGGAGTCATTTGTGCTCCAGAGTGACATCATCGAAATTCAAAACTGGTCTCACAAGAATCGAATGAGACTCAATGCCCAAAAATGCGTAGTCCAGCGGTTTGGCGGGTTGAAACTTACGGTGGATTACAAGTTGGGTGGGAAACCCTTGGATTGGGTCGAGACCCACAGAGATTTGGGAGTCCTGGTGGATAATCGTTTGAAATTTGATGCCCATGTTTCAAACCAATGCAACAAAGCAAACCGTTTGGTAGGAATGTTAAAGAGACATTTCACGACTAAAAATAAGGATGTGCTAACCAACCTTTTCAAAACTTATGTGCTACCCATCTTAGAATATGGATGTCCTGCCTTTGCTCCATTGCTTAAACGGGACATAGCAAGAATAGAATCCATTCAAAGACGGTTCACTAAGAGCATAAAAGGAATGAATGATGGTTTAGAGTATTCTGGGCGTCTCTCAGAGTTGAATATGGTCTCACTTGAAGAAAGGCGAAAGAGATGTGATGCGTTATGGACTTACAAAATTATACATGGATATGTGGACCTGCAATTGGGGGACAAAGCGCAACCGTCCTTTTTCCCGCTCATTAATAAGATGGCACGTAAATCGAGGGCTACAAAAAGAAACGAGTTGTGGAAGCCACCGGCTAGAACTCTTGCTCGGATAAATGCCTTCTGCGTACGCTCGGTCTCGATGTGGAACAAGCTAACACCCGAAGTGCGAAACCTGCCCACAATCAAACAATTCAAAGATGCAATCCGTACCATTTCTCTATAAATCATTCGTGCTAAAGTAATATTTCCTTTATAATTCAATATTTCTATTATCCAATACTCTCATATCGCCTTAAATGGTGTCGGAGTGGATTTAACAATAAACAAACAATAAACAATATCGGTGAAGTCCACATTCAGTGGATCTCGGGCGGGTGCAAAAATCTTGGCTGACAAGCAAAGCATGCAAATGTCACTGTGAACGCTGGTTAACATACAATCCATGTGCTCAATAACATTTTTTGAATATCATTTCAATTTGAAGTTTCATTGTGCCTTTTCTGCTTTTGAATTCCTTACCTTGTGACTTTTTTACCGTGACCTATTTACCTTGTGACCTTTTTACTGTGACCGTTTTACGGTGACCTATTTACTGTGACCGTTTTACCGTGACCGTTTTACCTTGTGACCTATTTGCCGCGCGCCCTTCTGGGGTACTGTATATCCAAGTTATTGGAGCTTCTCCTTTATATGTTTCAGCAGCAATTTGTTCAAAGTTTATGTCCCATGTGCTCAAGCATTTGTCGGCTGCTTTAAAGTACTTGGCATTGTCAGAGTAGATCACCGAGGGTTTTCCACAATGACCAATAAAGCGCCGAAGAGCATCCAAAAAATCATTGGTGTTGCAAGAAGTCATCGCTTCAACATGAATTGCTCTTGTATGAAAACTAGTGAATAGCACAATCCAGACTTTCATTGTCTTTGGGTGTACACATTGCTCTTGCAGTTCTTTGATTTTTCTCTTTTTCTGGATAGGACTTAACTGTTTGTATTTGTCATTCGTTTTGACAAGCGTGTTAATTTCCGAATAACATTCGTGTTTGCAGGTCAACGGGCCCATGTAGTCCACTCCTACTTTCATCCATGGTTTTGGATCATCAATCCGCATCGCCGGCAAAGGTGACATTTTCGGAGAGTTGAACTTAATGTACCGACATCGAGGGACGCGACATCTTCTTACAACACTCTTCGTGTAGTTGAAGCTACCCAAAACCCAGTACTTTTGCCGTAGCAAATTAAAGGTCTGACGTTGACTGATATGCATTCTGGATTGGTGCAAGGACAAAATCATTTTTTCGGCAATATCACCTTTTGGTAAAATTATTGGCGATTTGAAATCATGAGCTAATGAAGATGCACGATGCAGTCGAGTCTCCAATCGAATGACCTCATATTTGTCATCCCAATACACTGGAAGATCCTTTAATGGAGATGCTTTCAACTTCATGCACTTCTTTTCTTTCAAGGCTTTAATTTCTTTGTCCAACGACTTTTGTTGTGCGTACTTCACCAAGATGTGTTCCGCCCAATCCAATTCTTTTTTGGTAACGTACGTTGGCTTTGTCTTGTCCTTGGAAATCTTTGGTTTGCTTGGATAATTTCTTGCTTTAACGGCGAGTCGTTGGAAACGAACGAGAACTCTATACATTTTTTAGCCATGTTCCAATGTTCGTAACGAGTCTATCCAAGAAACTCAAACTATGCTCAGTCCTTCTGGGATACGGAGTTTTTCCTCGGATTCCATTTCTTTTTGAAGTGCTTCACTTTGCGTCTGATATTGTTATATTCCCTGTCTCTCTGTCAAATACAATCTAGTCATTTACCAACGTCTCCTCATGCAACAGATATATTTACACATCCGGATGAGTGAAGTCATTCATTTTACCGGACGTGCTAATCTCGCTGCCGTGCATGGCTCTCTCTCCAACCCGGGGTTGTTGAGGCCACTCTGACTTGGGTTTCGTGAGAAACTCGGGTCCTTTGGACCAGAAATCGGATTGACTCTCCAACTCCTCCAAGGTACACCCTCTGCTAGGCAAATCCGCAGGATTCAACTTTCCCGGACAGAAACGAATTTCAGATCCTTGAGAGTTATCCAAAATCTTGATAATACGTCTCTCTTCCCAAACTTTACAATGACCTTTTCCTCGTTGGGTTCTTTACAAGTTTAATAGTGAGTCCTTGAAATACACGATCTTCTTGCTCTCTAAATTAGGTTTGAAAGCTTCTTGAAGGTAACTCCCCATATTGACCGCCATGACGAGTCGGTCTTGAAGTCACCATTTTTGTTCATTCTTGGTGAACTTGTCTGTCAGACTGATAAATTGGCCGGCGCCAAACATAAGTTAATGTTGGCTAGCTTGTGACCCAGTGCTGCCAGGTTTCTTGGGTAATATATGACAAAAAGCCTCCACAAGAATGCCAAATCGAGTCAAAATATCACAGATTAACGGTTCACGGGAGCCAACCATTGAATGCAAATTGTTGATACATCTGAAATATGCAGAATGTTTAAAATTACCTATAAAGGTTCAGTTTTGGAAAAATGTTTTGCCCTGAACAAAAAAGTGAGCATAAATGAAGAAAAAAAAGTGTTAAAGAAAAAAAAGCAATAGCTCAATCCGTCAAAGCACAAAATTGCCGTCTATATTTTTGGTCTTCGTGTATTTTGAAATTCAAAACAAATAACTTAATTTGGCCCCTCAAAAAGTCAGAAAAATAGATGGATAAGAAACAATAATGCTATTGTTATGCTAAGTTGAATTCAAACTCTAATGTTTATACCAATCTTGCATATCCAGGAAAAATGGATTTTACTTGTTTAAATTAAGAGAGCTATTTAAGTAAAAGTAACAATACTGCCATTAAGTTTAAAAAATGAATCTTTTCAACGAAAAATCTATTTTTGTAGGTAATTTGATTGACGTTTGCGGCAAAAAACAAATGTTTTTTAAGTGAAAGTCTTTGGTTGTCTGGGGTTTTTGAATCACAAACTGACTTCATCAAAAATGTATCAAAATGCCTTTGGACTTTGATGGTCAGCAAAATAGTGTTGCTAACGAAGGTCGTCCTCATCTCCTCCATAGTACTGATGGATTTCGAGTTTGTATTTTGCCATACTTTTGCCATTTTGGTCCTTAAGGGTAAAAAACTTCACCACTACTAAACTTCTCAAAGGGCAAGACACCTAATCTGGGAAACCTAAACACCACCTTTAAGGGAGGAGACGTGGTGTCGTGGTAAGCGCAGTTTCCTATAGTGAGAGAAGTCCCAGGTTCGATTCTCCTCCCCGACCTTTCTCAAGGAAACTTTTAGACGTTAATTCACACCCACAGACGGAGAACCATTCTGATATCGGACTTGAAATTGCCTATCGGAAATATTTGGACGGTGTGATGGCTGGCTTCGCTGGCCGGGCGAGGATAAAACCTCCGACCCTAGCACCAACAATCCTAATCTCCAAGTAAAATATGGCGGTACTGACTCTCGTTTCGAAACACATCACTAGTTTGGAGCTTAGATCAATTAAAATCACTAGATAGCGTGCAAGCTTTAGTCTGGCTGATTTGGCAAGCGGGGTGGAATGTGTTGAATTTATGAGGAAAATGTCGCCATCACAACTGTTTAGTGGACAGTTAGTGTAACGAAACATGTGAATCAAGACCAACTTTTTTAACTTGTTCTTGAAGCCACAAGTTTGTTTTTGTCCATATATGCATTGGATTAACCCTACCTAACGCAAAAGCTTAAATTTATGTTCTTCCTACCAATGACTTATTCAATGTATTGGCAAAAAAGTTCCAAGTTGAAGTATTCAAATCCAAGGTATGGCCACCTAGTGACGTCTTCGGTTCTTCCGAGAAAGTGACCACTAGCAATAGCAAAAAATGACCCAAAACCATTCCTCAATTCCAAATTTGATTCATCAATTTCATAGTTGTCATTTGCCTGGTCACTCATTTCAAATGTTCCCGCACTTTTGTCCGCTCCACAGTTGGCGACCGGAAACACATTTATAGGCTTACACATTGTCTAGTATTAATAGAAGTCAATGGTTTGGAGTTGGATTTTTGGCAAAGTGTTGCCATTTTGACCTTTAGGGTCAAAAGGCTGACCACAACTAAATATCTCAACGGTGGTGATGGGACGAGACGGTATTTCTAAAACATGAGACCAACTGATGTAGGTCTCATTCAATACATCTCAGAAGCTGGTTTCAAGTCAGTATCGAGTCTTACAAACGAAATGAGACAGCTACAAAAGGAGCCCTCCCCTGATTGAACCTGTTCATATTTAACAATTTTGTTAAAGTGAGTAATCGAAATTGAACTCTCTTTTGAGGTATTTTTAATATGCATGGAGACCATGATCTTTTCTGAGGCTGCATCAAATATTTTTATAATTGAAATTGTCTGAAACATCGTGAGGACACGCAGAAATAATCAGAGATTCAAGGTGTACAGCCCCCTGGCACATTTATTTGATTGTCCTGACTAGATCATTATCACAGATTTTTATACATTTGACCAGAAGAACGCACAGGCCAACTAACGCATGGCTTGGGTTATACAAAGTGTCCAATATTTTTGGGGCAATAATTCAAATTATAAGTTCTACAATATTGTATTGTACATAAATGAGGGGCTCTTCTGTCCCACAAGAAGTGCTTTGATGAGCCGAGGGAGGTGCAAGATTTGCCCATGAATATTATCTGCACTCCCTCTCTATGATGAGCTTTTGTCCTCCGAATGAGGCCTTTATAATGAGGGTCTGTCCTCCATAATGAGGCTCGGTCTTCCGTAATGAGGCTTCATCCTCCGTAATGAGGCTCCGTTTTGCTTGTGTCCAGGGGGCTTCCTTCTGATTTATCCTCGTTGCCATTGAAACATTGTGAACACACGCAGAAATAATCAAAGAGATTCAAGTTGTGAAGCCCCCTGGCACATTTATTTGATTGCCTTGACTAAAGGCTTTATATACAAAGAAGGGCAAAGGTCTAGAATTGAAAGTCTTCTCTGATTAAATAGTTCATTGGGATACCAAGTTCTGATTGGTCAATTAACACCTTGCGGCGGCGTGATTAGATGCGGCATGTCTTGAAAGCTTTTGTCCCAGGAAATTGCGATTAAATGGCTTTCAATCTAATAGATACATGTTGCAGATACAAATTGGCGTGTTACTACAAAAAGAAATCTCAACATTCTGTAACATATTTTTTCTTTTTCCTCAAACAAAGCCCAGAAACACCAATTTGGAAATGGCATGGAAAGTGCCACCCTTTGTATTTATGTCAGATATATAGAATATATATAAAGCCTTTAGTCTTGACTAGTTCATTATCACAGATATTTATGTTTACATTTGACTAGAAGAACGCACAGGCTAATTAACGAATGGCTTTTAGGCCGAGGATTAGACCAATGAGAATGAGGATCATGCCATTGAGAATGAGGATCAGACCAATGAAGATGAGGATCAGACCAATGAAGATGAGGATCAGACCAATGAAGATGAGGATCAGACCAATGAAGATGAGGATCAGACCAATGAAGATGAGGATCAGACCAATGAAGATGAGGATCAGACCAATGAAGATGAGGATCAGACCAATGAGACTGGCAATTGAACATACATTGTGTGTGGTGAAAATTTGGACTTTTGTTAGACAAATTTTATTTAATGACAATTTTAATGTGGCTATAATAATGCTGGAAACATTTGCAATTGTTTTTTTTTGCGTTCGGTTTCGTCGAGTAAAGACGTGCCAAAAAGCGCTCCGTGAGACTTGTAAATATTTCAAGTGAAAATATTCCACCACGATTGACCTTACAAACTGCTAAGTCCAGTTGGATTCCCTATGGGCGAGTGACCTTAACGGCCAAGATACAGATACTTCACCATGAACAGGAACCCTCCAATTCCACCCACTGAAGTGGGGAAGAAAGTCCTTACACCACCGACAGTGCAACATGAGCATCGAGTGTCTTCTTACCTTGGCGCTGCTAAATTGAATTCTGAAGTCAACCAGCAGGGGAATCGTCGGGAATTTCCCGCCTTAATCCTTGACTTCCTACCAAGCCATGGAGACGGTGTCGCGAGTCCTGACGTAGTGGCCGATTTTGTCTTTGACAAGTTGGGGATCCGTGGGGATTCTTGGGATATGTGGTGTTGGAAACAGAAAAAACTCGGTGAGGGTTATCATCACCCATAGCTCACCCATAACGAGATCATAATCAACAAGAGATTTGGATCAAACATTGACTTTGTGAAGATTTATGGGAACATCCAGTGGAAATGTTCAATTCGGGTGGAGTAAGGAACTCTGTCCTGAGGTTTCTGGACATCCCGACGAACGTTTCGAAAGAGGACCTGAAAAACGCCATCAAGTCGTTTGCAACTCCTCACTCCAATGTTGTTGAAGAGAGGTTCTCAGAAAAAGATAATGCGAGGATGGCTGGAATTTGGAATGGGCATGCTCGGGTGTATGTCCAGATCACTGCCCCAGTGCCAGATTTCATTGAAATTGAGTCGTGGAAAATTCGAATCTGGCATCATGCTCAAATTCGAAAGTGCTTTAAGTGCGGCCAAACGTCACATCTGAAGGCAAATTGCCACGCAAATTCATCTGGCCCTTGTGATGATCAATTAGTTCGCTCTCAAAACAATAGAGAGGAAAATAAGATGTCTCTGGATGGCGAGGCTTACGATGGTGGCGACTCTTATGACGACAAATCTCATGAGGACAAAGATCTAAATGACTTTTCTCAAGAACATCAGGTGAAAATTACGTCAAATGAGGCGACGTACAATTCTCTTCATGCAGGAACTCAGCATACGAACATTGGACGTATCTTGACGGATAATCTACGAAACTCAGTGGATGCGTTAACTCCCACGAACCAACTCCCGACAACTGGGACCAATGAGCCTGATCCTCCATTAATCGATGACGTGTCGCCGAATTCCGACGTACTAGTTAACGAGGAAGTGTTAACTCCAAACTTGACCAAGAAAGCGAAAAAAACGTCGACCAAACAGCATGACATGATGCTCAGAGGAGATCCAACTCGCAAACAGAAATAAAATGGGATTACTTCACGCAATCAGTCTTAACGCACGAAGTCTTGTTAATAAGGTGGTCGAGCTCGAAGAAATTTTGATTGAGGTTGCTCCCGATGTTATGTTTGTGACAGAAACCTGATTTAATGAATCGATATTATCATCAGAATTTGAAGCCTTGGGCTGTACCGTCGTTGCCCGAAAAGATCGTCAAGATACGTTTGGTGAACGAGGGGGTGGGGTGATGATCCTTGCCAAAGAAACACTGGGCTGTATAGAATTACCCATAATTGATGTTCCACAAGTGTGCTCCGTGATTATTCAAGGAGTCACATTGGTGGCTGTGTATCTCTCCCCGAATGCTAGTGATGAAGATCGATCTGCCTTGAATGGCTACCTTGCAGACATTTGCGATTACTCTATAATATTTGGTGATTTTAACCACCCCCACATTGATTGGACTTTGATGTCTGGACGGTCAGCAAATGACGAAAATCTCTTGAGATCCATTGAGGATGCCTATCTCACGCAAATGGTTGACTTTCCTACCCACGTTCAAAATAACACGCTCGACATTGTACTCACCAATGAGCCAAATTCGATTCAATTCGTTGCTTCAAGACCTGAACTGACTAAGTGATCATGTGCCTTTTGAGTTCTGTTTCTACTTGGAATCTGGTGGGAACAGGACCCAAGAATATGTTCCTAATCTTTCCAATGGCAATTACGATGGGTTTCGTTGTCTCATTCAGCGAAGTTGCGATAATTGATTTGCTCAACATCTGTGGACAATCATGGATCTATCGTCTCTGTCTGTTGGCGACGAAGCCAAGAAATGCCTCGAGTTGGTAATTCAGGGCAAAGACATTAACTGCATAAACAAACCATTTATAATAGAGGCGTTGGTAGCCGTGGTGCAATTAAAGTCCCCTGCCTTTGTCGAAACCCAAATCCAAATCCATAATGAGCCCCCTCAATCTCAGCTTGAACAATTGATGCTCACCATTTGGAACAAGCATCGACAAATCATCGTGAAATGAACCTAGGGTCGGTTGGTATGGATCAACTGATGAATATTTGCAAAACTCACCGAAGGCAAACTTGCAAAGACAAAAATAAAGGCTGCCTTGGAGCTCATCCTCAATGGTGCCCCAAATTAAGCCAATTCGGTCTCAGAAAATATAACAAAAAGGGATGTTGCAAAACAAACTGCAATTATTTTCATCCCTATATGTGCCTCGCTTCAATGAAAACGAAGACTTGCTATAATAGGAAATGTAAGAAAATTCATTTGAAAGGGACCCAAAGAAAACGTAATCAAGGAGTAGTCCCACAACCACAATTCCTTGTGCCACCTCCTAACTTTCGATTCCAACCCGAGCCGTTTCCACCACTTCATATTCCGATCCAAAATCGAACGTACGCAACTGCTCCCGTGGCTTTACCGAAAGAGACGCGACCTTTTGAAAACGCCACAAACAAATTTGAGCCTCAACAGCCCTTTGTTCATCGGCAGGATTTTTTACGGTTGGAAGGGATGGTGCAGACCATGATGACAATATTACAACAACAGACAAATTTTCCTTAAAGGGGCTTTACCTTAACGTCCAGTGCTTGATATCTGAAAAAAATACGACTAAAATTAAGACATTAGAAGAACTATCTATTCTGAAACGGTTTTCCTTTATAGCATTAACAGAAACTTGGCTTAGACCAGGAGTTCTGGACGAAGAAGTCACAATAAAGGGATTTTCAATAATCCGTTGTGATCGAAAAAGACCCAGAAATCCTATTTTTCCCCATGGCGGAGTTTGTTTATACAGTATTTGAAAGAGGATCTAACAAGCGAGCATGTCATGATGTCTAATGGTGAAGTTGAAGTCTTAATTTGTCATGGAGGATCTCTTGATTTGACTATTACAATCGTTTATCGTCCTCCATCATGTACTCCTGCATGTTTTCACGAGGCGTTGAAATTCATTGATCACGAGCTCGAACGAGCCCTGTGTACAAATGTGCTGATGGTGGGAGATTTCAATTTACCTCAAACTATAGTTGAGTGGAGGCCTAGTCAGATGGGGTTCATCCCAATTCCAAAGGCTACCTCAAACTCTTATGATATATTCGAAGACTTTTTCTTCCAAAATAGCCTAAGTCAGCATGTTGGGGTGTCGACCCGAGGGCAGAAGAATATTTTGGATCTTGTATTAACGAACGATCACGAACTCGTAAATCGTGTGAAAATAACGCCAACAAATCTATCCGACCATCACCTGATTGAAATTTGTACCTTCTCATCTTTCAAGTCAGTGTGTGGACAAGTTCAAAAGACAAAAATTGGCCTTGACAGGTTTAGTTTTCATGACGACCATTGGCCACTCATTTCTGATGCCATAGAAAAGTCAGACCTGATTTCTTTAATGGAACATGAACCCAGTGTTGACGATGCCATTGCGCGAATGATTTCAATATTTGACCAAATATGTTTAACCTTAAACATACCTAAAAAGCGTTCTCCTCCACGGCCGCATCAAATCCCGAAGTACAGGAAGAAGTTATTCAAGAAAAAATGCAAACTAGCGGCTCGATTAAAAAAAGAAACTGGCTTTATTTCCACCGACAAAATTGTGCACAATATGGAACTCCTTGATATAGAGATAAAACGATCCATACACAATGAGCACCTAAGTAAAGAGCAACGAGTAATAGAAGAAGTGAAAACTAATCCAAAGGCTTTTTATTCGTATGCAAACACAAAGCGAAAATCCAAACCTAGAGTAGGCCCTTTTTTCGACGGAAAAGTTGTGGTAACAAACGCGGAAACTCAAGCTAACATTTTAAACGAACAATTCAAGAAAGTTTTCTCTGTTCCTTGCAATACTCATGCAAGCCAATCTCATTGCAAGAGCGAAATTGAAGGGTCTGCTGAACTCTGTGACTTTACGGTCACAGACCTAGAAGCTTGCTCAGCAATCCGGGAGCTCAAGGTTTCAAGTTCTCCTGGTCCGGACGGCGTCACTGCTCAATTTCTATTTAAATGTTCCAAAACCTTGGCTCCAATCTTTTGTTACCTCATGCGCCGAACATTAGACCAAAATGAGTTTCCAAAGTCACTCAAGATGGCTCATGTGGTGCCTCTATTTAAAGGTGGGGATAAAACCTTGCCCGAAAACTACAGACCAATATCCCTCACGTCATATATAGCCAAGGTTTTGGAAAAAATTCTGAAAGCCAAACTTTTGACTTACATTGAACAAAATCACATTTTACCTCCTAACCAACATGGCTTTAGAGCTCACTTCAGTACCTTGACTCAACTGGTTCAACACATAGGCAGTGTTATAGAAGGGTTGGAAACGCACGAATTCGTTGACGTAATCTACCTCGATTTTGCCAAAGCTTTTGACAAGGTCGACCACGGATTGCTACTTAATCGTTTATCTACCATAGGAATACATGGTAAAATATTTCAATGGATCAGTAATTTTATAAGTGGAAGAGAGCAAAAGGTTAAAGTTGAGGGTACTCTAGGTCAAAGTGTGAATGTTACTTCAGGAGTTCCACAAGGCTCAATCTTGGGCCCCATCCTCTTTGTTATATTCATTGCCCCTCTCCAAAACGTCCCTAAACATTGTTCTATATCCTCCTACGCTGACGCCACAAAACTTGTGTTTGGAAGAAATGGTCACTCGTCAATTGGGATGGAAGACGATTTGGAACGAGTCTATAGTTGGGTCAAAAGCAATAACATGTGCCTGAATGGAAATAAGTTCCGGGTCATGACGTTTGGGCAATCTGAACTAGCTTATCAAGATGATAAAAGTAATAAAATTGAAAGGGCTTCTTCGATCATAGATCTTGGGATTCAAATCCTAGACACGGGGAAATTCGATGATCATATTCAAGCCAAGGTCACAAAAGCATTTCAAACGAGCGGCTGGATCTACAGAACTTTTAAGTCGAGAGATCAAATCACGATGCTAACATTATATAAATCTATTGTGCAGCCGCATCTGGAGTATGCTTCTCCCATTTGGGCGCCAGTCAGCTCGGGTGGTCTTCAAAAGATTGAAAAAGTCCAACGTTGTTTTACCCGTAAAATTTGTGGTATGGAAACCCTATCTTATTGGGATAGGCTAAAAGCCCTACAACTTTACAGTTTACAACGTAGGTACGAGAGGTATCTAATAATTTATGTTTTTAAATGTATTCATGGACTTTGTCCTAATGCAGGCATTGTTTTCAACCACAATGACCGGAGAGGGATCACATGCCAAGTTAGAGCCAAGTGTCAAGACCAGGAGACAGGAAATTGATCAAGACAATGAAATCTAACTTTGTATTGTATCGCGCTCCTTCTCTATATAACTTGCTTCCTTCATCTTTGCGACGAATCTATCCATTAGACAACTCATTGTTAAGTTTTAAGTCTCATTTAGACGACTTTTTATCTACTATCCCTGACCAGCCCTATGTTCAAGGACTTTATCGGGCAGCTAATTCTAACTCCCTTACTGACCAATGCTTTTATCAGGCATGACTTTTCCCCACTCGGGTTTTATCATCTCCTGACATTTACATGGAATAACATTCTGTGTATCGGTTAAAAATCCGTAAAAAAAAAAAACCTGATTGGATTGGCGTTTTGTTGGGTTTGTCCGTAAATGGAGCATGGCGACTCTTCAAATCTAGGTTTGATCAAGGAATGAGGGACTTTTTCACTTGGAGGCCCAGAAGAGACCGAAAAACGCCTCCTTGGATGACCAAGGCATTGCTTAAGGAAATTCGCAAGAAGTACAGCCTGCATAAAAATTACAAGAATTTCGGATCACAAGAAGCCTTGGAAAAGTCCAAAAATCAGAACAAATTAGTGAAAAAGGAGGTGCGGAAGGCGAAACTTTCTTATAAAAACCATCTTTCACAGGAGAACAATAAGCGCGCATTTTACGGTTATGTAAATAACTTTAGGAAATCTTCCAGAAAAATTGGACCCTTACTTGATTCAGAGGGAGTGTCCCATTCAAGTGACTTCGAGATGGCTCAAGCTCTGAATAACCAGTTTTCATCTGTTTTCATTAACGCCACTGTGGATTCCACAAACGCGTGTGTTGTGAAACAAAGTAAGTCTCTCTCTAACTTATCATTTTACGCATTTGAGGTAGAGCGACAAATTAAAAGACTAAAAAGCCAAAGTGCATGTGGTCCGGACGGTTTCTCCTCTACGGTTTTGAAGAAGCTCGGAGACACTATTTGTGTTCCGTTGAGTGTGATTTTCAATATGTCAATTATGGCGGGTGAAGTCCCTGACGACTGGAAGTTGGCGAATGTGACCCCCATCCATAAAGGTGGCGACAAAAGGCTTCCCGTCGACTACCGACCAATTTCTCTTACAAGTATCCCATGTAAAATTATGGAGTCTCTCATCAAAGAAAAAATGGCGGCTTTCCTGATCAGAGAAGGTCGAATAAAGCCTGATCAACATGGATTCTTAACAGACCGTTCATGCACCACTAATCAACTTGTCTTTCAATAATACGTAACAAGATCACTGGAGAAGGGCATCGACCTTGATGTGATTTACCTTGATTTTTCTAAGGCTTTCGACAAGGTGGCTCATAAACTGCTCGAACGAAAATTGGAACAAATCGGAATCCAAGGAGCAGTTAAGGCGTGGATTGGAGCATGGTTACATGAGCGAAAACGCGTTGTCGGTGTTGTGCTGAATGGAGTGGGATCTGAATGGAGGCATGTAACCTCAGGGGTGCCTCAGGGAAGCGTCCTTGGGCCTTTGATTTTCTTAATCTATGTCAATGACCTTTATCCTACCAACGGATCAATAATGTTGAAGTTTGCTGACGATGTAAAGCTCTTCCGGGAGATCCACAGTCAACAGGATGAACCAGCACTTCAGTCAGACGTTTATTCTGTTGAAGGATGGGCTTCTCGTAATGGAATGAGCTTGAACGTGCACAAAAGTGTGTTTGTGAGATTTGGGAAGAATCGGAAGTCAAGGTCATTCTGTTATTCTACTTCCGGAGGCAAATATTTCCCCGAGAAATATTCCCAGAGAAATCTTGGAGTGATATTCGATCCCCTAAACATCTTCAGTGCTCATTGTCTGGATGTTAAGACCACAGCAACTCAGATCCTTAGCATACTAAAACGCCACTTTCTCACAAGAGACTCGAAAGTGTGGTCAATGCTTTTTCAAACGTACGTTCGTCCTTTGTTGGAATTTAGTACCCAGGTATGGTGTCCCATTCTCAAAAATGATATTCGTACAATTGAAGCCGTCCAACGACGGGGATCAAAAGTGCAAAAAAAACTACGCTACTTACCATACTCTGACCGTTTAAAATCGTTGAACTTGGACTCGTTGGAGAGGAGGAGAATTGTTCTTGATCTCTCTCTTGCCCACAAGCTTTTGACAAAAAGAATAACTCTTTACAAATTGGAATCTGACGATCCGTTGCTCTCTCTTCCAAACTCTCCTTTCCATTCCTTTCATACAAGAAGTGCGTCATCTTGCCTCCTAAGACCAGAAGCTGCTACCTTGAGATGTCGACGTCATTTCTTCAGCAATTGGGTTATTCACTATTGGAATACATTGCTCCTCAACTTGCGTTCTACCCCCTCAACTAATTCTTTTAAGAAGGAACTGAAAAATATTGACTTTAGCTCCCACCTGATACTATTTTAGCCCAACTTTTTTTTTCCAATTGTATGTTTTGTATAGTTCATTTAATGTCTTCTCCCGTCTCTTTTTTTTCTTTTTTCTTGTTTTTTCTCTTCACCAATACCCTCTACATATTTTCATAAATATTCTGGGTGGTCAAACAATAAACAATATGAAATATACAAGGAAAAAGTACAAGTGCACATCTGTATTTTAGGTTACATCATGTTTGTTTGTTTCTCATGCTGTTTTTGTTGGGGACACAAATTTATTAGACACAAAATTATTCATGACAAATTCAGAATTCACTCTGGAAAGGCAAATCAAACTGAAAATTTGCGACATGGATTGGCACAAAAAGAACCAACATATTTGGCATTTCCACCTCATTATAGCTTTGCCAAATTCTCATTTTTCTTCAGCCAAAGGAACTTGTTGTTGGAAAAACTTTAACATTGAATTGATAAACATCTAAAAAAAATGTGAAAAATTGCAAGTAAGCAATGATCAAATACTTTTGCCTCAAACGAGTTGGGCGTTTGCAAGATCAGGAAGTGAAAACAGTTGGCAATGCACAGAAGTTATTGATGTGAAAAAATGGCATGGCTGCACTCAGTAAACCTTCCAATGAAAATAATAAGCGTGATGGAGTAAAGCCATGCTTGTACTTTCATGTAGTAACTGGATGCTACTTGTGTGGTTAAATATCATGTTCACATCCAATACAAATCAAACTTCATTTTCAAATATAACATTTAAAGAAAAATAACAATTTTGTTGTCTTAATGAAGCATTTGTTCAACCAAAGAATGGAAAATGTCAAAGAGGGCAATTATCCTAAGCACCTTGTTCGAAGGCCCATATCAGCAAAAAGCTAGCTTCCATTCCGATTCCATTCCAGTGCACGATCTTTAATCCCTCTCTCTGCCTCATCAGCTTGAAGATCGAAAATCACCATCAACTAATCACATAGATAAATAAAATAGAGATATCTCAATTTTGACGTCGACAAAACCGCCCTCTATGAGGGATTACCTAACAACATTGGTAAAAATGATTGTTTCATAAGGAACGTCATAGAGTGCGCCACCGTGTTTGTAACGCAAATATCCTTTTTGAAGTTCGATTCTCAGAGTCAATTCAGAAAATACAGCCTACGTCATCTAGAGGTCACGGATCTCCGCACTGTCACGGCGGTCTGCCTGCTTAGCTAGAATTGAGAAGTCTGGGGGTAGTTTGTGCTATGTAGTTTGTGCTAATCAGGATCATTACCCGAAACGTCACTGGAAATCAGGAATGCCGCCAAAAGCGCCAAGACTGTCTATTTAAATGAAAGTATTTGTTTTCAGTCGGCCTATTTCCACGAATATTTTTGAGAAAATCAGGCAACACAATGACCTGATGACTTAGAAACATAAGATTTTGCAAATAGAATTCTGAACAAAGCGTGCTCTTGAATGCACCAAGCAATATTGAAGTCCAAAGGATGATACATTGTGATTCCAAAAACACCAGACAACCAAAGACTTACACTTACAAAGCATTTGTTTTTTCCCGCAAAAGTCAATCAAATTACCTACAAAAATAAATTTTCGTTAAAATAGTCATTTTTTAGACTTAAATTAATGGTTGTATTGCTTCTTTTACCTAAATGCCTCTTGTAATTTAAACAGGTGAACTCCAAATTTCCTGGATATACATGTACAAGATTGGTATAAACATTAGAGTTTGAATATTTGTAATGAATTTCAAAATACACAGAGACCAAAAAATAAAGATGGCAATTTTGTGCTTTTGACAGATTGAACTATTGTTTTATTGAATTTTACACTTTTTACACGACATTTATGATTACTGTGTTGTTCAGGGCAAAATATTGTGCTAAAACTAGACCTTTAACTAGATGGTCTTAAACATTCTGCAGCATTTGAGCAATTTACATTCAGTGGTTGGTTCTCGTGAGCCGTTAATCTGTGATATTTTGACTCGATTTGGCATTCTTGTGGAGGCTTTTTGTCATATATTACCCAAGAAACCTGGCAGCACTGGGTCACAAGCTAGCCAACCTTAACTTATATTTGGCGCCGGCCAATTCGTCAGTCTGACAGACAAGTTCACCCTGGCAACATGAACAAAAATGGTGACTTCAACACCGCAATCTTTGTCGTCGGTGTGGTCGGTGTCGGTTTGGCCGGTGTGGCTGGATTCTTCCTGGGAAGGTCTCATGGGTGGACTGAGGGCTTCATGGCGGGGGCGGATATCCGAAGGGCCATTTCTTCCCGGCCCGCACGTTCCTCCAGCCGTCATCGTGGCCCAGCTTAGGACCACGGCGACGGTGGGAGAAATGATCCTCGTCCTTTGTCTCCGCCTCCACCAAGACCACCAAGTCCCCCTCCAGCCTATTCAGGATCCCACACTCAGACGTCGGTCTAAGGTAACACAACTCTCAAGGAATAAGCATGAACGGATGAAGGTTTTTAGCTTGAACTAGCGTTGTCTGGTCCTGGGGAAGCCTTGCCACCGCTTTTGCTCTGAAATTCGTCCACTTTTGTTGGCCACAAAGTGAAACCATTTCTCACTTAAAAGGCGTTTTCGCCCAAAATTTGAATCAAGCCATCAACTTACTTTTATCAAAAAAGACGTGTATGAAATCTATCGCAAAATGTACAATCATTCACTTTCTCTCAATTTTTTGAAAACCCTGTGTATGAATAATCTAAGATCGCATTAATGAAAGTACCATCATTCAACATCTGACTTGGTCTCTGAGGATACATTCCAAAGTGCTTAAAACTTCGTGTCAAATCATAGGATTGAACGGTTATGCGGGAAAGCAGATATGCCACGAAACTATGAGTTAATGTGGACTGTTTCAGATAAAAAAAACAAGGAGTTTGTTGATCGGTAAAGACGGCCAAAATATGCTTTTGCCCAAGATATTCTTAAACATTACTCGAAATTATCTCAAAAAATGTTCTAAACTCTGAATAATGTTATTGTAAGGCAGGACTATAGAAAAGAACGCACGGTTTAATATTTGGAGGCTACTATTCAATCTCAAATGCATTCCAAAGCTATTTCCCTAAAAGAAAGTCAACTCAACGACACTCCACAGTCTTAAAAAATGATAGAAAATTTTAAAAACTCCAAGAAGTGACGGTCCGTTGTAAATGGTTGTCGCCAGACTGCTTGAAAAGTAACGCCTTATTTAATCAAGTTTAAACCCGAGAGGTGTGATGTCATTGCTCATGGAGTATGGTGATTAACGATTAGTACGGTCCTCTCGCACACCCAAGGTCTTCAGACCGGTGAGACAAAGTGAGGCAAAAAATCCTACTTTTAAAATCAATCCAAAAATTGGCCAAGAAAGCCGCTATTTCAAGAACCTGCCGTGCAACAGTTGCACGGGACGAACATTTCAAGTCGTCTTTGGCTAATTTCTACATGAACTAAAGACTTTATAAGGGTTGTGCTTTCATTTGGTCACATACTCTAGATGTACACATGTTTGTCAAATCCAAAAATGTCATGAATCCGTCATAAATTAAACTCCATTTTTAGTCATGGAGTGTTTGTCTTGACAAATCCACGAATGACCATCCCGAGCAATTTCTTAACAGCACGGCCATGTTTATAAGCGAGTGCAATGATGAACAGATTCGGCTTTTCCCGCACATTTTTACTCAAGTCTGCCATGATTACGCATCCCAAATGGTAAGTCTTAAAAGTAATTCCTCAGAACTAGGGCCCGGAAAAATATTTGACAAAAAGTGACAAAATATTGAATGTATGTACAGGGAGCGCCACTTAAAATCGGACAGAGGTTTGATAAAGGCCAGCAATGCCCCCCCAAATCCAGCTCAAAGGCCAATCGCTTATTATTTTGAGGGAATTGGGGACTCTAGGTGTTTCAGCAAGAAAAAAAGGCAACCAAGAAAGACGCTTGTAAAAAGATCTTTACATTGTTCAAGTAAGGTTTGTCTGTGAGGAGCGTAGATTCAAGGCTTCTTGAAGCAAAGTTAACCAGATCTTAATCCAAGAACTTTTCTATTTAGGCCATTCTGGAGAAGAAGGTGGGGATTAAAGGTTCAAAAAATGTGGGTTCCTAGGTTGCATGGACTAAAATTCCAGCAGAGCAGGTGCGGATCATTTGCTCATGTGAAGAGAGGAGATTCAGGACCTTGGTTAAAAGCAAGGACCTCAATGTCGAATAACTCAATAATAGATCTTTTAAATATTGTTGCAATCAATAACATTTGTAGCAAAGGCTTCTTGATTCGACGGCTCAGTTCCCTTTAATTAGCAATTCTTCATGTCCGATTTTAAGTGGCGCACCATGTATATTTTCTTAGTACGGTCCTCACGCACACCCAAAGTCTTCAGACCGGTGAGACAAAGTGAGGCAAAAAAATCCTACTTTTAAAATCAATCCAAAATTTGGCCAAGAAAGCCGATATTTCAAGAACCTGGCGTGCAACAGTTGCACGGGACGAACAATTCAAGTCGTATTATTATCTTGTCTAACATATATCTTGCTCTACTTTTACTATGGGGGAATGCTTCTGGCTGCCGTCAAGGTAACATTAAACACAGATTTCTAGATCCATGGATGTCGAAAAAATGATTGCTTGCTTGGATGATTAACAAGTCTAATGGTGGTTATCATCACACATCACTGGAGTATTCTGGAAATTGGCGAGCACAGTATTCATAAAAGAGTACATTAGAAATGATACATCCCTCAAACCTTAAAACAATGTTGATTCTTCACACTACCAAACCTAATCAAAGGTGGAATCAACTTTTGCATTTATATTTCTAGAATTTTGCTCGAGCCCTTCACTTTTTCGAGGTCTGTTTTACAATCCTTGCCGTCGCGGTGTCGCATATCATGTTGGAGGCGTACAAAAAGTTCATTTTGGTGGTCCTGATTGATCAAGGAGGCAAGGCCAAAGAGATCATGACCTTGCCAAAATACACGAGCTACGTCGTGTCTAAATACCTTCAGCCCCTCTGTTCACCCTACACCGAACTCATCACATCTTACTACTCGAATGAGTTGAGCTCTTTACAAGTAAGACAATTTGGAGTGTTTCTACAATTTTAGTCTTGACATCAACCCACGCTTGTTTTCCTTTAGACGACAATCAACAAGTATGCCGACACTTACGAAAGTGACTCGAATTCAGGCCTGGTGGATCAGGTTCTTTCGTCCCAGACCAAGACGAACATTAAACGTCTCACCAAAACTTTTCTCACCCTGAGTCTCAATGAATTGGCCGTCAGAGTGGGTCTCTCCAATTCCGACGAGGCCGAGAAACTCGTTGTGCAAATGATCCAAGAAGGATCCATCCACGCCAAAATCTCCCAGAAAGACGGTAAAAAGATGATTTCCTTCCATTTAAAACCTTGACGGGGTTCATATCTTGTCTTTTTCGCCCCAGGAATGGTGCGATTCGACAATAATCCGGAGCACTTCAACTCATCCGAGGTATTAGAGACTCTCGAGGCCAAGATCACGCGTTGCATGGCCTTGGATAATCAACTCCAATCCTTGACGGAAGTTATTGAGACCAATGCCGAGTATGTGAAGCGATCTGGAGCCCTTGCTTACTCAGCTGGTGCCGCAACGTCCAAAGAAGATCCTGTTCAATCCATGAGTTTCTCCAATGGATCTGGAGCTGTGAGTGGAAGTGGACCAGCGACTTCATTCTCTTCTTCTGGTCCAACCATGGGAAATGGATCGGTTCCATTCTCTTAAGATTCCCAATCCCTTAGACCCCACCCAATTTTAAGCAACAATAAGACAAGCTGTGCTGATAAATTTTAAAAAAGTATCGGAGACGGACGTTGAGTAAATGAAGTATTAGCGTTCGTTTTGGTTCTTTTATTGATTCTCAAATGCTGTATTTCATGTAGTATTGTAGCAACAAGTTTGGGGATTGTAGCCTTGAAAAAAATATGTAACTTGGCCGAAAACCAAGGCGAGTGTTGTTGAATATTATTATTAATTGATAGTAGAAGGAGTAGTAGCAATAATTGTAGTAGTGATACCGAGGATCGTGGTTAAACGTATCAGCAAGTATCGACGGGTTTTTGCACAGGAAAAATTACCATGGAAATCATCGTATACAGTGTGTTTCTTTTATATCTATTGTGCTGGGGAACAAAATGAAGGCGAAATAGAAAATAATCAACTCCTACGGAAAGCTGAAATGAGTTCTATCGTTTAGGGTAAGCATGTATGTGTGTTTTGTCGGTGGTAGTGGTGGTGATATGGGAGGAATAACATCTGGGAGCTGTGTGAAATTAATTTGCGACACTTTGACATGGTCAGTTAAGAACCGACAATCAAATTCGAGACACAAAGATGTTACTATTTTAATAAAATCCGATCAGAGATCCACGCTCATAAACTTTTCAAGTTATGAGATCTCATGTCAATATCGCGCTTGCTTTATTCGTATTAAATGTGAATGTGAGTTGTCAAGGATTTTGAAAGGTCAAGAAATTCAACACCACACGGTGTTCTTCTGGAAATCTAGAGGTCTGACTCAATAGGGGCGAGCTCTGAAGGAGCACTTGGCAAATCGGCCGGTGCCGAATCACCGTTCGGTAAAGGGACAGAGTCGTCCACATTTGGAGATTCCTCTCCATTGGTGGCTTCAATTTCATTGACTTGGGACTCGGGTTCTGCAGTCTTCTCCGCCACTTTCTTGGCATCCTTCTTGATTCCATTGGACGTAGGTCGTGAATTCACTTTCGACGTCACGCCAGAAACTTTAGGCGCCATTTTAGTGCCTGGCCGACTGACGCCTGGCCGAGTTGTGGTGGCTGAGGCTGGACGGGCGGCAGACCCTGGTTTAGCAGGTCCAGAACTGGTTCGACTGGATGATGTGGCGGTTGTCTTTGGTGGAACGCGTGTAGAGGGAGTGGGCCGCGAGATTGGGGCTTTCGTGAGAGGTTTCGATCCAGATGTGGTGGAGGAGGCCGAGCTAGGACGCGCAGAGGCCGCGGCTCGCGCAGCAGCCACAGTTGACTTGGGCGCTGCAGGTTTGGCGGGAACGCCATTGGCTAATGGCTTCTTAACCCCGCTGGGTGCAGTGGTTCCTGGAGGACGAGTGGAACCAACGCGGCTAGTAGCCATTCCATTAGTGGTGGGACGAGTGGTTGAAGTTCTTGGGGCGGCTGGGGCTTTACCAGCTGTTCCTGATGGCGACGGCTTTGACGTCAGGGGCTTTCTGGTAGTTGTAGCCGGGGTGGGTCGAGCTCCAGGGGTCACACGGGACACCGTAGGCTTGGGGGCACTTCCTGGTCGAGATGACGTAGGAGCTGAAGAGCCTGATGCTGGTCGAGTTGAGGCCGGGGTTGGTCGTTTAGGGGGTGCCGTTTTGCTTACAGTGGAAGAGGGTTTGGGCGCAGCAGTGCTAGTTGGGCGTTTAGACCCTGCAGTAGATTTAGGAGCTCCAGTTCCAATGGATGTGGCGGTTCGGGTCGAAGATGTTTTGGTCGTGGCTGATCCCGGTCGCGTGGTTGTTGTGGTGGCAGTCTTCGTTGTGGATGACTTGGACACGATTGGGCTTTTGCTGTTGGGTTGTCGCAATGGAGGATTGGCCTTACTTTTGAGTTTAGCATCACCAGGTTTCTTGCCAACTTCTTTTGTCTTTTCGGTTTTATCCTTGCTCATAACTGCAGCTCCAGTGGCAAGTCCAGCCAAGACTGTTCCTGCTACTGCGGCGGTAGCTACGATTTCAGCCGTGCTGTCATCCTTTTTGCCTTGTGCTTCTGCTGGATGAACCGTCTCTTCAGGGACGTCGGCTTCAGCAGGGGCCTCGGCTTCAACAGGGGCCTCGGCTTCAACAGGGGCCTCGGCTTCAACAGGGGCCTCGGCTTCAACAGGGGCCTCGGCTTCAACAGGGGCCTCGGCTTCAACAGGGGCCTCAGTTTCAACAGGGGCCTCAGTTTCAACAGGGGCCTCAGCTTCAACAGGGGCCTCAGCTTCAACAGGGGCCTCAGCTTCAACAGGGGCCTCAGCTTCAACGGAAGCTTCAGGTTCTACAGGAACCTGAGCCTCAACAGGAACTTCAGCTTCGGCAGGGGCTCCAGTTTCAGATGATGGTTCAATCTCTGTCGCAGGGAGATCCGATTGGATGCCTTCTTCGACCTCAGCCTCCTCCTTGACTGGATTTTCTTGCATGGCGTCTTGTGCCCCTTCAACGGAATCTTCACCCTCAGGCTCTACAGGTTCAGTTTTGATAGCAACATTTTCAAATGTGTCTGAGCGTTCCTCACATGGGTCACAAAGGGGTTCTACATGCTTCTCTACCATCATCGGTTCTTCTACTGGTTCCCGAGTTTCGAAATGCTTGATCTCTGTGGCAAGAGGCTCATCATGCACGGCCTCCGTAGACATGGTCTTTTCCAAAATGGGGAAATCCACTGCTGCTGGCGGTTCCACTTCAGGTGTTGAGGGAGTGTCTCCCAATGGGGATTCGGGGATTTCGGGTTCCTAAAAAAGTAAACAAACATAAGACTTCGTGCTTTTGCATTGAGTTCAAAAATTGCAATTCGATAAGCTCGTCATAACTCATTCATTACGTTGATGCACGATTCATCTCAAGTTTTGCAGTTAACACAATAATATCCTTTTTCCTCACCTTTTCTGGAGTTTCTTCGACAACGTTAGTTTGTGGTGCTTCTACTTCTTCATCCTCATCATCGAAACCGTCTCGTTTTTGAGGCGTGCTTTCGGTCACCACAAGAGTGGGGATGTCCGACTGGCCCATTGGTTCCATAGAATGCTCATTATGGGTGTCATCTTGTTCTTTATTGGACTCAAAATCACCGGAGTTGGTCTTGAGAACAAATTCTGAAGAATGGGGTTGCTGGCTCTCTTCCTCGTGGAACACGACATTGGAGCCAATCTCTGCTCCAACATTACGAGTCTCTTCAAACATGTCTTGAGAAGTTCTGGGGGCTTCAAAACTGTTCATGCCCTCCGACATGGTCGAAGTCATCATTGGAGGTTCCTCTTGCTCTTCGAAGATTGGACTCTGATTTCCAAGGGTTTCACTAGGGATGACTTCCACTACTGGCTCCTGAGCACTGATAAGATCGTCCGTGGTCTTAACGATAAAGGAAGCTTGATCTGGGTTTGGAACTTCTTGGCTTTCCACTATCACCGAGGATGGACCAGTTTGAGATTCTAAACTGGATGGTCCTGAAGGTTGGGAGTACTCCTCGAGGGCGTTCAAGGTAGACGCAGCGACCTCAGTAACAACCTCTTCCACAACTGGATGATCAGGAGCAGGTGATGGCGCAAACGGGTTGCTCACAGGCTCAGCCTCAATACTGGGACTCCCAGATGAGCCCAAGAGGTCCAAAGAAGGGGTTTGATTTTCTACCACATCCGATGTTGCTTGGTGAGAAACACCGAATGGATCAAAATTGTCCTCAAGGGGTCGTTGAGGAGCTTCAACTGATGGTGGGGGAAGACTATCTTCACTGCCGAGGGACGTCGGGTCCTGCGCAGGAAAAAGAACAACCTTGTTTTATTGTATATCGTGTGTAAATCTGGGACAAACGGCTTCAAGGCTTACCTTCTCTGATGACGTCTCCTTGACGAAAGTGAATCCCTCTTCGTTGTCGTCTTCCGAGCAGGAATCGTCCTCTACCACAGGAAGTTCAACAAGGTCTTCCTTGGGAGCCTCGGGAGGCCGAGAAGTGGGTGGTTCCTGGTGTTCTCCTTCGGATGAAGAATCCTCGTCTTCATCCAACACTTCACTGGTCAAAGAGGCAGGCTGTTCTCGGGCTTGAGCTAATATGTCCTCCAAAGTGGAATCTGTAAGGTCAAAAAGAGAGATGTTTAAAGGCAAGGCCCTTTTTAAAAATATCATGTCCTATCAATCAAGGATGAGTCGATTGCATATATATCAAAGTAGATCCAAGACCAGAGACCTTCGCACTTCAGGCCGTCCAAGATGAGGTTTACTTTGTTTATCAGCAGATTCAGCGGACTCAAAGGAGTTTGCTCCTCGAGATGCCTCTTCCAGGGTACACTTTGCTCCATTTTTCAGACATCACACTCGATTCGAATTTACGAACTCTTTCCCCATGGAATCAGGGGCTGGAACTGTTTCCTGGACTCAATTTGTCACCCTTGCCACAAGAGGTGTTCCTCATCGCAATTGACAATCCAAAGTGAGCAGAAAGAGCTCCGGAACTACACTTTGGAGCAGCTCAAGTACTCCTGAAAGTTTCCTAACCTTCCTTATTTTCATACTGAACGGCTCGCTGATCGGTCTAAAAATAGATCCATTCTCTTCGGAACACATGTGCTATCAGCGAGGTCATATCAAAGATCGATTGGAAACTTATCGCTCCTGATAAATAAGATTGGCCGTACACAATCTAATGAGAAGAGCAATGGTCTCTAGGCTGGGGAAAATTGAGAACGTATATACAAATAAGACACCGCTTGATGAACTACTATACAGTCTAAACAACACTCGCTTTCAACACTTTCATCCGGTTAAAACTCAAGGGGTGACTGATGAGTGTGGCTTTCCTTGAATATGTGGAACACGACAAGTCAAGTGTGCTCATCAAGCTCAGAATCACCTTTCACAACCGCCATTAATCGAGTTGTTCACCTCATATGGCTTCTTAGATCGAAGAATTTGATAATCCATGTACAATGGCATATGCTTCATCGAGAGAATCAATGTGCTCAATCAATATTGGTTGACTCTATTGCCTCATTTCAGCCTACCAACTTATGTGATTATATGTTGTTTCTTGGGTAAACGAATAAATATTAATAATAAGAAAAATGCGCACACGGCACATTGCTTCTTATATAAACGTTTCCAAGTTTTGCTGAGACACATTCCTTGTAACAGTTTTACATGGGCCAACTGGCACTTTGCTTTCTTCAATATGAATATCTTAACAATTTCGCCGGATATACGTTTCTATTCAGAGAAACTCAGAGCAAAAGGCCTTCATTCTTGATGATTGGGCACATGGTTGTATTGAACTTGTAAAAAAGCAGGAAGCTCACCCACTCAGGAAAACATAGAATCAAGCAAGGCAAGATCTTTTTTCTCGGTGGAGATCCCTTATCTGCAAAGTCAATTTCAAAGATGCTCCAGACTTTAGAAGCACGAACATCTGTTACAGGAATCAGAGCACTATGAAGAGTTTAGGGGCAAGGTTAATCTGAATAGTGGAGCCATTTTGTGCTCTAAAAGGGCGTGCCAAGTTACCATGGGAGCACCTTTAAGGTTCTAGACGAATTAGGATGTTCATCAAGTCATCGAGTCTGGCGACAAGACAACCACTGTAATGATGTCACGACGAGAAATCTCCTCAACTTTGCCACAGGTGTCGAGATCCGCAATGACCAAGCCTCAACCAACCTACGCTAATGACTTCTCTGATTTTACTTTCTTTGCCTCCTCCCTCCATCCATGATCTCCTGAGTGAAACTGTTAGGATGTCAGAGAGGCTTCGTTAATTACCACATGGTCAGATTCAGACGGTTCTGCGAAACGAAGAGATTCTCCAGGGACTTGAATTCCAACTGTGAACGAATCCAGCCAACGGTGAATAAAGAGTAGTACTAGGCCCGGTTGTAATGGAATCAGATGTGAGGAATCTCAGAATCGTGATCGTTCGTTCACTCTGGTCCAATTGGCGCTCTCTTCCTCTTACTTGCACACAATATTCATTGGGGCAGGAAGGTGCTTTTTTGCTCTCTTTCTAGCCGTTCTTTTAAACATTTGAAGGACCTCTCTTAGCAACAAATGAGAAATCGATTCCGAGGACTCACATGTTGAACAGGAAACTTGGGAAAATCACACCACCACAATAATGAGGCGGTTAATAGATATTGCTCCTTTTCCTCTCTTGTTGGTCTACAGTAAATGTCGCAGAAAACTCTGATGATTTAGACTGAAGAACTGCACTTTGGAATGCACCAGCCAAGTCTTGTCCAAAACGTAATGGTTGTTGCCGGTGGTTCAAGGCGACTGGCTTCACGATGATCTAGCTCCTCGTGGACTCTCAAGCTGAAGCTCAAGCCAACCATCTTCCTCCAAAGAGCATTGCAAGTTGTTCTAAAGGCGGGTTCGTCCGTCGTCTTTCTCTGCGAGGTACTACATTATACGTATGTACGAGGAGGAGCTGGCTACAGTGTGTGAGTAGTCAACTGGGTAACACATAAGAGAGGCGGAGACACACTCACAGAGAGAGAGAACAAGGAAGAAGCACGAGGGCCAGAGTTCAGTTCGCCGGTGTATTCTCCTCCAGTTCTGCAGCCGTACACGCTGCACTCCCTCACACTTTGGTCGTTCGTTCGTTCGTTGGCGGCTTGACTAGGCCAGAGATGGGTGCTCCCAGGGACGACTTGTCCTATGGAATGGTCCTTAGGTTTAAATTTGAAACATTCGTCCGCCTGTTCTCTCCGAGTGTTGCGACGAACTTGCCTCCTCCCCGAGGACATGGAATCCGGTACATAACGGGCAATCCTCCATTGGCTAGGTAGTCCTCTGTCCGTTCTATAGTACCCTCTCTGTCCACTTGGATGCTTTGCGAACCGGCACCAAAAGTTGAACACGATGATCGCCCTTCGTGCGAGGACGGAACGATTCAAATGTTTGAATCCTACAGATGGAAAACGTTCAAATTCTTGGATTTCGACCTCATCACCACCAATCATGTCTTCTGACCCCCCAGTCCACCCTCAAGAACAGAGTTGAGAAGGATAGAACGAATAAGAGGAAACACTGACAAGGATAAATTGGAGAAGCTATGGGGAATCATTTGAATATCAGAGAGGAATTTTTGTGTCCTGTCACGCTAACGAACATGCTGCAACAAGTGGCATATGAAAGTTGCGACATACCAAGAACTTGGAATGAATGGGAAAAAATCTATGGATCAGTCATGTTCCATGTAGCTATGTTCTTCTTTTTGTATACAATGGCTGACGTGTTTCAATGTTCATCATGGAGTTGCTTACCTTAAAAATTCACTGAACTCAAACCCTTTCAATTTTTCATCTGTCCAAGGCCTACTTTTTGCCACTGCAAAAGATTTTCTTTTCATCGTAAACAAATAAAAGGCAGAACATGCTAATAAAAGGAGTAGAATTCCGTTTTTGTTCACAGCCGATCCCAAGTGATGAAATCGTTCTGACTGCAAATCCAGCTATTTATTTTGAGGTAGAAAATTAAAATTGATGCGGTTTGAAATGTGCATGGTTGTCATTAAGATTGAACTGTCGCCTCTAAAGATTTTTAAAGAATAGGTAATGTATAGGTGAAAAAGAAACTGAAATGAGTAAGGATAAACCTTAAATGACCAATTTTCAGTGCTCGGAGTTTTTTGACTTTTTTCAATTATCCAAGGTGTCAGTAAAAAAAGATGAATAGATCATCTCGCTCAATTCTTGTAAATCTCTTACTTAGGCCTAGGCGCCATTTCCAGACATAGCCCCACCATTTCACGGCCTAGTTCATGAATAACTAGGTTGAAACTGTGGATTATCTCCTAACTCTACGTTAAGAAGGGATTAGACTTTACCAAATCGGGTCTTTGATTTGAATCAAATGGCTCTCTTGAGATTTAAGACCATAAATTGAAGCTCAGTGAGAGCGAGAGGTACAAAATTTTGGATGAGTCACCCTGACGGTCACACAAAACCGGTTGAAAGAGAAAAGATGGGATATGAAATAAAAATATAAACGCTGACAAGTGACGTCGGTTAAAAACAAAAGCGTTTTACCGACATGGTTAAAAGAGGATCAATAGAACTCTGGCTTTGGGCAGATTGAAATTTTCCATATAAAACCGCTAAATCACTCCCTCGCCAAACCAGGCTTTGAAAATGGGGTGTAGTTACTAACCTCACAATGGGTGATTGTTTAGAAGAGCCACCTCATGGGCACTTTGCCTCAAACTCAATGGCTCAAGACGACTTTATTTGGAGGGGACCTATTGAATCATTTCAAAATACTGATAGCACACTTTGATTAGGAAGGCGCCATTAAACCGCTCCATTTTTGGCTCGCCATCATCAGAAATCGCGCCTTTACAGAAAAACGAACGAAGGAGAAGATGAAGAAGAAGTGGATCCACCACTACCCCATCTCACCAGGTTTCAGACCTCAATTGAGAAGCTCTTCTCACTCCAGGTGAATGTACTGAAATCGACTAATGTGTCATCTCTCATCGTGATTGACTATCTGTTTGGATTGTAGGGAGTTTGCCCAAGCATTCCAACGAGATACTACACATGTGTACAGTACGTAATACCGTCTTCCACTTTTCTTGAACAAGAGAAAATTGTAGGAAATCTTAAGTGAAGAGCTCTTATCATTCTCAGATCTGTCTTGAAAGACAAGCTGATACAACGGAGAATGTTTCCGGGCAATCGCCCGATGTGCCTTCGTAGCACATACTACTAATACTAGTAGGGTATATACCTACTTGATAAACAAAGTTCAAGGGGAAGTCTCCCTACATAATCTGTTCTTGCGAAAGGAACATAATTCGGTTAGTGGGAGGAGACAACCCTGACAGGAGTGCATCCATTCAAGGATGTCAACCTTGCCTCCTCCACCTCTCTTCCTCTCATATCCAAGTTTCTGCAATCAGTCACAAGTTTTTCGACATTCCGATGCCCTATACGGCATATGTACATAAGCATGCAAGATCGGCTATGAAGGAAGAAACGAACCAACAAACGAACACTCACCATTGTCCTCAATCGGTGGGGTTGGCGTCTCCTCTCTGCTCGATTTGAGCAACTCGTCCAGTTTGGCACCACCAGCCGAAGCCAAGAGCTTCGTCACCTCCAGACTTTCGGCCTCTTCTTCGTCCACGACCTCATCCTTGGCATCCACAGACTGGTGTCCCTCCTCGGATTCCGGAGAGTGTTCCCGTTCGGCATGGTTCTCGGCAGAATCCTCGGAAGAAGCGCTGTGATTGTTCGAGGTTCCTGCAGGCGAAATGAAGCCCGAATCTCGCTTGTGCTGACCAGCCAAATATGGATGTCCGTGATTAATCCATGCATTTTCCTGGTTGGCCATAAAGTCGGGCTCGTCATTGTGGTGTAAATTCTTGCTGGCATTATTCGTGTCCTCGGAAGGTCGGCTGGAATCTGAATCCAAGGATTGATCAAACATGGACGGCGATGCCCTCTCGAAATGCATGTCCTTGGTCAAGGCCTCCATATCCTCAGTGGAGAACTTGGCCCCGGCCTCGGCAAACGGATTGGGTGAATCACTGAACATGCCGCCTCCATTGGGTGAATCGAAGAAGTTATGGTTCTGGGAAGACCCATTGGCGTTCATTTCCGAGTCCATGGGTGTGGCAAACGGGTTGCTATGGGCCGGACTGGCCAGGTCTTCGGAGCTTCCGCTCATGTGTTGATAGGGATCGCGACGATTGCTAATGAAGGCACACGTGGAACTCACGCCCTGATAGATTTCCAATTGGGCGCTCTTGGAAGCAGCGGCGTCGGGTTCGTCTCGGGAGGCTAATTCGTCGGCGGGTTTAAGAAGCACCACGATGATCGTGATATTGTCGGTGGATCCGTTGTCTTTGGCGAGTGTGACGAGGCGCTGGCTGACCAAGTCGAGGTTTTCTGAAACGAGAGGGGAAAAAACGCAGGATTAGTTTACAAAGTAGGGACAGCGTAAACGCATGCAAGTACACGAATTAGCAGAACCAATAGGGTCTGGTGGGAAAATCGTCATACTTTCACTGTTTTGACACAAGACTTGAAATTGCCGGATGATGATGAGAATAATAATAATAATGATGACTTCTTCAACATATGCACTAGCGGTTAGGCCGAGAAATCGTCTACCATGCTATGCAGTTCTAGTCTCATTTCTACTTTTCACTCAGACAAGCGAGAGATCACCATCATCATCATCGTGCTCGTCATGAACTGAATCCATGGTGATCGAATCAAGAAACGGTGTCTTCCCTCATCAGATCTGTAATCATTTCTTTCCAACTGAAAAATTCCCCCGGTTGATGGGGCCCATGTCTACATACGTTCGAGTATATTCAGTTGTCGAAGTTGCTTCTTGGAAAATGCTTTGGGCCTTGAGATAAGCTTCAAAGCCATCGAGAGTGCTCAATGTCTCTCTTCTCGATTTGGAGGGAGAGTGCAATCTTGAATCATGTACTTTGAGCGGGTTTGGGCCGGTTTTGAAGCCAGAGTGTGAGTCATCATCAACGACGACAGCGATCGAGAATCTGACTTACTTGGAACAAGCTGAGAAAGATCGGGTTTGTTCAGAGAGTCAGAGCGACCCACCGAATAAACCGACCCACATTGTAGAAGATCTAACGAATTTCGGGGATGAATCACATACTATTTGACAGTTGAAAGTAGATAGTAAAAGGGGATTCTAATATAACCATTTTTTGGCAAATTTTCATCCTCATCATGGTTCAAATTTTAGGTCAACCACATACAGGTACCCACCTTGATTTTCAACCTTAATGTGGATGATTTTTATTTCATCCACATTAAGTCACCTACCTTGATTTTCAACCTAAGTATGGTGAAATTAAATTTAAGCTGAATGTGGTTTAAAACTGTTTTAAACTAAACATGGTTCAAAAGACTTTTAACCTTAGTGTGGTTGAAAAATAATCAACCTAAAAAAGGTTAAGAACCAAACGGGAGACATAGTGCCTTTATAAATAGTTTTAAAAGACTGACTCTCACGGCATCAAAATAACATTCGAATTTCATTTTAGTCTCCGGCAATGCATAGACACTCGATCTTGTTGCTCTGAGTGAATCACAAACAACTACCAACCAGGGCTGCCAAGTAGTTAGAGACAAAAAAACGCCAAATGAACCAGTCAAAAACGCCAGAAAACGCCAGATTCAAGTTTCTTTGTTATGCATTTATTCTAAACCAGATATATCATGTATCAACCTTTCATCGATAAACTTAGCTTAGTTAAACTTAATCATTGGGTCGGATTCATCCTTTGGGTTGATAAAGTTGAAAACAACACCCTTTTCAACGCGTTTGCTCACAATTAGAATTAACTAATTTTGAACTAATAAGAAATTTGACTCAAACAGCTATGAGTACGACCGAATAAGAAAACAGAAAATTAAGTAAGCCACCGCCATATTCAAAACAACGAATCAGGAGTGAGCAACTTTCAGGCAAGTAAGATTTTTCATGCCCAAAAAGAGTACTTTTGTAAGTGGCAAATATATTTATCAATTTTCTATTTTTTTACCTTTCAGCAAAGTTTTGATTTCTTTGCCATTTCTTCCATTTCCTATGCTACTATTTTGTAGATTTGTGCCATTGCCATTTTACATGCTTTATCAAAAAACATTGTTTCATGAAAAAAAGAAAGAAAAATATTTTTTCAAACTTGACTATAAAAGTCAATCAAAAAGCTTTGTCACAGACACGCAAATCAAATTTGTTTTGCAATTTTTTGCTGTTTTTCATTTTCCTTGCCATTTGGATTTGTCACTTCAGCAAATTTTACTTTCCATCCCAAAACATGTTATTTGTTATTTACCATGCCGGTACATTTCATTTACCACTTTAGCATATTTTGATTATATTTTATTTTGAGCCTCAAAAGAATCTTTTGTTTGCTCAAAATCTCCATCCTTCCTAATAGGGTAGTTTTGACAATCCAACACTCTTTTCTCTCATAAAGAAACTATTTTTGGTTCTTTGGCTGAAACAGCAGGCACCAATGAAAAAAGATGTTATTGAAAGAGATTGCCACATAAGTGTGGTAAGAATGGTCACACTTTTTTTATGACTTTGAACCTTTGAACTCTCTTGAGGAGTGAACCAAATAACGCTGAATCCTCCTAGAATCAGCGTGACAAATTGTGTTTCAACCAATTCCTTTTACTCCAATTTAAATACGCCAAATTTCACGATTTTCATGTAAAAACCGCCAGAAACTTGTCAAAATGTTGTTGCCCGCCAAACTAAAATTTCCTTCCGCCAAACTATGGCGTAAACCGCCAGAATACCGCCAGATTTTTCTTTCCCGCCAAAAAAAAAATCTCGCCGCCAAACGAGGCCTCAAACCGCCAGAAACACCAAAATCTGGCGCCCCAAACCGCCATCTGGCAGCCCTGCTACCAACCGACAAAAGCTGATTATTGTTGTGGCAAGGTTGCGTGTCGATTAAATGTTTGGCACCGTAAATTGCAAATCGCCCTGAGTCTGACAAGTCAATATAATAGTATAAATACTGGATAAGAACTCGCGGAACTTCCCGGCTCGCAACCTCCACGTATGAGGCCGAGAGTTTGTAAACAAAGACTACCAACGGCCATGTTGAGAACCGAAAATCAAACCGAAATCGACCAAAACTCCAAAAGATAGTGCGCCAATCGGTGTTTCCTGTGTCCCACGGGGGTCCAGCCAAGTCCTAGCCTTGACAAAGGTCAACGCCAGGCCCAAAAATTAGTCCAATGTTGGTGTTTCAAAGACATCAATTTTAGCCATGAATAAGTGAATGAAAGAGTGAATATTAAATGATGGATGACATCAGTGAGGCCAACATCATTGGTCACAAGTGCCAATGAACCCGCAAGATGTCTTTGCTACAAGATCACGATCAAGTGAAATCTGATGACTAGGTGACCTGCTACAACCTTCGGAAGTGATAGCCCTAACTAAAGCAAAAAGAACGAATAACAAATATGGACCTTAATCGGAATGTAAATTCCTCTTGAACAAGGATTAAGAATCAATTTTCCCCCAGAAACTCTCCCTGGACCATAACAGGGAGTTTAATCGCACTCATCCATGACACAACTTGAACAAATTAAGAATATCTTACCATTCCTATCTGTGTGAGACCGGATTTTCATCTCTAGTCGTCATCAAGACAAAAAATCGAAATAGGTTGGACGCTGATTGTGATTTACAATGCGCATTGAGCCACACGAAACCGCGAATTGCTGATCTGGTAGCAAAAAAACAAATTCACCATTCGCATTAAAGTTGTTCCCTTTCTGTGATTAGTATCTGTGCTTTGTAATGAATAAAAACCTGATATTTAACAGCTTTTTTTGTGATGTATATTTGTAGATAGTGTTTGGGGTACTGACGAAAATCTAGACTTTCATTTGGGTAGTGGCACGAAAAGTTTGGGAACCCCTGATCTAGATGAAGTTAAAGTTTGTCCCAATTTATCTGCACGACCCTGTAGGTTGATTATTTTTCAACCACACTAAGGTTAAAACTAAGGTTAAAAGTCTTTTGAACCATGTTTAGGTTAAAACAGTTTTAAACCACATTCAGCTTAAATTTAATTTAACCATACTTAGGTTGAAAATCAAGGTGGTTACCTGTATGTGGTTGACCTAAAATTTGAACCATGATGAGGATGAAAATTTGCCAAAATATGGTGATATTAGAATCCCCTTTTACTATCTACTGTTGAAAGCGAGCTAATTTGCCTCTGAATCAAAATAATCGTCTGCCACTGTTTTTGTCTCCATCCAGCTAATAAACCCTCATGAATCATCGAGATCTGACTGGCTTAAAGCATTTCGAATAATAGGACTGGTACAACTTTTTTCCCTATCTTGTCGTTCCAGAGCTCATGGATGACAAAGCAACAAACGGAGATATAGACATGGTCTGTGATGATCTGCAACTTGGAACATAAGTCCAAACGCCCTCAAGCACGATATCAAAAAGCTCAATTTGGAATTAACCATTGATTGACTGACTGACTGAGAAACCGTCACAACCGTAACCAATCCTAAAAGATATATAAGGCTCATCATTACTGTGGTGCCAGTGACTTCATTCCTATTAAGTTGCCACCATATTTTAAAGAAGTCGGTGCAAGGAGCCAAATAGTTTTATACTCTCTCCTGATGGTATGGTCATATTTGGTTCGACCATCACGGTCGTCGTCGTCGTCGTCATCATCATCATCATCATCGAGTGTAATTTTTATGACCATCGTCTCGTCACGAAATGCAAACCATTCAAGTTTATACAAAAATTGTCGCATTCTTTTCGACAAAAGATTCAAATGAATCCATGAGCTCTCGACAAATGTCTCAAAGAATTCAAGGTCCCTTCTTCACTGACATAATGATCTATATCCAATGTGGTGTACTTGCGTAAATAATGCCTCTTCTTGCTAACACCATAAATATCAGCGTAATGACTGGCTTCAGGGTACACACACACACGTACACTCTTGTTGTTTCCATCGAACATTGAACATGGCAAATAATCCATTTTTAAGGAAGTGGGACTTTTGCTACCTGATTCACAACGATCGATCACGAACGGCCTCCTTCCTCAACTTCATTTGCACGGATACCAAGAGAATTAGCATGAGAAAAAACACCACTGACTAATGAACATTCCAATTGAATGAAAACGGAGCTTGCAATTCAGCAATCATGATTCACTGAATTCCGTTCTCTGATGGAAGAGAGAAAGAGGCAGACAGACTGACTGAAAGACTGAGAGTGAGTAAGATAGATAGCGAAACATTTTTTATGGAGGTATGACGACACATTTCTGCAAGAATTCAATGACTTTAAAGGGAGAAAAAAGGTCAGCATTTGACAAGGAAAAGTGGAAGTGTCGATGATCCCCTGGATCTGTAACCCAATACAATTCAATGATGTTTCGCTAATGGATCAGAAGAACAAGAAAAGAAGTTGGAAGTGGGTTACGTGCATTCATTTACCGGTACAAGGATTAGTTGTGCTTTGCTTTTGCACTCACTCTGAGAGGAGGCTTGGTTATTTGGCAACGCCTCCACACACCCCAGTGGGCTTGATAGGGATGGAACACAGAATGGCAAACCCAATGATATTTTCTGCAACTCACTCCTTCTCACTCTTCAACAAGTGATGATCAACTGAAGATAAGCCGACAAATTGTGTTTTATTGGCCGACTACCACCACCATCAGCAGCCAACAATGCATGCTATGGTAGAGGTAGTACACATCTACACAACCAAGTCGCACATTGTATCTGAGTAGCCCTCCTTCAATCATCCAATTCAAAAGTGGCTGGCTTTCAATGTTTCTGAGACACTCAAGGGTAGCTAAATACCACATGGACTACTGAACCGCAGTCCCAAATTGTTTGGCAAAAGGAGCTCCACAAGGAGTCACAGTAGCTCCTACCGAAAACGTACGTTCTGGGAAAGAGGGGGAATCGTGGAAAACGTTTTAGGAGTCCACGGCCAGCTTCAAGCAAGCGGAAAAGCCAGAAACCATCCACAAGGTGGAGAATGCACAAGCCAACAACGCCATGGACTTGGTCCCCATACCATCATCCATCTAAAGCTACCAGGCACGGCTCCATGTGTACGTACAGCTTGGGAGAGAGATGTTGCGGTTGGCATGGGAGGCCGTGGTGATGGTTTTGTCGGCTTCACGATCAAGCATGGCACTTGTTGTAGTGCATGACTACATGTTCTATCATCAATGCTCGTCACATTCCACTTTTTGCAAAAAGTAAGAGGTTTTTTCTCAATTTTATCTTGTTTTTGGTCAAACATCATGCCGTCTTTTCGTGTCTACTGGAGAATGAAATTTGCATTCGAGAGAGTGAGTGAGCTCAAGTGCAACAAGAGAGGATCCAATTTCCAAGACGAGCTCGAGTCCTGAATATGATGAACTCGAGGACTAAGACAGTCCTCTTGAATGTGCAATTTGTTAACATTTTCCTCATAAATTAAATTACTTACTTGCGTGCCTGCGTGTGCATTGCAGGAATGCTCTTTGTCATTATCAATAAAATTCAAAGTTGTGATGCATGACGGACTCTTTAAAATTAACAACCAAATCGGCCAACATGTACGAACGAACACCTTCCCGAAAAACCCACGTGTTTCATAGTGTCACCCGTAAGCCATAATGTTTCAATATTTACTTTGTCGCCAAATACCCAGCGATCTTAGTGGGTGGTTAGGGAAACATGTGACGTCCAAGCAAATATCTCCGATTTGCTCATCGTCTCCAATTGCATGGCCATCGCAGAGTCTTTTGGAGTTGTAAAAGATGGAAGTTTTCCTTCTCTCACTCCCCCCTCCCTCGCCGAAAAGAGGTTGTGGGCGGAGAACAAGCACTTTCAATCACAGGCCTATTTGCATGATAATATTCACGAATTTTCATAGACAATAAATAGCTGCAGGAGGCCCACCTTCATCCATTCAACCACTTTTTTATGCCTCATACGTGGTGTCCTCCAAAACAAACATCTCACGGTTGAAATTTTGGTCTACATTTGGGTTGGAAAAAATCATGTTCTAGTACTTGTTCATGTGACGATAAAGGTTATAAATATTTAGTAATAGTAATGCCATTCGTCAATGCCCTAAAGTAATACTGAATTATTGAGAATGGATCTTTTAAAGCAATTTCAAACTGTAGCAAAGAAGGCCAGATCTTGTCCTCGTAAAAGATGTTGTCTTTGCTAAAAAATCTGCGGTAGCCAAAAATGGCCTTTTCAGCCACAATCAATACGTCAGAAAATTGCAACTACTTTTTCGCGACCTTTCCAACCCTTGTCTCTTTGTCTTGTCAAGAACAATAACACGTAGCTACGATTTTCTCCAAAAACTCTACAATTATAAATAATCGAATGGAGTTTAAATGTGAATAAATCCCAATTCTTACTTGGCCTCTTCCGTCTTCCTTTTCTTTTATCTTTCTTTTGATTTAAGGAAAGTTTACAGAGAGATCTAGACCTATTTTTTAACACCTGTATTTTTGTCTTGTGGGTGACATTTAATATGCATAAGCCATTCATCTTGCTCATCCTTGATCAAAAATTCGAACAAATTTTTTTTGGCCCTAAGACATCTCAAAAATAATCTCAGTTTGGTTCATTTTGGAGGACACCTCGTACAGTTCGCCGTCACATTGAAATTCTCATGGATGGATCTATTTTACGGACATCTTGCAAAGGTTTACTAAGTTCATCAATTGAAGATTAAAGATGTGATGTAGCATTCGAATGTAGACGCAATTAATTTACTTGCAAATACGCTATAAAATTGCCACGGTAAGTACGAGTAAAAACATTTCAATGAGATTGTTATAGGAAGCTGTATTGTTTGCTTCTTTACCAACAACCACTAAAAAGTAGCTATTTTTTCTAGTTAAACTTGAGTAATGATCATTCTGACAGTCATGACTATATATTTCTTTTAATTTCTCTACACTGCGGTTATTTTAATTGAAATTTAATGGATACACTGGAATTCTTTCAGTACGAAGGGAGCTTTCCACAAATTACTCAAACAAAAACACAAAATGTATGCTCGTAGTTTTCCGAACGAGTGACTTTTAAGTTACTCCTTTCCTTCACACCCCTTTTAAACATTTCCCATTGGGCTGGAAAATTATTGAACGATCTGTCAAATATCAAATGATGTCCACTGTAACTTTGTTGTCAGGCACTGGACAAACATGTCTAATGTGATTGACAAGTTCCAGGCGGAAAAATGAGAAAATTAACCATTTCTTGAACAGTTTTACTCACTTGCAGATGGATTTCTCTCCTCTACCTATGAACAGCACTCAACTCAATGATTGCCTCAAAAGAACGTGGTGTTTATGCAACACGGATACAACAAATTTATAGACCAGCACCTGAAACTCTCCCGACTTCGATCTGTCTGACACTGAGCATTCCCCCTCCCAAGTTCTCACTAGGGATGGAACGAAATCATGTCAGGATTGCCCCGATTTCTTCACAACCTCGATTGTAAGATGAATGAACTGGAAGATTTGTCCTCACAGAACATACTTCTTCCCGGTTCTGGCAACCCTCGGGTCAACAAGCTTGATCACATCCCTATTTTGAGCAATGCCGACTCAAGCTCAAAAACGAGATGAAGCGGAAAAACCGGGGAGGAAAGCAACAGCTTCCTCGTTGAAGCGATTTCATTTGGCCTTGCTTCTGTACATGCATACAGCTTTGACACTCGCAGCCGCATGAAGATGCAATTTCAGCGAAATCTACTGATCAAATCGTTTCAACTCGACTTTCAACAGAAGATTGGGGGTCTGGGGAGCAATTCTCTTAGCCTTGACGCGGTTACCTCAAAACAAATATGTGAGCTAGAGATCGTTTCCCTTCCAACAGGGCGTTTCCATTGTTCCACGTGTCTGAGGCATCATGGCAAAAGGGAGGACAGGGTCTTTGAAGCGAGACACCCAACAAGCTGTTCTCTTTCTTTCCCTCGTTCTGTCTCTCATTCGCTGATAGAACCTTGGACGGAACGTAAAATGGAGACTTACGTCTGCTCAACAGCCTTCTCTCTGTTTTCAAGCCTTCGTTTCCTAGAATCCTGCAAAGGGTTCACTTTCCTTTGGCCAATGCAGCTGCCCTAAAAAATGTGGGTGGGGTCGTTTCGGAACTCTATTTTTTTCTGGGCTAAGGACCTTCTCTCGGAAGTCCATTCTGGGGATAGAGACCGAAAGGATCAGAAAGCCATCGGGGGATATACAGAGCTAAATAAGCAGAGTCTTATGACTCATTTCCAGCCGAAAGCCATGGATTCTGCAACCCTCGCACAAAATTTGGGGCAATGAATTTCCGGCTGGCCTCAAGTGCTCGGGTTACATATTGAGGGAACGTGTGGAATGTTCCAGAACATATTTAATCTTCTTCACCTCCATTTGTTGAGAAGGAACAAGGTAGGTAAGACTAAGTCAAATAGCTCTGAATGCATGAAGCGTGTGTTCCTCATCACGTTCTTGCCATTAAAACATTGACAATGTTGACCGAAGACTGGTGCACAACATCATTTTCTCGATCCTTTTTTGTCTTCGACAACTGACAGGCATCCCATTAGCACAGTAATTTTAACTCCTTTATGGGGATATTAAAAATAATTGTCCGATTCGGTTCACGAACATGTTAATAACCACAAGCTGATGAGGTCCTGAAAAATATGGCCAAATACTTGGGTCGGTAATGAGCTCCAGATTATTCCCTTGTCGCCTCTGAGCTTTGTATGCAAAGGCAAATCTGTTCAATGTTTCTCAACACTTCACACAGACATGCGAATGGCAAATCAAGTTCGAATGCAACTTTGTCTCCTCGGCTTTGAGTGCATTCCAATGCTTGAAACTAGACTTTGATGGCGGATGATGGCAATGATGATGGTCCTCACATTTTACTATTTGAGATGAAGAAGCCGGTGTTTTGGTGGAGTTTTCTTTCAGCTTCGTTGGGCCGGCTCGAATAGGGCTGAGTCACTCACCGTAAACATTGTTGCAAAAAGACGGCGGCTGAACCAGGAGACTCGCAAATTAACACTCGAGCGAGTTTCAAATTCACACTGCGAAGACACTCTCTATTTACTGCCATTGAAAGGGACGCTCCAAAAAGAAGAGCCCCCGACAAACAAATTGCACTTCTACATCAATTACTCAGAGTACTTTGTACCTACTTTTTGTACATATAGACATAAGGTGGGGGCTGTAGACACTAGAATAGACCGACGGTTCATTGATGGGTACACAATTGGCCCCTCCCCCAATTCAAATCCTTTTAATGAGGCTCTGCAAACTACTTGGCTCAAAATCAAGTTCACAATATGAAGAAGGGATTTAATCAGCTCCATCAGCTCGCCCCCTGGTGTTCCAGAACCGCAATCTCATTGCCAAGGTGCAAAACCAACCTCAAAGTAAAGCTTCACGCTAACCAGAGAAGGGATTGGTCATAACTGGCATGACTGAACACATTAATAAAGCCAATCTTGGGAGGGGTGACTGATTTTTTTGGAAAATGAATGACCCTTGGAAAGGCTTTGACAGGTAACAAGAAGACGTTTGATTCAACATCTGGTGGCTCTCATCCATGAAATTCATAAAACTTTGAGGTTCCCTGGTTCTTTCTTCTTCTTTCGTGTTTGATGACGACAATCGGACAATCGGAATGGCCGAGCGCTTTCAACGAGTGTTTGTGGCCAGGGCTGATTAAAATAATGTATATTGATTGCAAGCCACTTGTGGCTTGAAAGCAATAACAATTTTGACTTTCGATTCCTCCAATTCAACTCTATTCCAAATGGCAGCTGCAACTTTCATGGTTTCTGGCTTGGGCTCACGCGGAAAAAAGAAATTAATATCAACGCCAATCATCCTGAACACACAATGTACGTATAACTCGAGTTGGTTGGTCAGCCACTCACTATCCTGTCCTTGACTTTCTTTAAGAAACACACCTTCACCTCACTCAGTCGACTCCTTTTTAAAATATCATTGCAATGGACCTTTGAATGTCAATTCTAGACACCCTGACACTAGTTCAAAACCAGCGCGGTGATAACCGCGATTTTCAACTTCCGCAGAACTTGGGGGATAATCATTTTGACGCAATCTCCAACCACATCCAGGCATATGCTTCAAGGAGAGTGAATCATGAGCTCGCACCCTGTTCGTCCTCTTCTTCTGTATCGCTCTTATTGGCTGTCTTGTCTGACTTGAAAACTAAAGCATGAGTACGAAATTTGTTCCCCGACTCGATAGATGCATTGCAGTAACACACAAAGAGTAAGACGAGCCCGGTGGTGAGGATGATGATGAGTCATCCGAAGCCAGGTTGGAGTTTGGCCGGCTAACGGGGGCCACCAAAACGCTATCCACCAAGGGCACAAACACATCCACTCACGCACACATTCAAGCAAGCTTATCTTTTCTTTTTGAAGTGAATTTCTTTTATTCCTTCGGGAGGCTGAACAAATCATTGTCATCATCACGTGATGGCATAGGGGGAATAAATGCAACCATCCTCCACATACGTTCGCACAGGATGCATCAGCTTGCTTCGATCATTCTGGCTATTGTAATTTGGTGGCTACTTGAATTTTGCTCCCAACGAAAAGGTCAGATTCGCAGAAATTCGCATGTTGTGCTGCCTTGACTTCATGGTTTGCCAATCAATCTTTGACTCACTTCCAGATTCTAAAAGCGTTTTGTTTGGCTTCCCATTCCAAACCGCGAAGACCAACCAACCACTGCCACCATCACTATCATGCATTTTAAGTTCAAAGCACATGACAAAATACACATTCAATTCCCAATGCATGAAGCATGAAGTTGGTCTCTTAGCTGACATGCAAGGACTTCTGTATTGTTTGTGCCTGCATTGTGGTATTGGAATGCCATCATCTGGTCTCTTTAATGATTTGGTTCCTCTTCCTAATGAATCCACCCCTTTCATGCATACAATTTCCGAGTTCATCAACACAAACGTTTCCTTCTCGAAGATAAACCAATAAGATTTTCTCCCTATAAAGTGCTTGTTGTGACAAGAAGTGTGATGGATTCGCCTTCTCATCACCAAAATTAAAGGGAAATCCCGTAATTAAGAATGCAATACACTCGCTTACTCACTCTTTCTTCAAATTTCGAAAGAAGAGTGATTTGGATGGCAGAGCCTCATAGTTCACACTTGAGCTATTACCATAATGATGAAGGGCGGGTTAGTCTGCCAAGTTAGAATTCAAGGAATCGTTAAGGATTTTGAAATGCAGTTATGATGATGAACTCACTCAAGTGGAGCATGTTAATCAGTCAAGACTGGCCAAGCAGGTGCCAAAGCTACAAATTGAAATAGCTATTCAAAATGGACAATCAATTGGCCTTGTCAGGATTCATCGACATTACAATGGAATCAAAGTCAACCATCTCTCCTGTGACCAGAATAAAATTAAAGCACAACCAGTTTTTTTACCTTCGAGCTTCAGGGGGTTTCAGGGGTAGAAGTGTTCAATGTTGCTGTTTTCACCAACACAACAATCACAACTTGAGATTTACTTGTAACTTGTTCTTCTTTCAGATTACCCTACATCCAAAAGGGTGTGGAAGCAAATGGAGCTTTGCACGTATGCTGAGGGTTCCTTCGTCTTCTTCTTTAGTTCTCTTGCTCCTCAACATGAGTTTGCCGGCTTTTTTTGCTTCCGACTTCCGTCCGTGCCAACTCGCTCTCTCTCTCTCTCTCAATCTCCTTCCTTCCCTACCTCCTCTCTGCCTTTGCAAGGTTCGATCCCAATTCCCAACCAAGCCAATGGACTTCGCCGTAGATGAAAGGCTGTGTGTGTCTCAGCACGACTCAATGAGCTCGTCGAACACGAATACTGTCAGCTGCGATCCATTTGAAGCCTGGACGAGCGTGTTGTGGTTGGCCAAGGGATGCGTGTGCTTGTGCATGGCGATCCCTTTCCCAGTGGTGGAGGAGGCCAATTTTCAATAGACCAGGGATCACATGAGCAACACCCTCGGATCGATATTCACCCTGGAGCATGCCGGAAACCAACACGATCGAAATGAATCAGCTCTAGGATAGGTGACAGTTCTCGGGACGATCGGGAATCGAAAGTACCTAGTCTAGAGCGAGGTGGGGAAAATCCCCTCCGTAGCGAAACCCACAGTCATGCGCGCATGAACACATTGAGGGTGTGCTTCTCGGCTAGGTAACAACGAGACCGAACTCTCTTGAAGCACACACATACACATCCAATGCTTGGTTTTAGGGTGTGTGCTGCAATAAATGCGACTCTACTACACGTTGAGGTTCGGCTTCGGTTGCAATGAGACCGGGATCTGTGGGGATTGTGGTTGGAAAGGGGGAGGATCAAGGGGTTGGCAATGGCAAATTTAACAACTAATACATAAACAAATGACGATCATTGGATCCATCTCAAAACATTCTTGTAAATTTGCAACAGTCTGGCGCGGATTAAATCTCAACTCATTCGGCAACATTACCGCAAGGAAGTCTCGATGTGGGAACAACTGAATGCGAACTCTCATGATCAAAGGAGATGGTGCGAAACAAACGCTGAGAGACCCACCACGAGTCATGCCAAAACTTGTCCGAACAACAAACATGTCTTGCAAATAGAGCCCTTTAAAGGGCCAGACACAAGCTTCGCGACAAGCTGCTGGACTGAACTTCCTACTTTCTCATTGGTCCCTTTGTCCGTCCAGCTAATGCAAAAAACTCTGGCGCTTCATTGGCCGCTTTTGGTGGTCGATGTCGAGTCCAGAACTTGAACTTTGATGAACCAAATGTTAGTTGCCTGTCCTTTTTTTCAATTGGAATGCTACACACTTATTGGACACGATCGATGATGTCTTGGTGACGGATTTTTATACCCGTGAGCAAATAGAATGAGATTGCAAATGGCCCAGAATAAATTTTTAGGACTCTGGGGACTTGATGGGATTTGGCACAACGTTGGATCACGCCCAGATGAGTCACATGGTATCAAGAGAGCCCGAAATAGCAAGGGGATGAGTGATAGGCAGATTGGTCCACAAAGGAAACCAGGGCATTTCCCTCACTTTCAAAAGGCACCATCTTGCCACATATAGATTGGGTATAAGTGTGTGAGCTTCGTTGGAGAAGAACCCAATACCAAATGAAGAGATGGACAGAAAATTGGACCAGAGCAAAGAAGGGGAGATAGAGCTGCAGTAGTAGTGATTCGAGTTAGGCTTTGAGGTACATAAAGGGAGACAATACAACACCAACTGGGCATATCAGATTGGTTTGCACGAGATTGAGATGGCTTGGGGTGCGGTTAATTTGAAAATATGACGTGCTTACTGTCTGATCAGTTCCCTTGGAAGAACTGGCAATAAAAGGAGGGGAGTTACTTCGGTTTAGCAATCTTTGTCCATGTGTGGAGCTCTGTTAAATTATGTTTGATACACATTCTCAATCGTTTGGATCGATTTTAGATTGAGGCTACAATGGTCAGCAACATTTTGTCCCTGGAGGTACTTGGCTGGATGTTCAAATCCAAGTTTATTCTCGATTCTTCACAGGCCCTCCAAGATTTATCGCGGTAATCACGGGGTTTCAAAGCAAGGCTCAAATTTCCGTCTCAAGCCATGTCTGCGAGTTCATGCCGTGCTTGTGGCAAACATGGACGAGAGCTAACGAAGCCTATGCACACCAGATCAAACGAGTAGAACAACGAGGTGAAGGGTTTGTCAGAGTTTTTGTTTCGTTAGCAAAATTGCTAGTTATTGCGGAAGAATTTTGCATGATGATGACGATGGTCAAGGCGAATGACTGTCAGACGGTAGCGGGTTATTAAATCCAAAGTTGAACAGGAACAAATAACGGACGGCAGTCAAATCAATAAGCGATCGGCAGAATGTGTATTTTTCTGCATCATTGCTACTCCTAATTCCTGCCATCCATCACCTCCCAACAAACATGCTTGATCTCAGTCAGTCCTTACTTGCAATGGAGACAAAGAATCTGTTTGTCTGCATCCTAAGATAGGTGGATAGATACTGTACAAACGCTAGCCCAAAGCCCTCAAGGCCTTCCCTGCGTGATCTTTAGAGCAGAAAATGCTCAAATCATTCCGAACATTGCAATAGAAATAGCACGATGGCCTTACCTTTATTTTCTCTGAGTTGTTGGAAAACGCATTGGGTGGCTTGTGCAGGATTGACCGTGTCCCACAAGCCATCACAGGCAATTATGAGAAAGTCTTCACTGCCATTCATTTCAACGGTAGTCACATCGGGTTCGGAAGACACATATGGTTTGTAATCGGCATCGCCTGAGAAGAACAAGAGCACATATAATTACGAGGTTGCGTGATTTCAAATATACATTCCGAAGACCCATAAACCAAATTATTGTACTTGGTTAAATCACTTGGTTAAATCGATTTGAAATACAAAAATAGGTTTGGTCTAGTGATGGACCGAAAGGGCTCATAACCGAATCCGAAAGTTTCGGCCGAAAGAGGGCTTAACTGAAAACGAAACCGAAACCGAAAGCAGCTCAATACAAAATTGTGTAAATGCAAAATCCACCTTAAAAATTAAATTGCTCATGTGTTCGATGTTGGGTAGGGCGTAGATTTTGAAAAATCGGGAAACTTGAATTTCAGTGGTTTTTGGACGAAATTTTTTTCGATTTTGTTGTCAAACTCCGTCCTTTATAGTGCATGTCTGCTTTCGGTTTCGGTAGGCATAACCGAAACCGAAATTTCGGCCGTAATTTCGGCCGAAAGCGCTTTCGGTCCATTACTAGTTTGGTCACTCATATTTTGGGATTTATATTTTTCTTTTTTTATTTCATTATCTTGGTGCACTTGAATATCTCGGAAAACTTTGATGAGGTTGTATTGTCTTGCAAGGATCTCAGTGAAAATTCAACGCTTCTTGAAAAGTCACTTGTGTTACACTTTTGACCCAAGAAACTACACCATTTGTCAATATGGCAACAATTGGCTACCAAAAAAGGTTTTATCCATCACATCAAAGGTGCAGTGTAAAAAGCGGACCAAATATACTTATATGAACGCAATATCTGAAGAAATGATGCGAGTTTGGAATTTTTCTACAATGTTTGATTCAGTACGAGAAATATGTTGACATGGTTTTGCAATTACTAAGTTTTTTTAACCTACATACACCGTTGACGAATAATGATACCCTTTACAACATGATCATGAATTCTCAAGTGAAATCGCAAACAATTTATCGTGGATATCTCTAAGAAAAAGAGACTGACTTGTCAAAACTAAAAGAACATTCCGTTTACAATAACCCCAAAAGATCAAGTGGCGAGAATCCAACTATTGTATGAAATAAACGGACAAACTAGGGTCCTTGCTCAACCCAACCAGAATAAAACTACAAACAATGAAAAGCAAGGAATCAATTTCATTTGAGTCATTAGACGACCACTTCTTATCAATCCAAGCCCGTCTTGAACACCTGCCCTCCTAATAACGTCTTCAAGAGTCAAGCGTGTGATATTTCCATACATACGATCCCTACGTATTGTCTCAAAGGTAACGAACAACACGTGATCCGACGATGAAATTGAATTGTCACAAAAAATACAAATCTGGTTTATGTTCAAAGTGTAATGCCAACTCAATACAAATTCCCAACAAGAGGCTTACTCAAGCGAATATCCTGATTAGGTGGAGAATAATAGCTGTTTTAGAGCTTCAATTGCGGTTAGCATTCTCCGTTTAAGGCCCATATTTCGGTCATCTGTTCATTAATTATGTAGACGAATAAAAGAGCTCTTGTCTTGTGGCTCTTGAAGATCAAAACCAACGGAGGATGGAATGTTCCAAGTGAACATTCACACAATAAACTTTCTCCTGCAGTGTCATCCGAGCGAATCCAGTCTAAAATTTGATTGAAAGGCTAATAATTTGCATTGCTTTTGTGTGTGTTTGGTATCATTGCACTCGGCACACAAACACTTTCCCAGGCGATCTGAATTAGTTCCCTGGTGTCATATTGAAAGTTTTAGGGAGGTAAAAATGTTTTGCCATCAAACCAAAAGGTTTTACGAACCCTTTCTCTTAGGAACGGAGTTTTAATCGGTCTAAAAGGTTAACGTACTTGGCTATTTCCAACAAAAATTTGAGAAAAAATTTTGAAGCAAAATTCCTAGCAATATTCATTAAAGGCAAGAGAATGATTTTTAAGCTAAAACTTACAAATATGAATGCCCTTCAAATACTAACTTCAAATTATTACTATAAACCATGCTTCTGTGACAAACGTAGTGCACTGTGGAGCGAACTGACCATGAATTAGGTCAGAAATTGACAGCTAAAAACGTAGAAAAAGCTGTCAAGAAAAGATCGAATGTCATTTTTGAATTATGACAACTGCGTTAAGATTTTGCGCTCTGCTTTCATTAATAAATACTATTCTGTTGTAATAACTGGACCAAACGTAAATTTTCTGTTCACGAATCACTGAGCCAAGTATATCAAGTAAAACATCCAGCATTGAACGAATTGACATGAACTGGTCTGATCAATCAATAATATGAGATTGTTTGGAATGCTCTTGTGTTTTTCACTCCATACTCCTAATCAAACATATGTTTCACCTTGCTGATTGCCAATAGCTGACAAATTGTTCCAAGTTGTAATATCGAATAAGTTGTCGCTTTATTTGCACTTTGGTGGGAAACAAGGCTTTGGGTCTCTGCTCATACGCACATCGAGCAACAGCCTTGGCCTTGCTTGGAGTTACATTACCAGACTAACTGATGAATAATGGAACGGGTCTTGCCATGCAACTCGAGGCAATCCATGAAATTCTCATGATATCCAAGAGGAAATAGAAAGCCATGGTACCCTCACTGCCGCTTACAACAAGTCTTAACGAGCATGAATAATAAAAACTAGAACTTCCAAGCAGTTGCTATTGTATCAAGGCCAGAAAGAGACGCAAACAAAACCGATTGTCAATATTTCAAGATAGAGCGTGTTGGTGTTTTCACTCGTGGTGGCCAGTTTGTCGTCATGGCTTCGGATGAGGTGACGTTGGAAGGCACTTTGGCCTTGATTAAGCCAGATGCCTTGGCCAGAGAGAATCTGATCCTGGAACGAATCCGTGAGGAGCGATTTCTAATCGTCGAGAAGAAAAGGCTTCGGTTCTCAAGAGAAACAGCCGAAAAGTTCTACAGCAACCAAAGAAACGAGCCCCATTTCAACAATCTGATTGACTACATCACCAGTGGGGACGTGATTGCTCTTTGTCTCGCCCGTGAAAATGGCATCGACAAGTGGAATGAGGTCATTGGACCTCCCAGGGTGTCGGATGCCATGAAATATGCCAAGAACTCATTGCGAGCTCGCTTTGGTGATCCCTTGAATGACATGATCAACTCGCTACACGGCAGTGATTCTCCAGCCAGTTCTGAGAGGGAAATTGAGATCATTTTCCCCCATATTCTTCAAGGAGATTCGGACGATGAAGAAGAGCATGAAGAGCATGTAAGCGTACCAGAAGAAAGAATGAATACTGCTACGGACGATCGCGTGAGTCAAGCTGGAAGCGTCTTGGATGAGATCGATCGAACTCTCGATCACCATGCCTCCGATAACAAAGTGTACTTGCACAAGGTGGTGTGCCCAACCTTGATTCGAGGATTGAGCGAGATGTACGAAGTTCGCCCGAGAAGTCCGATCTCGTGGTTGGCCGATTGGCTCACGGATAACAACCCATATCAGAAATGATGACTTCTGTAAGACTTACCTATCGCTCTCGAGACAGCTAACTGTCCGTTGACTCTCCAGGTTCCCCAGTAGATAACTGTCCCGCCCAGTCCCTCAATGCGAGCCTTTTCGTCCTAAAAGAAAAGACATTTTATTTTTCATGAAAACTACGCAAACGTCAGTCTAAATGGATCTAATCACCAATCAGTAACCCCTCTCCACCCTGTTTGCACATGGGTGGAGCATATTTTCTTGATATTCGTCACATGTTTCCACCCTCTCATCATTGTTCATTAACAAAAACTTAACTAGAGATAAATACATATCTTCTACGTACAGGAAACGGATTCCTTTCGCCCAAAGCTATCCTATTCAAATTATGAACACATTCTTTTCGTTGAATAGAAACATCAATCCGTTCTTGAGATGTAAATCAAAGAAGCAAAAGGATGTCCTGATCTGAACAATGGCTTCTTACCGGACGGTTGGGTTTGTGAGGTTCAATGATATGCACAGGCTCTCCATTTCTGACTAAGACGGCTTGCGAATCTCCCAACCACGCAGAATAGAGTGTATTTCCACGGATCAAACTACACACAGCCGTGGTTCCACTTCGTAAAGGATGCTGGAAACAATACAATCAAACACATTAGATCTCGTAAAACGAACACCCTCCCAAATTCTCGGTGAGCTGCCTCTCACCAAAATTTCTATCGCTTCTCGACACTGCATTGGGAATATTGTGAATGCACTTCCATACTCTGACGTTAGTTATGTGGCTTATTCACTGAGGATCAATAGTAGTAACCGAACAAGAGAACACACACAAAGGACTGGTCATCATCACCCCTCAGAACGAATCAAAAATAGATTCATCTTCAAAAGGCTCTCTCGAGAGATGGTGTTCGTTCTTTGGCGATTTCACTTTTTTCTGTTTACTTCTCATGAGAGAAGACTGAAGTGATCACCAACCAGTGAGAACAACACTCTTTGGCAGAGATTTCTGCACTTGTTGAACTCATGAACGGGGCTTTGCCGGGTCTCTTTTTCTCTCTTTCTACGTATCTCTCGCTCTTTTGCCTGCCTATCACTCTGTCAGTCTATTTGTTCAATCCGGTAAGGTACTACAATGAAACTTGAGAGTAATGTGCGAAATCTTCCTTCGACCACTGACAGGAGAATAGAATTCTTAAGAAAAAGGTCAAGTCAGCGGAACGGATTACGGGATTGCTCAGCCAGACTGAGTATAAATTTGGTCTCCACTTTCCCTTTGGATCGTGATATCATATAAATTAATGGCTTTCACGTGTGAGGTGGAACAAAATGAAAAAGTCAAGATCGAGTCCTTTGACATTAATTTGATCTCGGGGTCAGTTTGACGTACAGTACACCTAAACGACTGATTACGGTTCGCACGTTGAGTTGCAATGGATGTTTTGGTTGGCGAATGATATGAAAGTTCGAGCGCGTAACCATGAAGCTAATCTTCCAACAACATCAGATTTCCCCATGGATTTGATGGAAATGTTGCAATTGACGACTACCACAAACTGGCTCCCACCATTTTGGTGTCCTTTTTCAGACGGGCCAACTCACATTTAAACCTTTCCCATCCCTGCTCTACAATACAGAAAAGCATAAATGCCAGCCGCAACAACAACAAAAACAATTGAAACACCCTGGATCTGTCAGAAATGAAGTTGAATGGTATCATCCGAACATGGCGGTTAATTAAAATGAAGATGTTTCTCGCGGCCATATGCTCTTAAACGGCCCTTGTCTACCTTCTTTTTCTCTCAGGCGAAAGAATTTTGGCCAAAAGAAACTATCATTTACGGTGTCGAAATCATAAAACCAATCGATTGACAGTTCCCCCCTTCCCACTCGGTCGAATATTGTGATTAGTTCGGAACCAAACAGTCAGTTTGGATTTCTTCTTTCGTTCACTTCTGTCCCCTCTGGACATGTTTGACTTGGCTAAGCACAAATCTCATGTCAAAACACATGAGAATATTCCAAATTTAGTTCAATTCATCAATCTAGTTGGAAAACGTATATAAACTAGGAACAGGTTGTGGGTACGAAAACTGGCTCAAGTTGTTGTTACCTCGTCATTGCTTTTATTTCTGAATGTCTCGTCAGTCTTGATAAAAGCCTCCTTGATGGCTAAAATCGGGTCTGCAGGGTAGTGATCGGAAGCCAGGATTCTCTCATGAATGCTGCATGCGGAATATGCGGCCGCATCTTTGCCCGCATGTCCGTCATACACTCCATAGAAGGACAAAGGAGGTTCGTTCTTCAGCTAGAAAGAAGTTCAATGAGGACTCATGAAGAAATTGTTCCCATTAGCAAATGGTTTGGAGGACATCCAAGCTCGTAATGTCGTGATTAATTGGCTACATGACAAATTACAGCAAGTCATTTTAGCACAATTACACTGTGGGAGGAGAAAGAGAAGAAAAAAAGGAGATTCTGCTGATGGTGATGGTTGTTGTGGATGAGGATAACAACAAGTGGCACCCTTTGCTTTTGAATTGCAATATCGCAATTTTCTCATTGTCCAAATACTTGGCTCCGAGAACAAGCAAAGGTGAAGGATTTGGCTCACCTTTGGCAGGATATCTCCAAACACAAGGTTCACATCATGAAGGGCCACGTGACGATCCTCCATTTTACGTCGGCCATTTTTGATGGCGGACACGGCAGAGGGGAGAACACGACCTCTTTTGACCGCGTTTCCTTCCGATTTTAAGCGCTTGCACACTTCGTTCATCGTTGAAGTGACGTCCTTTAAAAGCAACATGGATTTGAAAGCTGAAAAGAAAAGAATTTGGGTAAAAAACACGGCCCAAAATTGTAGTGGTGTCGGTATATTTTTTATTGTTTTGGATAACTCCAGATCTCACGAAGGTTCATAAAGAGATTTTGTCATGGTAAAGATAAGTCAACGTCAAAATAAAAGATTACAATAAAATGACATGAAGTAAACATACTAACTCCTAGAAGAATTTATTTTTATTTCAATTGACTTTTAGATCTTCGGTAGTAATCAAGGTAAAAAGAATTGATATCTATCAAGCCCTGTAGTCGAGTGTGTATTTTCACCTTTCCTTGACCGCTTGACCTCTTAATCGAGCTAATTTGCGCAGATTGGAATTTTACGCTCCGATTGTTTGAAAGCAGTGAAGCGAAGAAAACACTAAACTATCTGCTTCAACAAGGCATTCACAAATTAAAACTACGTTCCTACCAAGTCTGAACTAAGGGTGTTGAAACAGAATGTGAATCCTTCATTACCATCATCATTCGCTAAGCACGTCCACCACATTTCTACACTCTATTTTTACAAGGACTCCAAGCACTTAATAGTCCCTTCATTCATCCATACATAATTTGAAGGCTTGGCCTTAAATTTGACCTGAAATTTTGGAAAGTTCATGATTTTTGCTTCCTTCGATTGAATTCCGCTGAAACAATAAAACATGACATCTCTGAAACGGGTGCTTGATTGGAGCTTGGTTTCAATTCGTTTCTGTCACCAGTAATCATCATTTCCGGGGAGTATCCTAATTTGTAGTCACCCTTTTCTCCACAAGCCATCTCTCCCTGTCTTTCTTTCTTCCTTTCTTTCTCTTCCTCCCTCCACCCCTCCCTTCATTCTTGAACAATTCACCCTGGAAGCCAACCAGTAAGCACTTTCTTCCCGTTTGAATTAACCCTGATAGAAACCGCACACGGTTTCCTATATCCCCTCCGGGGAACCTCAGGAAGTCAATGAAAAATCAAACCATGAAGGTGCAAAAAACACCACCATCACCACCATAACAACAACAACCACTATTTTTTGGATATTTGAAACAAAGGCATGCATGCCCTCGAACGTGATTTCTTAAGAATCATCTTTTTTGTTGCCGACATTATATAAATGAATTAAAAACTTGACTGGTTAAATTTGCAAGGAAGAATCTTAGTCAAGATACGTGTGCATTTAAAGACTAATTTGATTAATCGCTAGGGCAGTTTTTAATTCTGATTTCTTTGCATTTTTGTGTCCTTTCGTATGTGGAACGGCACCGGTTCAAAGACAACCGAGATTGAAACAACTACCCAAGGGTAACAAATGTGAGAAAGTGGTTTATCAGCTTTCAACATAAATGCATTTTGGCACCAACAGACATTGTTCTAAATTTGAAATGGTCTATCCAAGAGATTTTCCAAGCGATCAAACTACAAACGCATGGTGTTGAAGATTGCCATTTTTCCTTACGTAGATCTTCATAGACCCGCACTTTCTTTTGACACTGATAGAAGAAAAGTGGAAGACATAACGGCTCAGTTGATATAAGCTCCAGTTTAAATCATATCTTCTATCGGACACAAATGCATCGCATTGCGGCGAAAAACAGGGAAAATGTCTTAGTAAAAAAATATTTTCAAGCTTAACTCTCTCAGACCCAAGCGATAACTGAGTTTAGGCAAGCTTCTTGGTTTAGGCTACGATTTAGTACCTGTCATGTTGTATTACATTTCCAAGGTATATTCTAAACTTAAAATGGTCCATAATATTCTAAGCACAGGGTTTGCGTACAAACTGGTCAGTGATGGAAAACTTGGGTACCTTGAATCACCCTAACACCAAAAAAATATATATACTAGAAATATGTAACACTAGGTCTATGAGGGCTAATTACACTCATGTTCTCAATAGCATTTGCTCTGGTTAGGAAAGATAAAAATAGTAACGTCTTTTTTTAGTTTTAGCTCTTGGGTACCACTTGTAATATTACTATTTCGTAGGAATACTACTAATAATAATGCAAGGGGATCAAACATGCAAATATCCATTCGTTAGTAATGTTAGTCAGGCCTACCAGCTTTCGAGCCCAATCCTCGTCCTTCGGAGGTGGCCTCGGTGTTATTGAGATGATCACAGCTGACCGAGCGTTCTTCACCACGCGAAATGCCGTTGTTACCTCCATCAACTTCATCGGAACCAGGTTGGAATCCATTGTGAATGTACCGCTTTTTGGCCTCATTTAACACCTCTCGAGTGATATCAGCCTCTAAGTGGGAGGGACAAGACCTGAAAAGACAAATATTTCAGTTGTTACAGTATTCATTCATTTCAATGCAATGTGAGGTTGATTGAAGTGGAGAGGAAGTTCCCAATTCAAAGAGAGCTCTTTTGAAGAAGAAAGAAACAGAGACGAAGTTCCCATGGTTGGCCTCGTTATGTCTGGCCAAGGCAATTAGTCATATGCAAAAGGAAGGTGGCTCTTGGTATTTCTATGGGGATTTATATGATTGAATACTTTAAACTGCAATTCTTAATAATTGACTTCAGTTACGGTTCACGTCTTCTCGCCTTTTCAAGCCATGAATAGAGCTCACAATTAAGTGTCATCACTTCATGATTGACTTCTTTCTGTTTTCATTCATACATTTTTGAAATATCAACCCTGCCATGAATCATTCTCCAATTTCCGAGAATGATTTTAAAAAACTGTCAAGAAACAAAGAATCACTTGCCTTCGCCAAAATCGATTCAGTGAGAACGTGCTCTGACTTTTGGGTAAATACGGATTGCCTCTCAACACTGTGGGTGGCGAGCCCATTGGTGATGGAGGCAAAGATCCCGTGGGGGAATAGGTGTATTTTCGTTTGCCCTTTTTCAGCCTTCGGATCAGACGCTTGGCCCGATCCATGTTTAAAACTGGGACTCTTTCACTTTCACTTCTCCGTCACACCAACCACGAATTATGGAAACTGACAGACAATCTTGCCAGTGATCTTGGACAAGGTGCAAATAATCTCAATGTAAACAAGGCATGCACCACAACTAGATCAATTCAGAACTAATAACTACAAGTGTACACGACCAACTGATGATGAGCATGGGAAGAACCAATGTCATTCGTGAGTGTGGCCCGTGTTGCTGAGAAGTACGCCGACCACTTAGAGGGGGACTCTTTCGACAGATTTTGTGAAAAAGCCCTGCTCTTCCCTCCCCCTTCTCCGTGAGTGCCTTTTGGCGTTGGCTTTGACGCGGTGAAGGGGAAAGATATCTGTTGAATGAGTTGGTTGGGAAGCCAGCCCGTGGATCTTGCTCACCGCTTGGAAAATAAAAATAAAAACACAAAAAGCACGAGCAATACTCTCGCAGACACACATATACCTTTTCCCCGTACAAAGTTCTTCTAGAGCACTTCTTCAAGACTCGAGGCATTTCGAGCTCTTCGAGTATGCTTTGTAGCTCAAGCGAATGCAGTCGAGCCGCTCTTGGCGTTCAAATCTCCAACGAATGAACGGATGTTTACCTCCTACTGAGCTTACGTACGAACGTAGGGTAAAAGGAAGTTACGGTGTGTACCTACAATGTAGATTGGCTGATGAAGCTTAAAGGATTCGTGAAGTTGATAAATGTTGGTATTTGGCCAGAATTGAAACGGAGAAGACTCCATGATCAGAACTGGTGCAACAGGTTATCAGTAGTTCAATATCATTCGACTGTTTCGCTTTCATTGGTTCGAGCCAAAGCGGTGGTTTATGCTCCCAGATGCATTTCTCATTTCCTGCAACACTGATTCGAAGAGCTGACGCGATAATTGTCAGCTTTGACATGATGTCCATGTCAATTTGATTTCGTCAAAAAGAAGCGTTAATGTTATCTTGCCAGGGCAATGTTGGACAAGAAACAATGCTATTTGAGGACAATTTCTGCGTCGCAACAAAGGATTGATCTCCGTTTGTAGAAGTCAACCATTTAATTCATTTCCTTTCTTTTTAAACAAGGATCAGAACCAATTGTAAGATACTTTAACATGCATGCAACACCTTCCAATATGTTTAGCAAAAAGAACCTGGCTACAAAGAGTTTTAACTCAGGGGGTGAACCAACTTGGTGGCATGGCCAGATTACAAAGAACGTATAATATTCACATCAAGGCGACTATTTATGTCGTCTGGCCTTATTTTCTACTGTCGATGTACTAATGCACCTTTTCCCGTCTATCAAAATTCATTCTAATATTACAAAACAGCCAAATAAGTAGTCGATATTTTGATTCGTTTGACATTACATTTTAGGTAAAATTGCCATATTTCTTTGAGTAACCGATCGGCACAGAAATATTGAAATCTAGACTACACCAGGAGACTCATGACTCATGTTTGTGGAAGGAATGGTCAGGACTCAAAATGTTTAGTTGAGGACTTGGAGAAAGTCTACTCTTGGGTTAGTCAGAGTAATATGACATTGAACGGGATGAAATTCCGCACAATGACGTATGGGGCGTCAAAATTAGATGTTCCGCTCAAAGACAGTGGAGGTTCTGATATTGAGCAGGTCTCATCCATGCAGGATTTAGGAGTTGTCATCCAAGATGATGGAAAGTTTGATGAGCAGATCCAGTTGAAAGTGGGGAAGGCATTTCAAACGTGTGGCTGGATCTATCGCACTTCCAAGTCCAGAGATAGTACAGGGTTCCTGGATAGTATTACCATGCTAACTCTGTACAAGTCGATTGTTCAACCGCATCTTGAATATGCCTCACCCATTTGGGCTCCAATGAGTTCTGCAGGTTTGCAAAAGGTCGAGCAGGTTCAAAGATGTTTCACTAGGAACATCACAGGAATGAGAGAGCTCTCGTATTGGGAGAGGCTCAAGAAGTTAGGGCTGTACAGTACTCAGAGAAGGTATGAAAGGTATCTGATACTGTATGTTTTCAAGAGCATCCATGGGCTCTGTCCTAACCCAGGATTTGAGATCAGTTGTAGCGATCGTAGAGGTTTTACGTGCGTTCTGAGAGCACCTCCAAATCCAAGGGAATCGAGGCTAGTTCGATCAATGAAGCCCTCCTCTCTTCTTTATCGGGCTCCTTCATTGTTCAATTTGTTCCCCATTAGTAGGGCTAAATATTTTAGGTTAACTTTGTGGGCAAATTATGACATGATTAGGTTGCCCAAAATTACGTTTTAGGTTTTTTAGGTTGAATAGATTACACCTTTTTCAGAGGCTCTTCAGACCAAATTTAGTCTTTTATTAATTGCTCTACAGCAGTTTACTCTTTGCAAGAAAAGCAGTTGAGCAGAGACAGAGGAAGTGAAAACTTTATTTGTCAGTGGAAATGGCAGTTTAGAAAAGTTAGTGGCAGTAAAATTTGTGAAGTGTCAGAATATGGCAGCAAGTGGAAGGGCAGGCAAAAAAATTCGACCAAAAAAACGAATCGAAAATCGGAAATTTTCGATCTAACAAACGAGATCCAAGTTTTTCGACTTAAAAAAAGAAATCTAAAATTTGCGCCCTAAAAACGAGATGAAATGATTGCAAACGAGAAAAATTTCGCTCAAATGTAACAGAATATGGCGTTATGTGACTTCAAAAATGGCAGTATTTCAAACAACTTTTGCCAATGTCGGCCTGAAACCACCTGGTAACGCTGATTTAGCAAGTTGATGCAATGAAAATCATTGTGGCTCCCTCCCTTCTTTCTTCCTTGGTTCTTGCGTTTTGTTGTTTAAAGACACTGGGGTAAGGAACCCTATTGTGCAAATGACTTAAGGATAAGAGAAAAAGTTAATTTTCTCTGTTAATTTTTTCTAATTTTCTTCATAAGGTTGAAGACTTAGTTTTAGGTAAAAATTGCCCAAAAAAGGCGAGAAAAAAGTTAATATTAGGTTGAAAACTTAAGTTTAGGGAAAAATTGCTCTAAATAGGCGTTTTAGGTTAAAACCTAGGTTTTTAGGTAAAACCTAAAATATTCAGCCCTACCCATTAGTCTTCGTCGGGAATATGTAAGAGCCGATCCTCTAATAGCATTTAAGGCAGGATTGGACAAATTTTTAAATACTATTCCTGACCAACCCACTATTCAAGGGTTGCCCAGATCTGCCAACAATAGCTCATTGGTAGATCAAATTTCGTATAAACGTTAATTATATGAACTATATTAATCATCAACTCTCTTTACAGGGAATCCCATTCCTTGTAACGGTAATAAAAATCCGCCCCCCCCCCATAAAAATAACAAATTATTGCACTGATTTTCAACAACTATCAGAGACTCGCCTTTTGATGAAGCTTAAATTTAGTAATGGAATATTTAAAGTGAATTACACCCAAAAATCTTACAACTTAAATGAACAATTTCTAAAAATTGGGGAACGAACAGTTAGGTCATAAAAAACCGGACAGTTAATTATAACAATAGTCCTGCCTGAGCTGGACTTCCAAAAAAATTTATGAAACTTGTTAACCTAAAAACTAATCTGAAGGGAAACATGCTTCTACTGATTCCGTGAGATTTTCAATGGCTCAACCATATGCATAAAGTAAAAACTGATTTAAACTTTTCGTAGTTAATTATAGAGTAAATCTTAGGTGTTCTGTTTCTTCTGCAACCCCATGTTGTTGGTAAAATGCATACAAGGATTCTACCGTTAAAGGATGTAACTTAATTCTTTATCGTATGGTTATCTACTATGAGGTAGGCAAGCCAATTAGTCGGTTCAGAGAAGCACCAAGAACGGTTCAATACCTGACAACTTTGGGGAAGTTCCCAAGCATTCAAGACCAGCTCAAAAAGGGGAGGTAAATCAGATAAACCGTAAGTTAGAGAAAATTTACTAAATCCCGTGAGCAAGCTTCCATAAAATTTTGGTTGGATTTGTTTTTAGAACTGGTTGGAATTTATTTTTTTGGACATGAAAAAGCGCAATCCAATCAATCTTAGAAGAGATCTTTATCTGCCCTGCAAATTGCGGAATATTTTAGATTTGAGTATTGATCGAACAGCCATGCGCACAAAATATTTGTTTGCTTACTTTTTTTATGCAAAAATAATCGAAAAAGAACACAAAAATAGAGGAAAGAAGAAACTTGTTGGCATATTTCTTCTGACCACTAAAAACCATATAAAACTTAAAAAGCAGAGCAAGTTGCTAAATGGGGCCAAATTGCAACTTTTGGTTCTTTTAGTCATTCTGGCTAAGTTACAGTTCAGTTTTGTTCATCACCATAACACCATCTCTTGATTGTTTTCGTATTTTTGTAACCGAGTAATTTTTCCGTGTTTTATTGTGTTAACCGTTAATATTGCTTAATGGAAAAGTATCTGGTTTTAAATTTAAAACGAAGCACAATGAAATCAAAACTAGCAAATATTGAAAAATTTAAGGCGACACATTGTGACTTCATCAGTCTCAAATGACACTATCAAAGCTTTTTTTTTTCTTTTGAGTTTGAAGCGGACCCAGCATTGTTTCAAAGAATTTGGAGTGGCCCAACTTTTGGCTCCAACTGTCTTAGTTCTACGGTCAAAGTAAGCTTTCTGAATAAATAAACTCCTAATGCTTTCCGATTGTATTTTTTTATGTTACAACACAAATAGTATTTTCAAAAACAACAGAGGCCGCTCGACAAACACAACGTCAGAATGAAGACTAAGTTGACACACTTGCTTGACATGTCTCACGATTTGCAACTTTGAAAAAAGCAGATTTTTAATAGAAAAACCACTATTATCCTTAAGGCTTTAACGAACCAAATTTCTTGCCTTGCGTGATCTAATCCAATTACAAACAATTCCGCCTAATCCAATTTTTGCACATGACGTGTACAGTTATGCTTGTCAGCTTTGATTGCTATCATGAGAATGACAGAAATAAATATACATCTTTTCAAAGAAAAGAGAACCCAAATAAACGAGAAGTGAATAGGACCGTAATGATAACAAGCTAAATACAATATTTTGACAGATCTCAAACAAATGATATGATATTCTCTTCCTTGACCAAAAGAGTTAGCATTGCACATGGATCATTAATTTGCGAAAAGACAACCGTTTATTTGTCACTCATGACTTAATTGGTGTAAATTTTGTTTAGACGAATCAATTAATCTAATTTGACTTCGAAGTCACCTTCACATGCGCATACATCCTTTATCCGCAGGTTCAGAATCCAGTCAAACAGAGACCACTGAAGCAAAACAAGTTGTTTCGGTGGCAAAACCCTAACACTCTTGGATTCAATCTACTCATCACCAATAAAAGTCTCGGTTTAGCTCGTGATAAATCAATGGACTAGAAGGCAAATTCTTTTCTGGGACACATCATTCTCATTTCAGCCACCGCAATGAAGCGAACAAAGACGTATCTTGGATTTGGTCTAACATCCATAAAATCGGACAACAAATGTGCTCTTGATTCCTTTGATTGTGGTTTGAAAACTGGCATTTCTGCTCGAGATAAGAAGGATTTGGTCGTACATGTCCTTTGGCATGTTCTTGGTGGATGATTGAAACGGGGCCAATTGGCTAATAACTCCCTACACATTTCTCATGGGAAACAAATGACTCGCGCCCTGCATTTCTATTCCCATTTTACGTCATAATTTACTCAATCTTGAGAATCTAATGAACTTTACCCGAACCTACCTCCTCCCATTGTGTGTCCAATAATAGCCCAACTCTGCAGAGTTATTGGTCACCACAATTGCAAGCTCGTGTGCCATTTTTGCATTCAAACAAAACAAATGAAGCCTTAGGTGATATCTACAAAGGTCAATATCCAATAATACTTGAAAGGAATGCATCCGTAACCAAGAATAACTGGAGCTTGGGCGTAACTTTAGCTACTATTCTTTCGAACACAGAGATAAGAGACATCAGGTACTAAACTCAGAAGAGATAAGATGATTGAAATTTCCCACGGGTTTACACAGTTTTCTACTGTTGTCAGACGTGAGATGAACCTCGTCTTTCGGCGGTTCGAGTGAAAGAATCATTAAATGGCCATTGACAATGAAACGAGCTCATCCTTCCTGAGGGATAGCCAATGGTCATTGAACAACGTGTTTTACCACATTTCTCTTTTCCTTGCGGTTTTTTCATAAATTTTACAACGCCATTACATTGATTAGAGACCAACAGGGGCTCTCATTTCCATCCTGTGTTAAGGATTAGCAATGATGAGGATGCTATTAAGATAAGAGACATTTCTTGTGAGCATTTTGTATGTATTGTGGATCGTATACCTGAACACACCTTTGATGTTATGGCCTTATCGCATTACAAAATTTCCGGCAAAAAACCGGGATAAACTGACACGAACCGATTGTCAAAGCTTTGGATGAATTGCGCATTGTTGCTATTGAAGTAAGTTTATGTCATTACATGGAACGTAATAGATAGAACTTCCATGTAGCTTTTTATGAATGAGCTTAAATAAAGAAGCGGTATTTGGGGGAAAAAGTGAACAAAAACAAGAACAAAGCACTCACAAATTCAGGGTAATTCCGAGTCAACTATGGACTGTGACGGAATTAATAAAATTAGGAATGGGATCAGCCATATTTTTTCGGAACCTTGCGTTAATTCAAAGAAGAGAAAGCTTCTATTTTGCTCCAAAAAATTATTTGATTTCCTAGTTTATGATGTCATGATCTCTTTCTATTCATTTTTTCTTTAAACATCATGAAATAGTATGTGAAATGTCACACGTAATTCGCCCGCCTAACACGTCCTTTCTGATCAGCGAGATTTTTAGTTTGTATTTGAAATTGATACGCCTTAAATTATTTTCATATTCCGCTGAAGTGAATCCAATTTCAAATGATTCCACACTCCACATAGCTTACATCTTCTGAGTCATATTTGTTATAAATGGCCGTTTACATCACTGAAATGACTGTTTAAAGGAAATCATCTATTCTAAAACATTCACGGATTACTCAAATGCGCCCTAACATTTATACGATAAAGTAAAGACGTTATCATGGAATTTCACCCTTTCAAACCATCAAAGCAATCAAACCAAGACACTGGAATTAAGGCTCCGCGAATCGATCAGAATTTCAAAATACGTAGATCGGATAGAAAGATAGATAGTTTCGTTTGTGATGAAATATCCGCTTAATGTGTTGACTCGCCAATTCGGATATCAATACTTGCGATATCAGGTTTCAGCGGTCCTAGATTATGCGTCGTTTTAAAACTAAGCGACCTCTTACATGTATTGAAGATACTGTTGCGTCCAATCGGCCACTTCGCCCACAAATTCTCTCTCAGTGATGGTATAATTGCCCTGTTTCACACTCAAAAAGTTCTCATCCCGATGATTACTCAAGAAATGCTCCAAGAACTCTTGTAAGGTTTGCGGTGGAGCAGACATCATCCCCGTCTCCGAATCCATGGCCTCATCGGGGCCTGCCATGGCAAATCAAGCTCAATATCACCGCCGATATCCTCGAAGGAGAGCTTCACGCACGACACGCCTCTTGTTTATTCACGAAATCACGGCGTTTTCCTGTCAATGAGGATCGTCCGTCACTCACTCAAACTGAAAAGCAATCACTAGATAAATCACCGCTCGTCTCTCTTGTCTTTTCAAGTCTTCTGCCTTTTCAGCCTAAACTGAAGCAGCCCAACTGCGGGATTGAGGCCGGTGCAGCTGATGAGAATAAGAATGTCTACATAACGGGGCGGGGGATCGTCAACAGCTGAGGGGATAACTGTACGTATGGAGACGAGAGTGGGCTATGGAAAACTTTGATGGAGTTTTCGTGATGTTGATTGAAGGTCCAGGATGTTGGTTATCTTGGCGTAACGGGACGGTGAACGGATGGGGGAGGTTAAAGAGCCCGTGGGAGGGAAGGGCGAGAATGGATGACTGCCAAGTCTGGGAAACGGGGTCAAAGTGAGGTCATGAGAAGGGATGGGACACTTGTCATCCGGCGTAAAAAACAAAGTCAGTCAGCACGATAACGTTAAGTGGAACAAATGCTAATTGCTTCTGTGTTATACAAGACTTTTTATACATGTATTTTTTATTTATATATTTCGAGCAGAGACTTTTTCTCCTTTGCTTTAAGAACGTCTATTTTTTAAGACAAACGCTGACAACTTTAGCAACTCAAGAAGTGACGCTTTGGAAAATTAAAACTTAAGAGCAGAAAGGGGGGGAGCATTATTCGACAAAGTTATGAATCCAGGAACACATGAAAATCCCAGGAAAAAAAATTGCTGTAAAACACATTAATCCATAGAGATATCTAGAGACTCTAGAGATATCCAAGCTTAGATATAAGATGAAAGCTTCATCTTAAAGATGGTGAACTGAGATGCATGATCAGAACTTATTACATTACAGAAAAAGGGACGAAAAAAATGTTTCAGTGGTCGATCGTCAGGACTAGAATCTCCAATTGGGACTAAATGTTATATTATGAATTTTCTCGAAGGACCTGGACCTTCTATTTGCTCGGTACCACTAGAGACTAGGTACCACAACGTATTAAGACACACCCAACCTCGCTCGACTTAAGCCTTGATCTCGTTGACGAAAAGTAGAAACTCCAAGAAGTTTTTTATCTTCATGGAATAATGCCTTACTTGCAAAATTTATGACTTCTACACCCAAAACCTATCGTTAGTAGCGTTTTCATAACCCCATCATTCCCAATAACAATATATAGGTTAAAGAAAGTTCAAAACTGATTTTCCATGGTCTACAATCTGTCATAAAATAGTAAACAGAGGCAATCGCTTTTCATTTCTATGACCAGCATCTCCTTCCATGCTTCTTAATCTTGAGATAGCGTGTCCTTTTCCAACTGGCTAAATTCCGATCGAGATTCCATTGATTTTTCCATTCAAGTCCGAGGATGAGTCAGTCTGAGCCGCAGACCACGCCCAAGCCCGCCCCTTTTGTCCATCCCGTGTTCGAAATCATTCAAAATCACACCGAGGATGATCCGGATTTAGTAGCCAAGTTCTTCGACGACCCGCAGGATGTCATTAGCTCTAAAGTGGATCTCGAGGACGAGAATGGATGCACAGCCTTGATTTTGGCCGCATGGAAAGGCAAACCCAGAACCTTGCAATTCCTCATTGATCGGGTGAGTGAAAAATTATAACGATTGAACAATTGTCAATTTCAAGAAATAGAGCTCTGAGATTCCAAAGTAGATTAACGACTTAAGGAAACATGAAATTGGGTGCGAAGGTTATAACCTGAGGAGGAAATCATGGTAAACTGGAAATGGACCAAAAGCACTTTAGGGTGAACTTTAATTAAACCCATCGAAACGGTTTAGGAACAAGCTCGAGAAAAAGCTTGAGAATAACTCGGAAATTCTGTCACAGAAATATTTCCAACTTACAATATGCAATACTTGCATTTCCCATGTTCTATTTTTTTTATAGGTTAGGGACCCCCAAAACTAGCAAAATTGGGACAAAACGACACGATGCACTATTTTTTTTGGTTCGAACACTTCAAGAAATGCTTGCTAACAAAACACTTTGTTTTCTTTTTCTAAAAAAACGCAGGCAACATTTGACCTTTTAATGTGCACTCAAAATATGGATGGTTTTTTTGAGAAACCTGGAATCGAGGGTCAGTCTTTTAAATGTAAAATTTTGTTTAGCGATTAGTCGGATCAAATTCAAGAATACTTGGCTAAAAAGCGCCTCTAACAATAGATTTAATGTGTCGAGAGTTGTTGTTGTATCGCAATATATTTTTGTATGCAAATGAGACATATATTCAGCTGTACGGTTGGTCTAATTTACATGTTTGCACAAATGATAATAGAATATAGGAAAGGTCAATAGAAATAGAAATGCTGGCCAATATTGTAACGTCGTTTTGAGTTAAAATTGGGTTTATGAAATTAAAAAGAAAAATTAAATGGGTTATCTTATCAGATTAATACTAATAAAAGGGCAAGCAGTGTTCCTCCAAAAAGTGAAAACTTACCGTTCATAATAACAATTAGCTCTTTCGGTCCATTCTTAAATAAATTTAATGAAGAGAAATTGTAGAGCTCTATTCTAAATGACCAAATGAGATAGAAAATCTACGGAGCAGAGGGAACAGTTCCACTATATGCACCTTTATCCTGCAGGGTATTCCCGTGAATGGTGGTAATCATGAACACGGCTACACAGCGTTGCATTTCGCCGCTCTTTCCGGCAATCCACGGGTGTGCGAAATCCTCGTTCAAAACGGAGCGAATCCTGAAGCCACAAACTCGGTGAAACGAACCCCTTCGCAAATGGCTGCGTTCGTGGGTAAGGCATTCAAGCCAAAAACAGCTTGTTGATAGATTGATGGTTTAACTGTGCTTTTTTCTGGTTTAGGCAATCACGCATGTGTCTCGATTATCAACAATTTTGTGCCAAAAGAGAGCGTGTACTACTTCACCCGTAAGCAACCCTTGGAAGATGAAGCCAAATTACCCATTCAATTGGCCAAACCCATTCACACGCTGGTCATGAAAGTGAGTTGTGCCCCAGGCTAATCCATTTGATTTTTATTTGAAAATGATTGCTCTACAGATGAATACCCACCCCGTGAGTCTCGCCTTGCATTTGAGATCCAATCCAGAGCTATTGGAAAGTATTGAGAAAGTCGTGGACATTTTGGAGCGCATGTCCAACCGTGAGTTCAAAGATCGAAAAGATGTCAACGAGGTGCTTTCTCTGAAGTTCCATATCATATACTACGTCCTCAAAGACATCATGAAACAGGTATGATCATGGAGAGAAATGAAATCCGAAAGAATTTTTTTCAAGCTTTGTCCTTCTAATGGTACCTAGAAAAAGAAGTACGACGAAGGACCTAAGAAGAACTCACCATTTATTGATCTGTGGATCAAGGCCATGCTTACTGGACGAGAAAGCGATGGTTATCCAGTGTTCCAAGAAGATTTCCTTCGTCAAGGAGTGAAAGAGTTTCCTTATAAAGAAGCGCAGCTTTTCAAGATTTTAGTCTCAAACTTTTCTCATTGCCAAAACTATGGCGATTCCGTCACGGCTGCCGAGTTCATCAACCAATCGTTTAATGGTCAGAAAGGCTTTAAAGATAAGGAGAATTGCGATTGCTGTGGGAACGAAGATGCCCCGAAAAAGTGTTCCAAATGTGAGGATTTAAAGATCCCAATCGCTCCAATCCCCAGTTTAATATGTTTATTTGTTTGTGTTTTCAGGTAAAGCAGTTCAATATTGCGACCAAACCTGCCAAAAATTTCATTGGTTTACGCATAAGAAGTATTGCGACAAACTGAAGGGTAACAGTTGAGACAGCCGAAAAATCACATTTTTTTATTATTACTAATTTCGAGTTTACTCTTGCAGAGACCCACATTAAACAAATGGAAACCATCTCGAAGGGAAGTCAAGCACTCCAAAATTAAGGAAATTCTGTTCACCCGTTCTAATAGATCACGCGTCCGCAGATTCGATGTCATTTTGTGTCATATCAATAACTAGTTCATCAGGATGAGCAATGCAACTATTCAATCAATACTTGATTTTTTTGTCCTTTGGGAAACAGCATTTTTTATTTCTCTGCTTTGTTTAGATTTCAGAGAAGATCGTTCGGTTACAACTAATATTAATTCAAACTGTTTGTGAGCTCTCCATTGAAATCTCATTGTTGCCTTCCAAATCAAGGTTTTCCAGTTTTAGACTTTTTAAATGAATTAGCCACTTCTTCCGCTTTGTTTGATATAAATCTTGAGACTTAAAAACTTGAGTACTTACTTCGATGACCGAGTCAATGATAACATAGATTGATATTCTCCGTGAATGTCACAAGACACGAATCTTTTTTTGTTGGTTGCAGGCAAAAAAGTCCAATACTCGTTGGTTCGAACTTTTTAAAGTGATCTGTGAGGTGAATTCGGAGCAAAATTGTCGTGGCAAAAATGAGTGAGCAAATTCGAATTCGATAAGCAAATACATAAACGGTATCTTTTTGACAGGAGGCCTTGGTTAAACGCTCCAAAGCCAATTTTCGATTTGGAAACAATCCAAGCACACATGATCATTCATTTTCTATAGCTACTATTTCATGTTGAATATGTATGTTGATGGGTCGCCATGATGTATAGTACTCGATGCAACATAATTGACATGTCTTTGACATTACACTTTAACGAAATAATTGTAACTAATTACATTATCTAGATATTGACCCACCTTTGATTAAAACACATGTATCAACGAAACTTCAACTACATCTTCGTAGACTTAATTTTTAGTTAATTAACCACGAGTATGCCTTCACTGTAGCTTAGTAAATAAAGTTTAAATTATGGTGCGGTTCAATTTTCGCCGTCTCTTTTTTATCACAATCGAAGACAGGGCTTCTTCTTCTTTTTTTGACCCATGGCCTCTTTGATGTTAATTTTTGAAGCTACTTTCAAAGCCTTAAAAATAAGGCACGGGCGCCATTAGTTGGCCATCGGCGTCTTGCTTCAAAATATGAAACAACATCCCTAACTTCTAAAGTTTAAGACACAGACAATTTTTCCGTGGGATTGTAAAGGATAACTTATAAAAGATATCAATAAAAGTGTCCAACGAAAATCGTTGGGAAAAGGTTGTTAGAAACAGATGTCCAAATTGTTTGAAACTTTGATAGTTGGAAATATTGGAATTTCATGACAGTTTGTAAAAATCTTTCAGGACCCATAAAGTTTTCGAACCAGTGATCGAGCAATTCTCTTCTTGATGGATGTCATAGGAACGTTATTGTAAGAAAAAGTTCGTTAATATTTTGTCAAAAAAAATCTGTTTGTTGAGATCTTCTCAATGACGTTTGGCACAAAGCAATAAAACGCATCAGACTTTGACGTTTTCTTGGGAAGCAACCTTTTATTTTTCATCGCCAAAAAGAGGCTCATTTTTTATGGAAATACTGGACTCAATCTTAACTGCTCTCTTTCTGGTGTAGGTTTTTGCAGCGTGCTTGAATCGTTTGCTTTGTAAGCCTGAATTTTTAGGGTCACTTGAAGTCTCAAATCGGTGATTATGGATCAAATTGAGGTGTTTATCCAGGTCTCCTCGCTTTGAAAAATCCCTGTTGCAGGTTTGGCATGAATGTACTGATCCATAGAGGAGATCTCCCAATGCATTTTCATGCACCTTTTGATGTCGGTTCAATGTTTCACGAGCGAAAAACCTGCTTGAGCACTTATCGCACCCAAAAGGCTTCTCTCCTAAAAAGGGAGCACATTGGAAAAAGTAATGGCATAACAAAAAAAACAACACAGAGTGAGCTTTCAGCGAACCCACCTGTATGAATCCGTTCGTGCTTCTTTAGGGCAGATTCTGAATGGAACGTTTTCCGGCAAGTTTTGCATACAATCGAATCGTTGCCATTATGGCCCCGAAGATGAATGGCAAACAATGTAACGCCTTCAAATGACATTTGGCAGTGCTTGCATTTGTACTTTGGCTCGGCTGTGACTCCTCCAAGATGATCCATGATGTGCTCTCGAAGTTTATCTCGCCTTTGGAACATCCGATGACAGATGCGACAGGGGAAAACAACTTTGGGTCGATTTTGACAAGCATTGGAACTATTCGTTATATGGACATCAACAGCCTCCAAGGTTGGAAAATCTTGTCCGCAATCACCGCAAATGTGCGGAAAAGTGGCTTCGGTCTCTTTTAAACACGTGTGAGCGATCTCATGTTGAGCAAATCGTTCCATATTTGGGAACACTAAAAGACACCTATTGCACGACATATCTATTTGGGATGGATTCGTATGTTTGGTTTCTAAGACATCTCTTCCTGTGAGTGAGATATCCACATCTTGATCCCTGCAAATGTTCTTGAAGAGGGATTTTTCAAATATTATTACAGTAGCGCGAAAGCTAAATGTGTCCTCGTGCGTCTTGTCAAATTTAGAGCACGTCAAATCAATATTTGGTCCAATTGCCTTACAAACACTTTCATGGTTCCGACGACCAAGTTCGGTGTGAAACGGATGTTCGCACTTGAAACAACGAAAGTACGTACTTTGATCTAGGTCTTGGCTCTGCCTTTCTTGAGCCTCGATTGGAAGAATCACTGTAGTTTTTAAATCGACTTCGAAACTTCTATTGCATTCGTCAGGTTCTAATTTAATAGATTGAAAAACATTCCCATCCATGATGGCAGAACCTGAACCGCTGATGGTTCCACAAAAGGCACACGACGCCCTCTGACGCTTTTCCAAGGTAATAAAGAGAAAGCCCTCTTACTCGGTTTCAACCAGCGGTCCATACTCAAAATCGATATCCATTATACTTTCCGTGCCCGAAACACTTGATAAGAAGCTTCGAACAGCTGAGTATATGTTTCCTTATCTTCAGGATGTACCATGGATTGATCGAATATTGGAGGGACTGGCCGTAATTTTTTTCTTATCTCTACTTGTGATTGTTTTACTCGTAAGACTTTTATTTCACAGGGTTCAGTCAAATTGTAAACTAGCTTTAAAGACTCAAAGTCAAAAAAAAAAATCACATTTTCAACTGAGCGTTTGGAAGACGTAATGCAAGAAAATGTTAGATCAGTGTATGTAGGTTCTTCGAAAGATTGATCTAAGCGTCTCTTGTAGATATACCTAAACCCAATATTTGAAGTAATTTCCGTGCTTAGATATACAAGGATCATGTGCGTGCAAGGCACTCAATCACCACAATACCAATTCATGAATCAGCTCGCGCATGATCACTTACTACATACGAAGGTGGCATTAATAAAACCTGACAAGGCTGGCCCAGGATCCAAGGACCCTTGGATCCCCGTAAATCCCAGGCACATTCCAATCCCCATCAGCTTTCTCCACCTTATCCCACAAAAGCGCGGCCAAATGGACCCACCCCGGCTTTTTCCCAAACCCAATGGCCCCCTGGAAAGCTCCCAATTAGGACGAGAAAGGAACCGTTCCCACCCTGTTAGCCCTCAACGGACGTGGAACCACCAATTGCCTCGCGCTTGCATGCCTTTTGGAACTGGCTTCAAAGTCAGAGGAAGAATACTACATTCACCATCTGGTCATTAGGGCTCCAGTTGAAGCTGAGACCTCGGGAAAGAGACAGCCTCGTCAGAGCCTCCAATGAAGTCATGCAGAACCACCACGGAAGATTGCCTGGACCATGATATTCTTGATTCTGTGGCTTTGCCAAGAACTGTGTCGTTTGGCTTCCTTGATTTGGCGCGCCATTTTGAGCGCCATTCAATCCAAACAAATCCAAGACGAACATGAGGACAACATTGCTTTGGTCTAAAGAGTGACGTAAGGCGGATTTAGGACGCGATATCCTCAAATTCGAAAGGCCAACTTCCAAAACCATGACCACGAGCGCTGCGGCCTCGGACAAGACTGTGAATAAGGTGGCCTTGTGCTCGGCCATTTTTGCTGGAGTGGCTTATGTGGGCTATTCTGTGGCCAGACAAGCGTTTAGTCGACGTTTAGTCAGGAATCAAGGCAAGTTTGGAGACATGGGTTGTAAGAAAACTGAAAATGTTAGTGGATTGTTGCTGTTTGAAAGGAAAGCACAATTAGATTAAGGGTCTGAATGCAGGCTTTGGGTAGTGTTTGCATCATCTATCTTACCATCAATCTTGCTTAGTGGCCAGTTTGTGGGCTCCCAACTTTCTTTGTGTATCACTTATGTTAGTGATATTCTTGTATGACCTGTTTTCTTGGTGGATCAAATTTATCGCCACGGTTGAAAGACTGAAGCGAAGAGCTCTTAAGATATTGATTTTGGTTGATGTCTTTGATATAAAAATTGATTGGGTATACTGTTCAGCTAATGACCGGAACTAGATAGACGCTCCTAATGTTTGTGTTCTTTCATGCGAGACCCTCTTTCAAAGGCCACCTTTATGTTTGTCTCCCATTTCAGTGTAAAATAAAGGATCCCCAAAAAGCATTGATTTTTGATGATGGCATCGAAAAGTGATCTCAAAAGCGCCGTTGAGGCTGCTTTAGAAGAAAAAGGACTACTCGAAGAGATGAAATGTCGGATCAGAAGTGAGATTGTGTCGACCTTGAAAGAATCCGGATCTGGAAGTCAATTGCAGCGAGATTTACCAATGCAAGCTTCACCCGAAAATTTCCTCATCAACGAACTCATTAAAGAGTATTTGGAGTTTAATCACCTTCTTCACACCAAAGATATGTTGATGTCCGAGAGTGGACATCCCAAAATGTCCATGGACCGTGCTGAAATGGAAAAGTCCCTCAAGGTCTCGTCCTCGGCCAATGCGAAAGAAGTTCCGTTACTTTACTCAATCATTTCGACTGTGAAAAGTCTGACGAAGTAGATTTCAGGTTGACACCTTTCAAAATGGCCTTTAAAGGTTGGCCCTCATTGCCCGAACTTCTATTGCCACTCTCAGATGAGCCTTGCCCTAAAGATGATGCTCCTTCGAACCCAAAATGTGCCTCGTACTTGGAACAAAAAGAACCATGGGAAGAATTCCAAGTGCTCTTATGCAACAATCCAAGCCATACGGCCGATCTCTTGTTTCAAGTATCATTGAAGATTCTACTCTCAAACGACAAAAAAGTTCTGTTCCTATCCAAAACCCGTTTCGAGTCTGTTCCAAATCAAATGCATCGTTTGATCTCGCTAGAAGAGGCTCGGAAGTCGCCCGAATATCCTCTAAAGCGCCTCAAAATGGTCTTTCCTGAGAATTCAATGGAACTTTTACAATATTTGGCTGCCCTTTTATGCACAAGCGACCAAAGGAGGCCAGAGACCCAATTTGAGGTCCTGCTCGTTAATGATATTGCCTCTTGGGCAGAGAATGAGAGCGACTTGGTCAAGAGTCTTGCTCTTATTCACAATTTGATAAAACAAGAACCCAATCTGTGTGCATTAGTGTCCGTCATGCCCAAAGAGGATGTACTTTCCTCAACCTATGTTAAAAATCAATTCAAGATGTTTGCTAACCAATTTTGGACCTTGGACCAAAAGGACATTGATGCCAAGGACGTCCATTATCCACCACATTTACGCGGTCATCCTCAATTCACTCTTCATTGTGATGGGAGCAAACTGGCTTACAAATTCATGTACCTTAAGGACCAAAGACAGTATTTTCCCTTATCCGTCCAAGAGCTCAAGGCTGAACGATGATTCCCATCAAATAAACTCTCAATACAAGCACATTCATCGATTTTTCTTCTTCCTTGATATCTCGATCTTGAGCTAGCGCTGATGATCCGGAAGCTCATTGATTTCACTTTCTTCTAGGCGAGGCCCTCGAATATGAACCATCTCCTTATAGTCGCCGGATTTTTCTCCGACGTCTATCAGGCTCGGAGGCTTCCCTTGGGACTGAGGTTCTTTTGGGGACCTTAGGATCAGGTGCCAATATTTCTCACCCGGGTCGCCTTATTCTCCGTCCGTTATCCGTCCAGGAAAGGATTCGAGAACTCAATGTCCGGGCTCGACATTTCGCCGAAACCATCTTGGCCCTACAACTTCACGATGATCGGTCTCGAAAAGCCTCTTTGGCATATAGTCGATCACTGCAGTCTTCCCCAACTCGATCTCGAGGCATCTTAAGCCCGATTGACATCACACATTTGGGATGTGCTTCTCGTTGTGATTCCATTGAGAACCTCGCTCACAATGGGAAAAATACGTGGTCGTCGGCTTCATTGCCTCCAATGCTCAAGAAAAGATGGTCACGGAGATCGCTAAAACTGAGAAACTCAGATTCGGGCATGTTTTCGACAAGAGAGGAACAGGATGAAATCGAGGCTGAAGGCGAACGGTTATTAGATGAAAGAGAAGCGGAACTGAGAAAAAGACTCCAAGGTTTTGAAGATGGAACGACAAAGTGAGTTTGGTTTTTTTCACGCTTATTTGCATTTGCTACAACGAAGTTTTTCCTTCGTTCGTTTTGATATTTCTGTTGGGTTGGGCTCAAAATGTTTGCCATGCCTTTAGGAAATGATTCCCTCAAATCCAAACCATTAGCAAAGGAACCGAGTAGAAGGCCATAATCACCCACTAGACCATATAATGGCATTCTTTAATGGTGGGATATTATTGTGTGTGGTGGGAATTGTTTTTGTAGTTTATGCATGTACCCCTTTAAGATGATGAGAACATCGTAGAGGATTCGATTCACTCGTGACGAATCCTGACTAAATTGTAATCATGGGCGATTAGAGAACAAGAAAAGACTCGTAAAGCTGCGGTAATCCAAAGAAAACGAGCTCTTCTCGTCAATTGAGATTCCTTTCACTTTCAAAATAGCTTGGTTGCAAAGCCAATAATCCTGGGAAAGCAATTGGGTTTTGGCCGTCCTTGAAACTTCCAACGTTTTCCAAACTAACTTTTCCGACATTTCAAACTTTCAAGGAACAAATCTTCCGTAACATTTATTGAAAGATTACCCATGAATGTTGAAAATAAACATGAACGATTTATTACTTTCAGGATTTTAACTCCATACGAGGCAAAAAGTTTGGTGGCTCTCCTCCATTCCAAAGATGGCAACACCTTGGAAAAAGCTCTGGTAACGGTGTCCAATAGTGCGGCTTTTACCACGAATCAGGTATGTAAATCGAATCAAGCTATCCTTATTAAATTATCCTCAAGTGATCAATAAAAGTCACTGGCCAATTTACCTTCCGTTCAATATTGAACCTACATTTTCAGGACCACCTCCGTGAGGCTGGTGCGATTGTCCGACTGCAGCATTTATTAAATCACCCGGAGGTCTGTGTTCAACGGGCAGCCTTAACGGCTGTAGGCAATATGGCGCTTAATACGTCGAATCAAAAGGAAATGGGAGTAAGTAGTAGTACTGAAGAAGTCTGTCCTCATTTTGTCAATGCACCTAATCACTAATGATGGTCCTTTTAGCATATGGTTCCTATTCTGTTGCCAATGATTGAGGTCAGTGACTATGGAAGGAAAGGACAGACGACCTTTACGTCAGATGGAGAGTTCACAATCTATCCCGTTCTTCTCACACTCACAAATATTGCTGCTCTGTCCAACTGGCACAAACAATTCAAAGGCTCTCTCACAAGGTAAGATGGTATTATAGTATACATTTTTAGGGAGGATCTTTGATCTTGATCATATCGAAAATTGTTTTTAAGGCTACTCGATCTGACGCAATCAGAGAATGCCAAAATCAGAATGCAATCGCTGAGACTTCTTGTGAATCTCTCTACAAACGAGGACATGGTTCAACACCTTTTTGCTGCCAAGGTAAACATTTTTATGCACTTATTTATGGTGAAAAGGTGACGAAAATTCAACAACAAAAAAGATTTTATTTCCCGTTATGGCTTTCATAACCAAAGATCAGTATCGTAGTGTGTTCTGTTACTAAGACGATTATTCTTTACCCCAAAGTCTCAGGGTCAGATCTGGTCTCTCTCTCCATACAGACTCGGCGCCATTTAAGTCAAGATGTTCATCTTCGCCGAGTCAGACAATGTGCTTGCTAGCTAGCCTAGTAGCTATCTATAATCAATCCGTTAGCTCCGCACGTATTGGAGGATTTTCTCACCTCTCATTGTATATTCGTTCAACTTTTGTGTAGGCGCCAGAATACGTTTGGAATATGTTGGACGAGGGTCAGGCCGAGGATCAATTACTCCGTGTGATCACGCTTCTGGCCAACTTGGTTTGCACGGCTCATAAGCAGAATCTGGACCCAACATTGGATCTACCCTTGGACGATGATAAGACCGCTGAGCCAGACTCTATGTAAGCCAATATCCTGACATCGTCAGTTCTAATCACAAAATGGGGGAAACTGAGTTGGGACATGGGAAGCACGCCAAGAGTTCTTCTTTTTTGCACTATCCCCTACCTTTCTTCTACACGAAAATTCACTAATGGAGCAATTCCAATCAAGCGAAAAACTTTGACTTGGCTGGGAGAGCACATTGTTGAATTAAATGTTTAGGAACCGGGTTAGCTTCTTGGGAGATTTTCTTTTGGCGAAGTGAGACATGGCTGATTTTTTGCTTTGAATATTTACACCCCCATATGAAATACATTGTACGGTTTCAACAAGACGAAAACATATTTCCTCACAACCTAAATAAGATTCTTTTGCACTCCCAATTTTAATTCGAATGGGGTAATTCGAAATTTTGAAGAATTCTTCAAGTATTTGTTAACCCCAGAAGCCAATCTATGGTTTATGTCGGCACAGATATCTGTGCTAAAGCTTTGTAAAGCTTTGAAAAGAAAACCCAAAGTTGCATATTTCAAGCAGGCCAAGTCATTATAGAAACCAGATACCAACAAGCTCAAGAAATGCACCCAGTGTTAAACTATTCAGATGTAGAAAACACAGTTCGTTGATTTCTGTCCCTTCTAAAAAAATCAAACATCCCCAAAAGCCCTTTCGCTGAATTCATTGGAACCAAATTATCACAAATACAAATGGTAATAGAATATTTCTTGAATATTAGAATATGAAATTTTGAAGAATCGCGTTCAAATGAGGAGATGAGTGTTCTTCGAATTCTCAGGACAAATTTTGCTCGTGAATCTTCGAAGCGATAAAGAGAGACGGAAATCTCAATTGCTTCGTTTAAAATAGATTTCAAGCACTCGTACAATCACCAAGCGACATGATTTCCATTTTCTAATACCTGCATCACCATTTAGTATTACTTTTTTTAGAAGATGAAGAGAAAAAGTAAATATCTGTCAGGTCTCTTCTTTAAACAAACTGACAACCCAATAAAGCGATGCTTCATGATCTTTTTTGTTAGCTCCTAAAACTCAAAATAATGACGATAAAATTAAGATCGCTAAAACTTAAATGAAAATTTCATAATCTATTTTCAAATCCTCAACAATAAACTTTGGTCACTTTGCCTAGTGTCTAGTTGATAAGAACATATTTGAGCTTTACTATTGTACGTTAACACTTAACCCACGCACGCTTCTACTCATTAATTTTCATTTCTCTCTTCCTTTTCCCCCTCCTCCTAATCCTCTTCCTCTTTCTACCTTCGATTTTACACCCTGAATTCAATCGACAGAAAGCATGCCAACCAAGACAAATCTTCTGAACCCCAAACTCTCAGCAGGTTCTCTCATCTTTACGGCGACGAGAATCGACCCGACGTCCTCGAGCATTTGGAGTCCCTCATGACCACCCATCCACATGAAGACATCCGAGTCAAGGCCCGAATGATCCACAACGTGATTTTGGCCAGCGACAAGCGAAATGAAGATGAGGGCGAATGATTTTGAACGAGCTGAACCAGCCTCTTAGCCAAAACTCTGTTTCAAATTGATTGTCACTCGTTAAACGATTTCACTGTATTGATTCTACCAAGCATGCGTCAAGATTATTGAACTGTCTTTGCTCTTTACGATCTTGTCCATCTCAGGCCTTTTTTCATCCGTCATATTAGAACATGTAGTCAACATTGAGTTCCGATTTCGATGTTCTTCACATACTTGGAATCTCACTTTCGCTCTGAAGTTCAGTGCAAATTATTTTACTATCTGATTTGTTACCAATAAAGAATTTCTCTGTCCCGACCGAATTGAGTCATCAACATTGATTTCTTTCACTACGTACTTACAACCCGATGCTTCATGGTAGTAAGCACTTTCGAAGCAATCTAGCAGAGACCTGATTTCATACGTAAATCATCGATCAATGAGTCATTTTCTTGGAAATAGTTGGCTCTGTAAGGAATCTTGTTATTCCATTCCAATGGTCTCTTTAATAATAAACAAAGCAAAGGGTTGAAGGTGGAACCTCCATCCCGGACACGTGTGCAAATATTGGTTCCATGCAAACTTCGCACTGCTTGATGGACAAGCAAATAAGGTTCTCGTGTGCAAAGCAAATCGAAAGAATCTCCCCAAGTTTATGAAATACATTGAACAAACACAATTATTGTCATAGAGATAACCTGATGAATGGAAGTGAACGGCTTGAGGTTTTGAACTGGACGCTCACTTAATCTTGTCTGAAAGATGCAAGTCAGAGGTTTCCACTCAGATTTCCCCAAGGGCAAATTCTGTAACAAGCTGATATGTTCTTGTGGAACTTTGTGAGTAGTCAAGTTAAAAGCGAAGGGAGCCAATTCAGACCACAACTTAAATACGAGGTGAGATAAGCGTGATGAAACTTGATGAATGTACTCGAGAGCATAGAAGTGATTTAAAGACCAGTTACAGAAAAGTCATTAGTCTCCCCAACTGCTTTCATGCAAGAGGTACCATGTAGTTTGGTTTTGAAATATGTTCCATTCTGCACACTATCCTGGATAAGCATTCTTGGTTCCTACATACTTCTTCATTATGCCGTAAGTTCGCACTTCGTCTAATTGTTCGACACACTAGTGGTCAAAGTTCAGTTTACAATTTGTGTCTAGACTTCTCTGTTCTCATGAATATGATCGAGTTTCGAGGAATGAAATTTTGTTCGACTTGAGAGTCTTGTCTATCCTTGTAGACGTTACTCTTTTTAACTTAAGACGTGGTTTCCCGCCTTAAATAAATGATTTGACGGTTTTAGTGGCTAAGCACCTGTCCATGATAATATTAATATTATGAAATGTTTTTCCTAAAAGCGTGAAACATGGCACACAATCTGTTAGTTGACGGTTTTGTAAGTCCTTCCAAACACTTTCGTAAATTTTTCGAAGGTTCACTTTAATTGGCGAATTTCTCATTCTATAAAGAAACATTTGCTTCAATTTTTTTTCTCGTTATTGCCTTGGATTTTCTGACATTTAAATCATGGAAACTCAAGTAAAGAGAGATCAACCGTCTTATTCTCATCAAACGAGTTCTTTCCTCTTCACCTCAATATTGTTAAAGAGATAAAAGTGAGAAGAGTTTACTATCCTGCTCTTCATTTCTATCTGCACCAAAATTTCTATTTAGATCGTGCTCGTTTGCTTAATGATAAATGGGACTTACAATGGAATGGCTTCCATCAAGAAATTATGAGAATAAAAAGCTCACTAAATACTGTACGTAGTAATGTTGAGTGTGAATTACTGGAGTCGGAATTATTCACTATCGTCAAATAAGTTTTGATTCCCTCTTCTGAGGATGTAATGCTTTCTTAAACTATGGTCAGTTTTCAAACCGGTTCTTTTGGCCCAATTAGATTTCTTCGAAAGTTTGTGAAACTCGAGAAACTTTCACTTTAAAGTGCTTAAATCATCAAATCCCTTTCAGACGCAACTCCTCAAAGTTTCACTTGAAACCCTAAAACATTCTTTTGCGGGTCATCCTCTTAATCTTATTGTTTTATTGTACCAAAACCCTCTTGAAAAAGTTTCAAGGAAAAAACAATTTTGCAACAAGACATTTCTGAATAAACTGAGGGCAAAACTGAATTGTTAAACAAAGTGGTTTCCAATTCTTCAAAGGGATTATTATCATCTATCTTGCTAACCTTGAGACTTTGGCAAATGTTGATTTACAGGTAATTCAAAGAGTTTTATGCATCTGTGTTGCGAAAGTTGAAACAATATTGAATATTGATCGCATTAAAAACATTAAATTGAGAACAAAGAACGAATTCTTGATATTAAAGTTTCATGTCTTAAACACTTTTTGCAGAAGTTGTGGTTGTCACAAGAACCATATTTTTCATATAGTTCTTGTATACCTCAACATAGTAACTAAAATATTGTGCCTCTAAATAAGGTTTGACCTTTGAACCTCAAAAAGTCTTCTTTGAGGGAAACGCTAGTGTAAGTTATTTAGCCTCAAAACAAGCTTCAAATTTTTAATCAACAAGTATCCAATTGATCATATAGAATTGCTATAGATCACGTTCATTTTAATTTTTTTTCTCCAAAAAGATAATATCTCTTAAGAAAATCTTCGATCTGTTTCGTTCCCTCAAAGTTTCTCGGCAATTCATTAAATACATTGTCTATACAGACACCAAAATTTGCACATCCCCAAATTTTGAAATCAAGCCAAATGGGCTCGATTAACAAGTCTTCACTCACAGCCATTTTTGAGGCGGCACATGTTTCAGCTCGGGTATCATATTGAGTCGATGCCACCCTAGTTAATTCTGTGCAACATATGCATGCAAGTTGCCATAGTTTTGGAGGTCCACTTTTCCGGCATTTTCTAAAGGGGAATTCCATCCGTGCTAATGAGTCTTATCAGAGGGTTTCCAGATCCTGGCCTCTATGGGTTGCTGGCTTGCCTTCAACTTTAGCCCATTCCAGAGTTGTCGAATGATGCTCTGCGCATTTCAAGCGTATCTTATTACAATGAAGCGTGAGCCGTTGATTTTTATCGAGATCCATTCTATTGCACGAACTCAAGAATGGTTGGAAATCTGGAACACGTTGCGTCACCTTGTTGAACACTTCAATGTCAGTATGCTCTTCAGAAGACACTAAAGCGTGTTGGGTGACATGAAAGTTCGATGATCAAATAAATAGGCATATGATTGTTATAAGCTCATTCAAAGGTCACCCAGTTCGAAAAGGAAGCCATGAAAAAACACCAATGGCTTCCTTTTCCACAAGGTCTGTCCGAAATGTGGAACATGTAGCAACTTCGAGTGTTTCTCTCTCCTAGATCCCGATCAGACCTTTCTAACCTAACTTCCCTGCACCTAAATTGTAAGTACATCTTCGAAAGTCGTTCGTTCTTTCATAACATATTTTTCGAAGACTCGGCGTTTGTGAAAAGATCATGGTCCGTCATGTGGCAAATATTTTTGGGAGCGTCCATGATCCAATTCTGTGAAATCTCGTGCTTCAGCTTAAGAGCTTGATACATGACTCCGAAGTATTTGACAAGCGAATGACAATGAGACATCACACTTGCAGTCAAATACATCCATACACACGTGCTTGGATGTGACATCCACGAGGTCTTGCTCCAACAAGAGCTATCCCCACTTCGACCCCTCATTGATGGGTCAAGTTTGGAACGTAAATAAATCGAGAACTCTCAACCATACCGAATTCCCACTGAGGGTGAGCTATTCCCGACTCATTTAGTAGCATCTCAATTTCACCCCTACTTGAATTCAAGTACAAACAAAGAAATCGTACTCGTGATCGGAATTTTCAGACCGGAGAATTTAGAGTCCAGTCTAGCAAGAAATGCTCACAATGGTTGAAGAGAACAATAGAACTAGTCGAGTCTAATCCCTCGTGCTCATCAATACATATGTACATGTACGTTGGAGTCGATTGGTTTTCAGCGATAATACAAAATGAAGGCTTGTAACAGACTCGCCCCACTGAACAGATTAAGAGTGATGAATACTGGTACCAAGTTGGACTGATGTGCGCCCAAGCCATCACCATCATCAGCGCCTGATGGGTTTCCGACAACTTGTTACTCATGTTTGTTTGTGGGAGACGACAGCTCCATCCAGGAATAACTGGCTACTGCTCAGTGGTTAAGTTAACCGAGCGAGTTCTGGAGCAAAGTGGAGAGTAGTCAAGGATGTTGGGGTCCAGAGCAAAAGATTTTCGGAGAGCGTGTGTGAAGTGAGTCTCAGGATATGTCGGAGTCGAGTGCATGCCAGTTCAAGGCACGAGAAGAAAGCTGGCCCACACGAGAATCATCTATGAAGGAACATTATTATTAGGTTCATTTGCAATTAACGCATTGGTGAATAGTGGTGCCACTTTGAGTTCAATTCGAATTGATGGACTTGACAAGTTTGAGGAGTACAGTGAGCTTGTGATTAATCCTATTCATTTTATATGAGCACAGGTAGGTTTTGATTTATTCTAAGCTTGGCTAGGATCTAGGCGTAAAAGAGTTAAGTTCTGTTGAATGATTTGGAAAAAAGTGTTGAGCTGAATCTTAGCACTATGACTTATCAATGTCATGAATGACTTTCTTGTCAAAATTTCTACAATCTGATGAAAACAGATGACTCATCCTCAGTTCCATGATGAGGTCTTTAGCTAGCAAGTCGTATTAGAAGCCTTCTAGACCTTATCATCTGTGTTATGCCGGTTGTTATGGAGTGTGCGGCCTTTGTTCCACAATATGCGCGACTTCGAACAGAACGCACCACGAGTGAAAATTGCTTTGACGTTTGCGCAGTTTCTTCAGGTAAGCTGTTCTGGCTTCGTAAAGAAAGAAAGAATGACTAGCACGTTTTCAAAACAACCCTATGAATGTCATTATGTGCTCGCAAAGACGCAAAAGTCCGATCACCTTGTTTTGATGACAATGATTTCATGATGATCATGAGATATAGGATATCTTTGGTGCACACATACATGACTTGGAGAGAGCGGTGATTACTTCGGTATTTTCCTGGAACAAACTATCGACTGATCAAATCGGGCTCTACGAATCCCGTCTTTTTTACTGATCAAGTGTGTTCCCAGGACTTTTTGCTGACCAGAGCTCTCGTGCTGTGAAGTCATCGTCTGGTCAAATGACAAGAAATTTAGACGTGAAAGCATCGTAATCTGTCTGTTTCGAGATGTGTCGTATTACTACCGCGTTTCGAAACATATAAGGGTCATTCGTCTCTTTGTCTCGCCACTGGAGGTGTCAAGAATGTTGTCTGTCAATTGACAACTACTTTATGAATGTTCCCCCATCGTTCACATTTTAGGTAGAACTCTGGATCGAGAGAACAGTTCACTCCCGCTTCATCATGGATGACCTCCTGGTTTCGTCCACTTCAGATTTGTTCCCGGACGATCCCGTTGGTGATGACCATGACCTGCCCGAATGGTTAGACTCCTCAACACCCTCTGGATCTCCCTCGTGTTGGTCGGCATCCTCTTCGACACCTTCCAATGCCTTTTTTCCTGATGATTCTTTTACCGATTTTACCTCAATGACCTCGTGCCTTACCGATTCTTCACCTGTCCAATCTCCATCGGACATTGATCCTCTCAAACCAAATAGACAGCAAGGTAAGCTTTCGGTAGTCGAGAGATTCAAAATATGTTCAACTCTACCAACAAAGTGGTATTGGTAGTTCATATTTCCCGAGATATCGTTTCCTGGGTTAAAAGATCGGCGTTGACCAGGTCTGTTTTTTTGCCGAGAAAGAAATTGGGGACAAGTGCTCTATTTCTAGTTATTTAGAGTCTTTGTCCGACAAACCAAAGACTGCAAAAGGACAAAGGAGCACGCACGTGTCTCCCTGATTTCATGTCTCAATCCTTGACACGATTTCATAGAATAGAGGAAACCATGACCCCTAGCTATTATCAACCTTGCTCTCAAGGAGCTACCCCTAAGCCTAGAATATGTGCGCCGCTATTGAAATACAATGCAACCTGCAACCCTATGTCTGAAAGAGCGACTCCAGTAGTGTAGTGCACGTGCGATAAAAGGACTGAAGTACCGGTAGTATCTAACAAACTCTTTGTTAATTCTTGTCCCCAGTTTCCGGAATTCTCGAAACCAATATCACGTTTGAGGAATTTAGAATCCAGAGTCTGGATTCCAATGAGCTTCTACCGTCTTGTGGACAAGGTGCTGTCATTTCCAACAACAACAACTGTCCTCATACACCATCAACATCTCCTTGCTCGTCCTCGACACCATCCGTCCAGTATCAGGCGTCCCTAGGGGAGCCATCTTTTCATAGTAACTGCACCAGCACTGAAGAGCTCTTATCAGGAAGACTGTCTGGCACCCACGAGGCGACATCCCCATCCCACGGGCAGATGTCAAATTTAAAGAGACCTGTCGTGGATTACACATCAACAACTTGGACAAACAGTCGGTCTCAAGTTGGAAGAATCAAAATGGAAGCAACTGGTTTCACCATGGATGACCCTCTTCAAACTCATGGGTTGGATATGGCGTTCCTAGACTTGGGTAATCCTTCCCCTTTGGAATGGAGTGAGTTATCATCTGGCTCAGATGCGTTTTCAAGCGGCTCTCTGGAATCGTTTGATGACATGAAGGTCTTGGGGGTGGATCTGGAAACCTTGATGAATGAAGACCGAAGCGGGTCCAATTGTTCCTCCCTTGGGCAAACCTTACCATCGAAATCTTTATCAAATATTGATGACCTCGACCACCACACAATGAAGTTCCAAGTCAGCTCGTCCATAACTCACTCTGTCCCGGACACCACCAATCTGAGCTATGTTCAAGAAGCTGAGGCGCTTGCGTTAACTACCACATCCAGCCAAGAAAATCATCACATGGCATGCCACGACTATACCAATAAAGTGAGCTATTCCAGCCTCTCATCCCACACTCAATACCCCCTGATTCATACATCAAACTCATCCAGAGCACGCACCATTACCACCACAACCTCTACCCAATTATCCATAGGACCTCAACTGAACCCACCCAATCGTGTCGTCGGAGTAGCCAGACCCACCAGATCATCCATGAACACCCGGGGCAAGCGCAATTTTCTTCCTGGTTGCGGCTTTCCCAAACGGGGATGCCGAGGTCCACGGCGGATACGCGAATTGCGGAATGAAGACAAAGATTACCTCGCCCATGGGACAGGCATACCCAGGTATAGCATTTGGTTGTGGCTCACCTTGTCACCCGCGCATAGTTGGTAACAGGCCTCTTGTCTCTCTTTTTAGGAAGAATTCCCCACCCAAGACCCACATTCGGGATGACGACAAGATTTTTCCCTGTGAGCACCCGGGCTGTGGCAAGATGTACGCCAAATCAAGCCATCTAAAGGCTCACACTCGACGACATACGGGCGAGAAGCCTTTTGCATGTACTTGGCCAGAATGCGGTTGGAGATTCTCTAGATCCGACGAATTAGCCAGACACAAACGCTCACACAGTGGAGTGAAACCCTACAGGTACGACGATTACACAAAGAACGTTGTGGGAAATTCAAACTACAAACGCAATGGATCGGGTCATGATCACGTTACCTCGCAGCCAATCCTTTATCAAATTTGTGGTCTATGCCGATGATAAATATGAGCCTCATTTTGATAAGGGGCCTGGATTTTCCGACCGCATGTGGCTCCTAACTATTGCAATTAATCGTTTTTGTTTTTTCTCTCCTCAATTTGTAGATGTACGATATGCGAGAAGCGCTTCTCGAGGTCGGATCATTTAGCCAAGCATCTCAAGGTTCACCGTCGAGACCGATTGTACACGTACCTTGCAAACATGGGATATGGCACACCCAGTAGGCGGGGCAGACTGTCCCAAAACATTCTAAACAACGAGGCTGTCAAGAAATTCATTCAAAAGGAGAATATTTCTGTATGATTCCCCACTCCCGCACGGTTTGCCAGGGTCGAAAGAAAGTTAAAACCAGTTAACAAGGCACTTGATTACCCAATTTCATAAGCCAATGTAAATCCTCCGAATCGAAAAAAGATCAGTAAACCCTAAGTGAGCTTTAATCAGAGATACAATGAACGAGCATTAGAAAAGAACCAAGAAAAATCAGCAAAATATTCAACTATTCAACCCTGCCAATTGTACTGTTAACTGGACTGACCTTTATTCAGCCTTTGTCAACTGTGCACTCACAATCCCTCCAGTCTCCGTAACGCTCAAATCCAGGTTGATCCTGCTATAATTCATTCATTCAATACCAACAAATTTCCTACTGTTGCAAGCATTTATAACTGTCACCAAAAATTGTACATTATATTATTGTTCCTCGTTAGTATCTACGTCAAGTAGTTATAGACGCAACGAAAAAACAACTTGTCTAACTCAAGTCATCTATTTCTGTTGGCGCAGATTGCTGGCAATTCACAGATCTACCCTCGGTCTATCCGTGTTTGACTCATTGATCTTGCGCTCAGAGATTCTTGAACTCGTAAATCAAGGTAAATCTGTGATGATCTCGAAATTTAAACCTCTCGGAAAGAGTCCATTGTTCTCACCAACACGCTCTTTCACCTTCCCTTACTTCCAATTTATACTACGTATTTAGAAGCCTTTTGTCTCAACCTGCTCTTCGTCCACTATGTCCCCATTTCCGTTTTCCATTTCTGATTTACCCTCTGTTCTTCAAATCCATTTTTTTGTTCAACCAAAGATTCATCATTTGGACTGACCGAGTGCATCTAGTTCGTTTGTAGTTTAAAACCATCATATTGTATACAATGCATCTCCCTTGCAACACAGGGACGATGCTCATAGCTGACCAAAGATCTGAAACATACCCCCAAAACTTTTAAACCGTGCAATATCCTTTTCATTGTACCAAGTTCTTGTCTCTTGCGTCCGAGTGCTCTTCATCGCTCTTTGTCCCTGGTTTAAACCTTTTTCATGTAGATTTTTCTAAAACAGAATCGCTCAAACGAATGTTGATAGTGACTGTTACCAAAACCTATAACAAAATCCAGTTCTGACTCGCCTTGAAGTCAAGTCTAGTGCCATGCTTTGACATGGTACGAAATTAGCTTCAACTGTACTTGGGTGCCCACTGTGCTATAAACTGCATTAAACAATTCGGCTTTTCTCGTGCATTGACCGACGATCCATACAGCAACATTCCCTCCAATTCATTCGCGTGTATTGCGTACACGAAAAGAATCCTATTTGCCCGAGCCTTCCTTGATTATGTGAATAATTCCGATCATTGAACCATTCATTATTTAACGATAAAAATAAATTGTATTTTGTTTACGCTGAAACTAAGGAATCTCGTAATCTTAGCAGGATTTTTTTACTGTCTGGCTTAAACGGCAAGTTTGCTTCGTAAAGGCGGATGGGACTAGTGTTGTAGAAGGGACAATATTCAGGCGGTTTTGACTAAATGTGATTTCCCAAGGATGGCTAAATACCTGGATGCCTCAGCCAGTGGCAAAAGCCATTTTTTGAATTCTGTGCAGAGTAATTTAAAGCATAGAGCGATGCTCGCTACTCCGCCCAAACAAGTGCACCTGAAACAATCGTCCAAAAGGACGATTTGTGTTTTCAAGGGGTTTTCATGGGATTCAAAGGGGTCAATTTGTCACTCGATTCCGCGCGTATTTACTGCGAGTGTTACAAATATCGAAACGTTGTTATTCATGAACGGGGGAACGTATCATGCTGAAATTCAGCAAACGACGTCCTTGAATATCTGTCTTATCAAACTTATAAAAAAATCATATACTTGAATGGCATTCGTTAATATAAAATAATACACAACTGAGCGCTTGAGCGGAGGCTTCCATGTCTTACAATTTTCTTGGGTTGACGCAAGGCCAAATCTAAATAGCGCAAATTATCTGAAATGAGATGTACGTATGAAGCAAAAAATGTTGGTTTTGTTTCAGGCATGTCCTCAAACTATATTTCTAGCAAATAAGCATTCATTTTTTACCATTGTCCGTAGTTAAATGTCTTTTACTTCAGGCAACAAAAAAGATTAGTTTCACCCAACCTCAACAATTGTGTCTTTAAATCTTCGCAACTTCTTTCCATAAACTGAGAGATATGCGAATAAAATTTTGAGAGCCTACTTTATTCTTGAAAAATATGTAAACAAACAAACGTGGACATCGATCAAAATGTGTGGTGACGACCTAAAAGCCGAAATTTTGCTCGAAATCAACGGTGGAACGGGTGGAACTCACCTTATGGGAATGTAATGTTACCAAAACCAAATGGAGAACCCCAAACAAATAGCAACCACATCGAATATATTTTTATAGAAAATATCGCATAATTCATGTCCAAAGCAACCGTGCAGCAACAAAACGATTTATTCCAATGGATATTTGACTTTATGATTTCAATTTTATTGGATAAACTTTTCGCTTCAGTTTGCCCATCACCAAAGATTTTGGATCCCAAATCTCAAATGTAAATTGTTTCAAGTCTAGATTATCTCGGCATCATTTAAAAGGGATAAAATCTAAAATCTTTGTTTGTGTTTGAAATAGGCATCCAATTTTTGTGTTCTTTTACTTTAAATGCTGTTTTTGTCAATTGTACTTGTAATGCACAAAATGCCAAAAATTCGCATATTTTATTGACTTTAGAATGACTTTTGTTCACCACCAATACCTTTAGCGTATGGTCTTATGACACGTATACGTTTTTTAGCAGATTATGGAGTGAAAGAAGGGTACAAGCATTGTTTTCCGACCAATAGAGGATGTCAAACAACATTTTTGTTGCATTGAATAGAAAGAATAATGTTTTGAAATAATGTTTGCGATGGGTCAAAGCTCCATTTTACGACACTCAGATTTATTTCAGTTTGTGATATTTTTATAAGAAACATGAATCAAACAGGTATCTTGGTTTCAAGATGCAACAATTTTTGTATCGGCTATTTTTCTTTCTCTTTTCTCAGTACACGTTATTCATGTCAACATCTAGATATTGGTAGGCTTTCCACTGATCAAGATATCTTTCACATATGAATAGTTTAAACCAATTTGAAATGATCGACGCCCATGAACTCGAACTATTGAATCAACAACTACCACAAAAAGAAAGAAACATATTCATCTTGCACAAAGATTCGTCAATTCACTTTCATTTTTGGGATACTTGTTTCCACTATAGTCCGCCCACATTAGCACCAATGCTTTCAAATAGAGTAAAAATTATGTATGGTGACAATTTCTGTCTCAATTCATCTTCGTTCATGTTGGCTTCCAGTAATAGCAAATCTCGTTTTCTTGTGTTAATACTATCGCTTATTGAGTTCTTTAGAGCACCAAGTGGATCGCGACGAGTCCTAGGGATGTGTGTTTATACTGGTACGTTGTTTTGGCAATCTTCTCATTCATCATATATAAAGCTACAAATGAACAAATTCGAATGTATGAAGAAACGTGGCATTCTTTTGAGCAGGTTCAACATAGAAGTTTAGTTTGTAAGTAATACTCGATTCAGCCCCGAAGAGAGATGCAATAAGCCATTTATCACAATTTTCCAAATTCGTTAACCTCAATGGATGATTTCGTATTGGGTCGGTGGCTCTTTACTTGACCTTGCTGGTCTCGCTCTCTTGGGTGAGATAGTACGACCAGTAGATCACGTTGAAGAACATAAATGTGACAGGGAACAGAACGCGTGAGATGACATCGATCATCTTGGCCCTGAATTGAATATTGCGGAAGTAGTCAAAGAAGCGATTATGGCGACGATGAACGGGTATTTCAGATTGCAAAAGAGCGCCCGGAGGAACCATGGGAGCTCCTTCGATCCGTCTCATCAAGGGGTCCTGGAACACAATAAGTAGTATATTGAGTGAATAAGTCAGAAAGCTTGGTTTTCTCGTTAAATCATAAGACCCTTGCTTCAAGATCCGGTTTTAGAGCGGAGAAAATGCATTTCCATCGAAACGTCAAGTTATCCAATTGTTGTTCCACTTGAGTTCTTTCAGGATGTTGGAAAAAGTCCAAAGAAGATTCTCCATGCTTCAGGGGATTTTTGTAACAAGGAATTGGAAAGAATTTTACCCGTTCTATTTTCAAATGACAATATCTTCTATTCAATCTACCTGAGATATAAATGTGACAGACGGTGACCATTTGTGTGCTATTGATGTCTACCGAAAAATTATTCAAAAAACGATCAATGGTAACCCGCCATGTAGAACTATGTTTGGTACCAATTTTGTTTTTGTCCCCGTTATAAGACCATTAAGCAAAGGGTGTCCCTTGGTTCCAGATACTTAGGCTCGACTAAATAGACCTTGTGGACAAAATGCATTCCCATTAGTGCCGAGCAAGATGTGTTTTCCGGCTCTTTTGTGTTAGTTTGCCGTCTTAAATGACTCCACAAATGACATGCGTCATATTGGTCAGTGTGCTTTTTTGGACGTTTCTTCAAGTCACAGAGCCATCGTGATGGTTGTCAAAAAACCGAGACGTCTCACAACTTTCCATGGTTTAGACTGGCTCAGCATCTTGGTCCAATTTCGACTCCAATAAAAGCTCAAGATTTTTGTCGCTCGTCCTTGTTTCGAGGTCCACTTCCAATCTTGTTTTGCTCATCACTTTTTTGGACAACCAAAGCCGGGATTCCCGTCAAAGCTTGAGTGTTCCTACTTTTCTGTCTTCCAGTTTATGTACGACAGTATTGTGGGTTTAGAGTGAGGAACACGGGAATATAAATTGGATAAGGCAAAGAAAAATGGACCTTGTTTCATCCTTTGCCGAATTTATGCTTCCTGGAGGGAGGAAAGATGGGATAAAAACCGTCCAAATAAACCTGAATTGAAATGGACCAGATCTCGTCGGTCCAAGGACTAAGTGACTTAGTTCCTCGGATAGTATTCTCACGAGAAACAAAAGGGGGAATTTAGCAGTACATATTCCCCCAAGTTATTTCAAGTAAAGGAATAAGGGCGTTAGCTTGGCAAAGTAAAACAAAACAGGACGTTCACCACAAAAGTCGAGAAATGGCATCATTATTGTCCTTACACAAACATAGAGACAGTTTAAAGAGTTTACGGAGGAACATGTATACCTTCACGTGTAGTCAAGACACTTAGTGAGGAAGCTTGATGTTCTGTTTACCACTATATTTTCTGGCATTTTCAAAATATCAAGGGATTTTGGCTTTAGGGATTGGTGGTGTAACCATTGCAAGTTTCCTCCCCTTTGGGGAAATTTAGTTGAAGATCTCGCATCCCATTGTTTTTTTTACTTCAATCCCCGAAGGGACCCTGTATGCAAATGAAAAGCTACAATTCACTTATTCTTTGAAGGCTGTTGTACCGTAAAGTTTTTGTTTATCCTCGCCAACGTACATTCTTAGACCAAAGCGTACCACGTACGTAAATAGATTCCAGAGGGAGCTTAGTTCCAACTTAGGACCTCTTCATTCTGTGGACTTCAAACTGTCGAACATTTTGGCAACTTTCTTGTTACTTTGCACAAGCCTTGGATGAAAAATTGGCACTACTTTACAAAGCGATATTCATGATTGTGGATACGGCATCGGTAAAAAGTTTCTAGTTAGTTAATTAACGGGCACAAACTTGTTCATTGCCAAAGAATGATACGTGTGAGTCCCTGAATTGTCCCCTGTTACGTCAATTTGGTACGAAAGTGTCCGTCTTTCCTACTTAAAGATTCAGAGGTCTTAGGAAACAAAGAGAACGAATGAACCACTAACCCAGCCCTTAAGTTCTATTCGCAGAGAAGCATCCAGACCCAATGAGATGCTCACAAACTGGTGGATAATTTTAGTGTTCCTATCCGACACGACTGTTCTCTCAGACAAGCGCTTAAGCCAAAGACATCTCCATTTCCGGCATTCCTTGGAAGTCCATACTTCTTACTCGTTCTCGGTCTTCGTCTTGTGCTTACCTCGACCGTGTTCATCGTACTTGGATGAAAGGCGAGCAGCCTTCCATGACATATCCTCCGACTTCCTTCGCTTTTATGTTCTGGCCCAAAGAGAGAGCTTCCAAACCTGATTTATGGCACCTTTTACATCAATGACTACCGAAAATCAGGCAGGGCTCCTGGTACTACCTCACGAAAAAGGACGAAAAGAAAGACATGGCTTCATTTCTTACCAGTGCGGTTACAATGTACGAATCCCAAGATCAATTTTCGACAAGACATGAAATGAGGTCTCAAAAGGCCGACCTTGATTGATATCTCCGGACCTTTGAATACACTCGGGAAAGGCAGCAATCCCCACACGGTCCCGCCATAAAAGTCCAAAACGTGCACCACCAAGATCGATCTTCATGCACGGTGTTGCAAAAATTATTGCACGAAATGCAGTTACAATCTTGTGCAATTTGTCCCACGGCCTTTTGAACCCAGATTTGCCGAATTAGATGGACCATTAGATCCCCAACAAAATAGGGACCCCGTCTAGTCGTGAGTAATTGATGTGCCACACCGCAGTAATAAATCGCGGCCATTGAACCCTTTTTTCACGAATTGAAACAAGGCAAATTCAAATTTAGCTCAGCTTTTGCCCACAATACTATCAAAAAATATCTATCAGTTCTTTCCAAATACAATTTTATTTAAGTCTATCTGGATCCCACTTGGAGGGCTCCAAACTTTAGCTGGTTAAGAAGTAATCTTTCTTGCCAATACTGATGTGTAAAGAAATTGACATGGCAGGATTTTTGACTGGATCATGTTGGTTCCATCAAGGTCCATGTTCTCCTTGAGGAATTTTCATGGATTCTTTGAATGTCTTTTGGCACCCCTTGATAGGAAGTGGACTTCAACGCCAGTGGAAGAAGATCAAAATCAGGATCTTCTTTATTGCTGTTACCATGATGAGCTTGGTGCCAAATCATCGGATATGAATGATTATGGCCACCCTTCATGCCATAAATTCACCTTTATTGCACAGCTATTTGCCGATCAGTGCCAAATCGAAAAGAGGAAATGTTGCTCATTATGAGTCAGAAAAAAAGATGGAGAAGGAGGTCTAAAAAGTTGATCCCAATTTCAAGAAGATTTTATTAATGAGAGTCCCCTTCTTCCACTGGTTTTGCCGCTACAAAAAAGCCTGCGGCAATGCTCAAGCCAAAACTTTTCCAATTTACATTGCCAAAATCTAATCCTCAACGAATTGATGGCCAAGTAAGGGGGAAAAAGCCAGGGGCTGGATTTGAAAGATGGCCGCTATTTTCGGCCTATCCAGCCAAAAAAGTGAGATCTAGATACTTCGAATCGCTTCGTGGCAGGCGAGTTTACAAATCGCAAAGAAAAGGGAGAGAAAAGTTCTTATCTTCAATTTTTTGAGTGCGAAAGTTCTCGTGAATGAAATGAAACTGAAAGGGGGAAGAAGCAATGAAGGCAAAGAAAAGGACTTCCAGAGAGTGAGCTCCATTGGTTCCAAATTCTGACACTGTTCCAAAGGCAAGGAAGGAAGGTGCAATCCATAAAATGATCTAATGTACGTCTGCCTAAAGAGGCAAAAGGTGATCGTTAGTTGGCTTTAATTCTCAGAGCGGATTCTACATGATGGTGTGAAACGTGAAGAATATGTGAAATGAGGGTACTCTATCAGTTTTCTGTGAACGATGAATTTTAACAGTTCTTGTGTGTTGTTTGGATTTTATTTGGCTTTCGCTAGCTCTCTTTTTCCGTGGGCTGAAGCATTAGTGAGACTTGAGAGTTTTCTAATATCTTGGATCCACAAATTAGATGTCTGCCAAGTGGAAACGTTTTTCGATATCACAGCCATGCATTTGCTTGGACGAAAATGGAATGTGTTCATGGAAGCGTAAAAACAAAAGTGACCAAGTGAGTTTCTCATCTAACGTACAATACATACTGTACGTACTGTACACGCTAACATTTTCTGTGCCTTGCATACAGTTCATGCCGAGTTCCTATTTTCGTTGACGTCACAGCCTTGAAGGCCAAAAACTTGGAATGGGTTAAGATCTATGCACTTACCATGGACATTGGGAATCCACCTTCCTCGATTCTGTCGGCACTAAATGCTGCGTGTTCCAATTCTCGTTCCTTAGCTTCTTTCTGTTTGGCCAAGCGTTGTGCATCAGACCTGAAAAGATATATAAGAACGGGGACATTAAAGACCCAGTTGGAGTTGCCAATGGCCATCTTTTTCTTCTTCTTTTATTTTTTCTGTCTTGGGTTCCAAATGGAAGGAGGGATTCCGTTTCCAAAGGGTAAAACTAATCAAAAAGTGGGACCACCACTTGGGTCCAAGTCAACGTAAAGCGAGGTCCTAGCCTCCGAGTTGGATGGAACAAAGAACGGCGATAGTCATGATGGATCTTGCTCTGTCACCAGACATGAAGATCATCCACATCAAGGCTTACGAGACGAAGACTGAATTCCACTAAAAACACACAAGATGATGAATGGCACTGCATCGCAAATCCAAGACCACCATCACCTTCTCCTCCTCATCACTTTTCTCCTCCTCCTCTTCAATGTATGAGTTCTGACGAGTACGAGCGCAGGAAACGGTGCCCAAAATACGATGACAATGATCTCTGATCCCATTTCATGGCAGAGTGACTCACCCCCAGAGGCTCTTGATGAGATTGATCTCAGACTGAGGTCGCCTCTTCCATCCACTTTCATGACAAAGTTTCCAAGCTCAAGGATTTATGTAGAAGAGGAGATGTTTCGCAGTACCAATCTACATTACACACTCGAAGCACCCCTCTTTTGGCAATACTGCTCCAACTACCCAGTCAATGTCCTTTAAAAGTCAACCGAGTCAGACCCAGAAATGTCTGCTCCAATGAGATAGGATGAAGGAGAATCTTGAGGCCAGATGCCAAAGGTTTTTGTGGGCTCCTCTCCAAGTCGCTATTTATTAAGTGTAGGAAGAAGATGGGAGAGTTCCTTCATCTCCAGGGTTTTTATGAGCAGTGGCAACCCACTAGAGTGGAACACCACATGCATTACATATTTCTCCACTAATTGAGGACTCTTGGACCGTCCTCGGTCTTCAACGGCTAACATGTAGCAGGCATTGTGAAGGGAGAGCTCATGTTTTATATTTGGTCAAATGGATAAGATATTCAATTGAATCAGTCATGCTATTGTTGTTGACTGAATCAAAGTAAGACTATATTTGCAACCTTCTGTGCCAGACTTGGGAGACAATCGACCATTGAAATTGCACTCATTAGCATTCAACGAGCACAGTTCTTTTCCAGGCTCTTTGAAGTACCATTCGGGTTTCCAAATTGTATGGAAATCAGAGTGCCAGCCAGCATGAACCAGTCGAGAGGTTCGAAATTGAATTTCTTCGGCCTTCATGGTGACAGATCATTGATCAAGGCCATTTCTCTCTTTTGGAGCGTGAAAAAATGTCATTGAGTTGCTGGGGATGGCCCAACCTGCTATCAAAGAAATTGAATTTTCTTACTCGTGAAATAGTTGGTGGATGGTTAATGTCAGTGTCAGTTCAAGATCCTTCTCATAAGTAAGGACGTCAACTTGATCCAATTGGAAAAAACACACTTGACAATGATTCAAATTACTTTCCTGTGATTGAATATAATTCAAACCTTTTGAAAGTAATTGCAACCATAGTTTGAAACAAAAGTTTTTGAAATATTAGGCCGCATGTTAACGCAGCTAATTCAAAAAGCGAGAGTACACCAAAATCAAGTCAGATTAACGTTTGTTGAGTATATACTCACCCCAGCTCCTGTGTTTCAAACACAACAGCTGTCGAGAGTACATACTCTAGGCACGTCAATCTGACTTGATTTTGTGTACTCTCGTTTTTTGAATTAGCTGCGTTAACATGCGGCCTATTGATCAACTACATTTTGCAAGTAATTGACGCAGGTTTGATGAGGCACTAGACAAACACAGTTGGGAACTATACCATACACGACAAGTGCAATTGATCTCGAAAGCATTATGAAGCTTGAGAAGAGTTAAATTGAAAAATTTACATGTTTAAGCAATAAGCATTGCATTATAATCTATTCGTAGAAATATTCTACAAACGAGGAAAACCTGCCAATTTCGTACTGATTAGAATGCAAATAAAAGATCGCTAAACCAAGTCCCTGAAACCAAGTTTTTTTTTCGGTTTTGCTTAATTTTAGTATGTTGAACCAAGACCAAAACCGAACCGAAACTAAAATTCTTCTGGTCTCTTATGAGACCCTTCAACCATTAACGCTTACGTCGCCGTATTTATCCCCATCTTTAACGAAGTTACCCGAGGGTGTGTTAGCCATCTTTAGAGTGGCACGGAACCACAACGAAGCAGTATTATATGAGGTTGGACGTCTTGAGATGGGATTTCGCGAAACCTTTCTTTCGAAAGATTTGAAACTACAATGAAATCGTTTTCTATTTGCCTTTACAGACAAACTTCAGTTGACATTAAAGTGGGATTAAGGCTCTGGGTCTTCACAAGGCTTTCCTCCGTTTTGTTCCAGGCGACAAGGCACGGCCGTTTTTAACGACAAACAAAGTGGCGACAATCTTCATCCTTCCAGGAGCAATTTGCTCAATTTATGAACTCTGGGAAGTAGCAGCAGACCTCTAATCTTAAGAACTCTTGAAGTCGGCACTTCAATAAGAATCAACTAACCAAAAAGCCAACGAGGGTTTCTCATCATGAAACTTGGTGGGGCACTTTTTTAGTAGAAACCACTTGAGGGCTATTGTATATAGAGTACTGCAATTTTGGCTGCGGTGCTGCAACTTTTAGAGGCTTTTCGGCCTAGAACGCCAGCAATCTTTAAATGGTGCATCAAACCCTCCACAAAAATAAAATAAACCCTTTTGGAGGCATAAAAAAAGAAATCAAAATCATCAATGTTGAGACTACGTATGCATGCCTTCTCTTGCTGTCACGCTTAATCAAGTGACGATTTTGTTGCATGAACGCAAAGATCGAGCAATGCCTTAGTTTGTTCATTCCCGAGAGAAAATGCGAGTGCGAATCATGGAAAACCTATTTTTGAAGCCCTAAAATTCAATAGAAAACCAGTTACCGTGATGCATAGTTGACCAGCGCGTATTCCAATAGAGCGCCAAATACAAAAGTCACGCACACGCCACTCCACACGTCAATGGCTTTGGTGTAGGCTACGGGTGGCAAGGAACTGTTGATCGAGGCTTGAGTAGTGGACATGGCCAAGAGGGTGGTCACGCCCAATGACACCCTGGCTGGTACCTGCAGAGAACAGTTGGAATTCGACATTTACGTTAATGCATCATGAACAGGGTGGCCAATATCAATTCGACTATCCAAGTTTAGAAATGCCATCTTTTTTGAGAATATTCCGTTCAAATTTGGCGCATGTACAATACCTGATTTTTATTCGAAATATATTTCTCATGCTACTTGATATTTGGAATGAAGAATTCATTATCTTACTTTTTTGAAATAACTGTCATCAAAAATAATGGTGCTCATTTTTTATCTTTATCATGCACCAGCAATAAAAATGGCGGAGCATTCCACTATAAAAATATGTGAGTACGTTTTTGCCAACGCCACTCTAACTTGGTTATTCATACTTTTTTCAGTTGAATTGGGCGCTTTATGTGAAGGGAATGTAAGTAATGGTTTCCCTTGAGAATGTATTATTTTAGAAGTGTTAGTCAGGCGCAACATCCACCTCTAAAATTGTAAATATTCTGGCGTCTACATAATTTCTGCGTGACTGCACATATTGAAGGGCAATTTCTCAAGCAAACGCTGTGCGAGGTCCTTTTGTGCCAAGCGTTCCATCATTCTCAAGGCCCACAATTTTCCCAAATTCCCCTCTTTTCTCCTCCCTATTTTCGGTCTAAGGCGATGACAGGTACAATAATTTGAGCAGACTGTTCCCCATTTTAGGAGAACGAGGCAAAAAAAGTTTTGCATCACGGACTCCTACTGACACTGCATCCCAAGTAGTCAAGAAAGTGCAGCCCAAGTACTCCGTACTTCTTCATCCGCACTTTGTGGATGAAACAACAACAAAACTATCCCACGTGGTGCTAGAGAAGGCTAACTATGAGAGCCGTCGCAATTGATGCCGTTATCTTACACAACTCGCTCTGCTACTGAACGAGTACTCTTCGAGATCGAAAGTTTTCTGAATTTTAATGGACTAACGTGGACTTGCTCAATGACAAACTAGATCACCTCTAAAAGCAAAAATGTTTAAGTTATTGCTCAAAGAAGGAGACTTAAAGTTTAGGTGTGATGTTCATGCACGCTTTGTGTTGAACTGTTTCTTGTTTCGTTTCTTGTAACTCAAAATAGAGTATCAGAAAGAAAAAGGAACTTCAATTTAATCTTAATTGATGTCTTGATAAAATATATGTTTCTGTGCTTGTTTCTAAGACGTCCATTTCTGGAGCTTGGATCGAAAAGAAACCATACTTATTTATTCTTGTTGTCTTAGATATTGATTGAATAAAGGCGATAAATTAAAAAAAACATGTGTTCTAGCATTTATTTTTTTAAAACAGACTTGCATGCAACAGAATTACTTTGTTCAAAGCGGCAAAGAACAAATAGTGTAGTGCAAGGAAACAAAAGGGAAACTTCGCCACCATTGAGACCCTCCATTTTTAAGATCCATCTTCTCAGCTCAGACTGCATGTTGAATCCGAGATGAGCTTGGGATTCAAGGAACGTGTTTCATTTCCATAGAACAATAGAGAAGTTGTGAATCGTGTCAAAACAATTGTCAACACCATCTAAGACAAAAACTTGAATATCAGGCAGGCGACAACACGAAATGGAACACCCTCCAGCCCATGAAGGTCAGGGAACAAAAACTTTGAACTAACAAGACAAACTGGACGAGACTCGAGACTTCCCAAAGTCAGTCAGCTTGTCTTGATCCGATGGGTTTAGCAGCCTTTATCCTTAGCTAATATCTTGTTGCGCCAATCAAAGAAAACCTTATGTGTCTTATAGTCCTTTAAAGGTGGGCGAAGCTTGAACTGCGCCAAAAATGGACCAATATCAAGGGAATCCCTGGATCAAAGTACTTTCTCCAAGACAACTCACAAAGAGGGTAATCTACCGTGCTGTTTTTTTTGCCGTATTTCCTCTTGGCCTAGATTATATGGTATTTATATACCTTCTCCGGTGATCTTGTTGTTTGTTGCACTAAAGTGCAGGGTTAGGGTTTTTACCCCAAGGCCAGAAGGAAGGAGATGAAAAATATTTATGTCCGCCCTTACCGCTTTGTGATCGATCCAAAACGAGAACCAGGAGACAACCACAATCATAAAACAGGGAACGTAAATGGTCACGATGAAAAACGACAATTGACGGGCGAAGGTCAGTTCCACGCGAAGACAGCTGTAAGCACCTGGAATTGAATGTGGAAATTGTAAAGGTGCCGCCGTCGATCTCTTTCCGTCTTTCCTTCCTTCCTTCCTTTCTCGAAAATGATCCGAGTTTGGATCAGATGGAATTGGACGCTAGTTTTCAAAGGACTTCCTAAGGCATCAACCATATCGTCTTACATCAAATAAAACTGTCACTCATTCCCATAGATGACTCGCGCCTTCGCTCTCCTTCCCTCACAAATCCCATTTTTCCTTTTCAGAGGAAACCCAGGAACAGAGGGAAACAAGGACAACGGCCTTCCTGTCCACAGAGAAACATAGAGTTCCAAGAGAAGGCTGCTAACTGCAGTTGAGCAATAAAACTAGGAAATGGGTTCAGACTTCAACAAGGAGGGCACATTACGTTGCTGCAGACAATATGAAGCGGCAAAAAACGTCGTGGCTCAGGTCGGTATTTCAATAGGGCTGACAATGGCGTCATTATTCGGAGTTATTCTAGTATTCTCTGTGCTTAGAGCATTCGGACATTACCCACGTTCAAAGAGAAAGAAAGAAAATTGCTTCAGAAAAGACGAGACGGGGGACATTTTCATTAAAAAGTTTGCCTCTCCTCCCAAGAGAACTTGGGATGCGCAGGTTGGTTAATACGCGTGGAAAAGTTTCACTTGATTTTGCAAATTGTGCACAGTATGGCCTTAACTTGTCTTGAGTTTTAGGTCACGAGCCTATCTAATGGAATATACTGCTTTAGATGATGGCTCGTTAAACCAGGCGATTTTTTAACAAAACCATTTCGAACGAGCTCACTCTGATAAGCATGCACTTTCAGAACTGGGAGGTTCAAAATCCCCCTCCTCACTTCAAAGCTCATTATTTCAATTAAGTCAATGAGAACGAATCATAAAGGAACTCGAAGAATGAGGTAGTCCCTGGCAATTTCGTTCCATGCAACCATGGTTGAAAGAGGATCAAACTTAAGTTATTCACTGCGTTTCATGATGGCTAGCACACATTGCTCCCCTTCAAAGTAGCGAGGAAATTCAGGTCGTTTTGTCGTAGAGTTTGCGAACTGGAAAAATTGTACCCACTCGGGTGAAATCTGCACAAAAAAAGATTCGAGAACAATGACCTCGTTTTCTGTTCCATGCGTTTCTCATTGGAAGTAAGAGCGTGTCTCAAAGTTTGAAGAGAGCTATTTTGGTGCATCGCGTTCGTTCAAGGGGTCCATCTGCTTTGAAAGGCCAATTTAATCTATTGTTAAAGAGGACTGAGCCAATTTACGACTGTTGTTAGTACCTGTAGCTGTTTTGACATCACAGTTCTGGTTTCCAAACCCATCCAATTTGAATCCTCCTGGCAGAGACAAATTGGCCACCATTTGCACGGGATTTGTCTCTTTCCATCGGTAGATCAAGTCGTTCATAGTCCATCCATCTGCAAGACCAAGAACTCGAGATGAATAGAAGAGCTTCGTTAGATTTTCAACGCGTTCACACTGCCTTATAATTAAGCTCTAGCTTTTAGATTCCTTTTGACACTAGTGAAGGTTGTTCAGCCACAAACCTTTTGGTGGAAAAAAGTAATCAGTGGCAATAATTGTAAGGTCAAAGGGAACATTACTGAACTATAAGATACAAATGAAAAAGGTCCATTCTGGAAAGGGTTGCGTCCACATGGTTTTATGAGATTTTCTTTTCTCTTCTGTTTTTGCTATTTTACCCAAATCCCTTTGACCATTCATTAAAATATCTTCACAACTCATTAGAATATGACCAATGAGTGTCTGGAAGCAATGAAAAGCATTACAAAGTAAAAAGAAGCGAAAAAAAATATCTTAACATATGAGTGTCAACCGTGGTACATTATTTAGGTGGAACACATCAAAATATAAGCTACAAAAAAGCTCAAAAAAACTGAACTACGTATTTCACCACACAAAAATCAGAAAGAAAAGTTTAGGAAACGATGTGTTAGACATTTTTTTTTCTTTTACACCAAAGCTGTGCTCAATTTTGTATGTTCTGTGTAAAAACAGCCATAATGTTTTTAATGGCCAAGTCACAAGCAACCGAATTGCCAGAGGCAATGAGTCGTAAGTGATAGTTTGCAGAAGCCATCGAAACCCGACAGATTTCCAATACTCGTTGGGTCCTTTTCCGAGACAGTTATTTTACTATCGAAATAAAAAGGCGCACAAAGTATTGCATACATTGAGCCATTTAGCTTGGGAAATTTGTACAAGGGACAATGTGTTGGAAATTAAAATCTCAAAAAAAGGCCGCAATAAAAACTTATGGTTGGAAATGTCCAGAGTGCAGGGCTTGAGAACGACCCATAAAGACATGGTTCATGGTTGGTCAAGGATTGCACCAAAGAAAAAGCGCATTTTAAACGAGCTCAAACTGGTCTTGTCTGGAGTGCTTAAAGGAAGTTTGGAACCATCCCAGCTGATGTTATAAACCTTAAGTTATGGAATCTCAACTAATTTCTTCTATGTACTTACAGGGAAAAGAAAAGCAGTTTGAGGGCTTTGAGAAAAGTTTTTTTCCCGGGTAAGTTAGAAACACAATAAGGAACCAAACAGATCTGAGTGGTCTCACAACAAAGAGAAACTTGACAGGTGTGCTATCAATATGTTTGTAATGTTTATCTACATGTTTCGACTGTGGCTCAAGTTCGAGTGGAGAAAATTGATACAAGTTGGCTAGACTTGGACATGACATGACAACTCCGGAGAACTAATGTTCAACAAAAACCATTCATGTGGCCTTTGTGGAACAAAATGGGTTCCCTTTTTTGGGTCAAGAAATCAGGTAAATGGTTTTCAGGAAATCTCTAGGAACCAAATTTGAGCGGACAGGGGGAAGTGGGTCAAGATGTCCGAATAAACAAATCGATCCTTCCAAAGAAGAATGGGGCCATGATTTTTTTTCCTCCTTAGGAAAATGGACCTTTTCGGGTTGCCTTTCTCTCTTTCTCTCTACCTCCACAATCTGCATAGTTTGAGCTCTTGTTCAATTTGGTCCATGTTTTCATGGAAGATTGCCAGTAATGTCACCTTGAGACACTTGAAACGAAAGAAAACTTTTGTGGTCTGACATTTAAATGTTAAAAGTGAAGCATGTTTTCAGTATGAAAAGTTGGCTGAGCGAACTTTTAGATAACATTGACGTTATGTCAGCCGTCCATCTGAATTTTCTTTCTATAAAATAAAAAATGGGGCACGTTCTCGTAATTGAATCTGAGTAAATGTCACCAGCCACTATATTCATGAAAAAAGGTTCGTATTTCTTCTAAAACTCTTTCAGTTGAGTTCCCACCAACTAATGGATCAAAAGAGTAGGAGAAGCGTAAGGGATCAAATTTATGAGAACTTGGTTCAATTGAATTTTTATGGAACCAAGAATACTGAGTCTCACGTTGTTTTAAATTCTTAGATTTCCTTAGTTCTTGGATATCACATCAAGATTACAGATTTGTGGCTTGGTGGTTTCATTTTTTTTGAAAAAGGAACGTCTTAGAATTGAAACGAAGGATTACAAAATAACCAATTTCAGAAGCTGAATAACAGAGCCTCGTCTTCAAAGTAAGAGAAAACAATGCTTAGTAAATGTTAGAGGCTAGTGACCTTGTTGTAAAAGAGCTCCGCTTTCGGATTAGTTAAACTCGGATCGAGTAAAAAAGCAAGAAAAAGTTTCGTTCGTTGTTTTTCGGGGTCCTATGCATTTTCTCCGAGATCCAAAGATTTCTCCTTGTCTCTCGTCCCACTTTTAGCGTTAGGATAAAAGAAAACTTTCCGAGATTTTGATGTTACCTTACTACGTGTACTCCAAGGGCCTGTTTTCATACCAGAGTAGTGCTTTCAATATTAGGTTTCCGAAAAGTGTCAGGAGGAGAATGTTATCTGGTGCTAGCAGACTTGTTCCAGATTTTCATCAATATTTCAAACGACGCTCAAAACTTTTCAACACTTCTTCGTTCCCTTCAACCCTCTTTCACATAGGATTTACTCTATCGAAGGTGGTGGGAAATGGATATCAATTTTGTCGTGGGTCCAAAGAGCCCGGTCATGATGGGATGTCATTTCTCTGTGAGCAGTCCTAAGAAACGGAACATGTGCGAGGATCCAATTTGGACCCAATCATTTATCCTGTCCCACTCACAGCTTGCCACATCCAAATTGCATGTTTGCTTGTCCAAAGGAAAGAGTGCCAAGTGCATGGAACAGGCGCAGGTCAGCGAGACTCGGATCGAGTAGAGCACATCTCCATTGGGAAACACTCGCACGTATAAATTAGATTGGAGGATGTTGTGGAAGCGCCCGATTTTCTCGTTCCGAAAGAACGTGTCCGGCATCCACACCTTGGCGGCGTCAGTCATGGTCAAGTAGCGGATTTTATCTGCAATGACAAGAGATGAATTCGTGGTTAGTGAAGACAGACGCTTTCTAGGCACTGTTCTTGGAGGCTTCTTGAGGTAATGGCACAATCTGTGGTTGGTTGCCAACGAGAGCTAACTTGGAACACGCCGAGCTTATTAACTGGCCCTCGGTAAACCCCTCAACTCACGCTATGCTTGTGTTCCCCGTCCTTCCTTGGTCATTACATTGCATACACATTATTTTGTTGGAGATAGAGCATAACGAGTGCCTTGGAACATGAGCGTTGATGTGTTCCAAACACGAAGGGAACGAGTTGGTCCATCATGACAGAGATTGAACGGAGGGCCAAAAAAATCGTCTTCGATCTCTTAAAAACGGCCCCCAACCCACTCTTGGGGGCTCCTCAAATTGTGATTGGATCCGGACCCACACAAAAAAACTTTCCGACACTAAATTGGTTTCCTCAAAACGATGGGTGTCAAAGGCCAGACATGGATGGATTGAGTGAATGCTCAGAATTTGAAAGGCTGCCCATCGAATCATTATCTGGCTCACAAGAGACGAAATGGTCTGACGGTTGTCAATCAAAGGGCTCGATTCTATCCATTTCCATATTCTGCCACTCGTTTTGGTTAACAGTAGCTGAAAACCATTTTCTGAGGCGTGAGGTCGTCGGTCACCCAAATCCCCAATGCATGGTAATCGAATTGATGAGACCGACAGCTTGACCGATGTTCCCACATGATGGAACGAGCTGGCTTCTTGGCACCCAAAATGAGACCATACGGTCGTATACTCATCCAACCAACCAACTAACATCACCCAAAGACTGGACCAAGGGAGATGAACTCTCTCACTTAATGGGATATTGACTTGGAACATGCATGAGGAAATTGGATCTTGATCTCGAGATCCACTTACTCAGAAAAGGCTCAAGAAAAGTGCCTTGGAAACAGGGATCCCGTTTTATTCTCGTATCCCCTCAAGGAACCCTTCTTCGTGCACTTAATACCTTTCCTATATGCATGAGGGTGATCATGGACTACATACAACTAGCTTGGTAAGCTCTTAAAGAAGCTCCGAGTAATCTAGGGAAAAGGGATCTCGACCTCATAAAATAGCTTCCTCAACCCGCCTCATTGTCAATCTGTGGCTATACAATATTCAAAGCCTAAGGGCGACAAGCACCCGAAAGGTCTTCTCAACTCAAGAACTGCATCACATCCAAATGCCAACCAATGGCAAGACCCAAGAATGGGACCAAGTATTGTTTAACAATTTGCAATTGGGGGTCCTAAGGAGACGCGTTTCTCAAAAGCAGATTTTATGGCCTACTTCAGCGTTGGTCCTAGATTTCCTCCTCACACAAAGAGAGAGGAACGAACCAATAAAAGTCATAGACATGGACGTAAAAGATGAAACAATTTCATTCTTTCCCCACATCCCTGCCCCTCGACAAGGTTGAAAAGTGACGACAAGTCCGGAAAGTCTGGCTTTGTGCTTTCATATTTTAGTTAAAGTTGCTCTTAAGGACCTCCTTCAAGTTATCGACGACCATTTTTTTCACATCCATGCTTCCACGGCTTCTCTCGCTCTCCTTGAACAAGGCTAAAAATGCAAATTCAATGCCTCCCATTTTGCAACAGATGCTGTTAGACGTTCTTGAGATTTTCGACCACGGCTTTCCACTTCACACTCCTATGAGGAGATGAGCTAAATTTGAACCAAATTTGCAACATCATCATAAAGCTGCACAATATCCCAATCAAACCTCCATTTTTACCCTTGGTTCACAAGGTGATCCATCTTGAACCAGCCGGTATGCAATAAAGTACATTAAGTATTGGTGGTAATTCGTGCTTTTAAATCCGTTCCAACTTGGCCACCAAAAACCAAGGGGCTCACGTGAAGGAGACTTTGATGACAGCTATTAGTAGGCACCTTGAAAGTTTTTGTTAGAACCAACCTGTTGTGGACCGAGTTTGGCCAGTCGAATAGAGGTGGGTAATTTATGTGCTCCAGTCTCGTGCCATCTGGAACCAAGAACCTCACCGAACCCTTCCGGAGAGAGGAAAGTTTTTCTCTCATGAACAAAGTGTTTGTTGGATGTTCAGAGCTCTTTTTCCAAAGACCGCACACTCCACGACACACCCTCACACCCGGTTCATGTTAGAAGAGTGGGGTGAAGAGTTGGTGAGAACGTGGAACGTGGAAATGTATGAAAAATGGTTATTGGATTAACGTCACCCGGAACAAAGTGAGGGTTTTGGACGGGAGGCAGAGGTCTTAAATTATTCCCCCTTCGCTAAAAGTGGAACGTACAAGTAGCCTTGAATGTTTCTGTGATATTATTAATTCTCTGCAGGGAGGCGGATTCTTTATCCCACAGAAAAACCTCCAATAAATGAATGGAAAACAATCCTCTGGTAAGCTTGAGAAAAGCCTTACATGGAAATCGTGATCAAGCGACATTCTCACAGCCTTAAGAAGTGTTTTTTTCACTTCTCGGTAATTGTTTTCTTCGCTTGAATCGTCTTCTATAGTTAATGAAAATCAGACCAAACTACCGCAGGTTCCAAGGGAGGGAAATTAGGATGAATGAAGAAGAATATAATGGACCTCATTAATTTGAAACTAGCGTTCCCCGTCCTCCCTTATTTCTCTCTGTCTACCCGTGAACAAAGGCTTCACCCAAGGCTGTCGAAATTTTCATTTGAGCCCACGCATATGATGATGATGATTCGGGTTCCATTTGGAAAAGCATCGTCAACGAGAGGGAACTTTCAGGTCCTCTTACCTTCCATTCCATAGAGCCTATTCTTGAACTGAAGCCTTCCATCGTTCCATTGCTGTCGGAGTGTGATTTGGAAGCTGTATTCCTAGAAACACAAGAGGAAAGAAAGAATCGGTTAAAACGGGTGAGTTTTATTCCAATGGATTTCGCGGAAAAATCGTCCTAAGAATGCTCCCAAAAATGAGAAAGAGGCGAATACTGATGAAAAAACTTTCGGAAAGTGAAAGGAGAGAAATCAAATTCGAACTTTCCTTTGAGATTTCTGCATCGCTTCATATGGAAAGGAGCAAAGGAAAAGGGAGGGGGAACGAGCAAAAATTACGACGATGTGAGGTCTTAATCTAACAAGCAGACGTCAGAACATCCAGACATCTTCGATTGGAAGTTCTGTTCTGCCGTCGTTCATCAAATGGTTTTTCAGCTTTAAGAACCCCATTTTTTCGACTTTGCCTAGGGGCTAAAGAAGTATCCGAAAACGTAAAGTAATTATTGGTTTTCGAGGCGCAGATAACTCCTGTGTTTGATTCGTTCTAGGTCTATCTTTGGCATCACCTCGCTACTAGATCACCCAAGCATATCTAACTAACGCAAAAGTCGATCCATTTCGAGTTGCAAGGTCTCCATTTCGTGCCACAAAGATTGCGGAAGAGAAGAAGAAACCCCAAATAAAGACCAGAGCTTTAGCAACGGGTTTCTTTTCAAGAATGTGCTGCGGGTAATCTTAGTGTTGCAACCCTTTTGCCTTTCCCTTTCCCGTTTGCGAGCCAATACGCTGGTCTATTCGCTCACAAACGCGCTGCGTGGTAATTCGATTTTCTCAATTCATCTTAATCAGAGCCTTAATAAGCCTCTAGAGACCTCATGACCACATTGAGGTTGGAAGTTCGACGTTCTTTCTTTTCTACCTTCTTTCCTTCCTCACTTTCTCCCTGCCTCTCTTCTCAGTTTCGACCACGTGGAGGAATGGAGGATACTTCGGTGTTGCCATTATTGCCCTCAAGTGGGTGGAAAAGCCAATTCCAACACGAGCTGAGTTCGTGTGGGGGTCATGTTTGTTTCACGTGACAAGGTTACCAGACACAAATCGAGCAACAATTCGGATCGCAAGCCTCTTGATTTGCAATGGAGGAAGGCGGGGTGAGGTCGAAGTTGGACACTTTCCCCCAAAAAGGACGGGCGTAGTACAACTTTTCAGCAACTTGTACCCAAATGCTGGGTGCATATTTGTTAGAATTGCATTTGAAACTAGTATCAAGAAGAGCTCTTACAATTGTTTTTCCCAATGGTGGTTCTGGGGAAACTAAAGACAGAAACGGGGCATTATTGCACGGAGGTTCTAGAACCTGGTGGGTTAGGTCCGAAATTTGACGAATGGGTCACTTTTTCGACCTCGCACGTGGACAATATAACTGGGTTAGTTTTTGCTGAAGTTGGCTTTAAGAGCCAAATTGAAGAAACTTTGGCAGCCTTTGGTCAGCTTCTTGCCCTCGAAGTTCCAAGGAATACGTGCGTGGTGTTCGCAAAGTTTTGGTTGTTTCTCCTGTGTAGTAAAGGGACCTCTTCACGTGGTTCCAAGACCCTCATTGCTGATCCAGATTACGAGGCGAGTTTGAGGCAATGTTATGAGGAAAGTTTCCAGGTCGCGTAATCATTAATGAAGGTATACGATCGGCTCAAATCTTGAATCCTAAGATAATCCCCATTAAGCTTTACGGTCGTTACATTGGTCTTTGTAGCTTGTTTATGGAATGCTTACTACATCATTGGACCCATCCACAATGGCCTCTGCGTGTACTTACCATTTTGACATCGTCAATGTTCGAGAAGCTTCGAATGAAGATGTTGACGTCAACCAGGGTGGCGGATTCTGTAACAGAAAAGAGCAAAAAAGGGTCCAGTTAAAAGGGCGGTGCCAAACTCCACGAAATGCCTTCAATAATTGACCATTTGGAAAAGCAATTGGACTTGGTTGTACCATCAGACTCTCATGTTCTTGACAGAAAGACGAGGAAATGAGACTCGTGAAAAACGAGAGAGAAAAAGGAGCCTTTGATCAGCCAAGTGAAACTTAGCTGTTTTGCACCCATCTTGCGCTAAGGCCATTTTCAAGTCTTCCTTTTTGGCACCAAATTTGCTTTGAAAAGAGGGGAATTATTCATCAAAGCCACCCCCACGATGGGACTGAAATCTTATTCAATGAATGAATGCGTGGTCCCTAATATTTAATGGAATGAAAATAGTTTGGAACTTTCTCAAACTGAAAGATTGTCTGGACTTGACGATTAAAAACATCATTGATGACTCTTTTCCAGAGAACCCGAAGGTGAAAAAAATAGAAGAATCGGACTCATTAACAATTCCCTTTGGAGACCACTCCCGTTTCCCTACCTGCTTGCACAAAAGGCCTCCCTTAATGAGCCCATTTGTTCCCCCATCCCATATTAAGACCCAACGACCACCTAGTATAAGTTCCGTTAGTGGGTCCTTATTTTCAGATGGCTCATCTCTAAGGCGGAAACTTTCACCTCTTTCGACCAACCTCGCATCACTTTTTCCAAGACGCAATAACCTGAACCCCTCAGGGATGGGTTCAATCAGAATTTATTTGTTTTTGGGTAACCCTTATGAGCAATCGCCTATTTTCAGGAAAACAAAGGCCTGTTTGGACAGGACATGGAATGTTGTTTTTAGGCTCCTTCCCTTAGGGCAGGTAACTCTGGCAGCCAAATTCATTTCCATAAAGTGAGGCTTGTCTTCTGGGAGTGGATCTGGGTCGTTGGCCCCAATACTTGTTCGCAGAACACGTCTCTTACATGTTCCGTGGAGTGAAAGCCCCAGGCGATGGTTAGTCGCCTTTGCATCGATGGTTGGGTATTGATCATCAAAGTTCTGTTTTATGCCAAGAGTTACTGTACACTAGCATACTCAGTGTTGTCTTAGAATTGGTTTAAAAGGAAAAGCATACTTCAAAGACACGAAGACCTAGTTTAAAGGCGCATCACGGTAGATTGTAAGGGGTTTTGCACTCAAATGCAACAGAGTAAACCCGAAAAGTTGAAGACCACGGCCGCAAGCCAAACAAGCTTCCAAAAGTTGCAATAAGGCCATGATCAAAATCAAATTAAGGACACGCCATGCCCTCCAAAAAGCAGGAAATGCAAGGTGCATTTCGGATCTTGCACACAATTGCTGCGGCTTGGAAGCATGATGACCTTGTTTAAAATGAACGAGAAACAGACACTCTGAGGTCTTTTTTTGGCCGCCATTACACGGGACATTGCAGGGTTCTTTACTTTGGGGTTTCATGGAGTGAATAACACAGAGGGAGACGAAGAAGGAACAAGAAAAGAGAGAAGGGAAGAAAGTGTAAGGAACTTATTTCCTCTCAGGCTCCATCCCACGAGGCCTACCAGGCTTTTGGTTGTTGGCATGACCTTGTAGACCTTATTGGAAATACGATGACTCTCTGTTACACTAAATGAACCACGAGATTGCGATCATTAGCCCGAAAAAAGCCGTCTTTTTCGGAACTCTCTCTCTCTCTTCACTGCCGAGCAAATGGTGAATTGAGAGGAAATGGCTCATCAGATTTGACGTTGACTGAGTCTCAGTTAGATGTAACATATGCTGATGGGCCTTGTCAGCTTTTCTCTCTGAATAGAAGCACCAATATCAATCACTTTTGTCCAGCTCAGCATCTCATCCTCGCCACATCTAATCCAGGAAGCCATCCTTCATTTCGTAGAGAACGATGTGAATGTAATGACAACCGTCGCCATATTCGTGTGCCCGACCTACTAAAGGTAGTAGTACCTAATGGACGTGAACAATCTACGTTGAGGCGAGCTCAAATCTGGGACCTTTCCAATCACCGAACGAACACGTACAATGGACCCGTTCCAAGCAAGAAACAATGTTTTCCCCAGTAATTTTGGGAACATTTCGAAAGACTTCTTGAGTTGTGGTTACTTTCTGAATATAATTGTTCTAGAATGACCAAAAGTTGACTGGCGGATGGGAAACCGCGATTTTGAAGAAGCTAATTAAAATAAAATGCAAATTAGACTATTCACAAACCAAGCAAACATGCTCTCTCTCTCTCTCGTTCTGCTCCCAAAGGAGTAGTTATAACAAACATGGACGCAGTTGAAATTTCCCTCGACTATGCAGTCCTCTTTCCTGAGGAGAGTTGGTAGAAACCAGTCGAGGATCTAATATTCTGAGTAGGAATCAGAATCCTTGATTCACTGCATCCCAATGATCCAATGTGTCTTAGAGATCTTTTCTTTTTCGGCACGATACATGTCGTACAGTACGTACTAGGTTTAGGGCGAGCAAGCAGAGGCAAGAGAGATAAGCACACTACTAACAGCATCCTCTGGTGCAGTATTTATGGTCCATCAAGAAGATTGGTTTTTGGGCGAGAAGACGTTCTCCTGTCAGCTCAGACATGTCACATCAAGCCTTTAAGGATCACAAGACACCGCTCAACTGCCATGGTTCCATCCAAAACTTGCATCCAAACACATGCACGGACTTGTCAGGGCAAAAACGCTGGCAATTCACACCCTTTTAGAACTACTTCCGAATGGCTTTAAGTGTGCTTTTTACTTATTTGGGAAGGAAAGGTTGCAATGATTTTAATGGAATATGATTCTTTTGGAATTTTCAAGGCTTGTCATGGCCATGAAAAGCTTGGGACTCAAAACTCATAATGTCGCCGCCGAATGTTAGATCTGATATCCTTCCACCTAACATAAAACAGACGGGGTGGCAACAAATCAAAGTTTATGCTGTCTTTATAGTGTCATCTTCCTTTTCTAGGATACTGAAGTTGGCACCCAATTTCTCAACAAGAGCCCTTGAAGAGGTGTTTCAATGAAAGAAATCGAGAATGGATGGCCATTTCGTTTCGAAAAGTGCTTCTTCCACCTCAAGCTGATGCTATTCTCCAATGTCGTGAATCACTGATTAAATCTATGGCAAGTAGCAACCAATTTCCAGCCCAATATCGACGACGAGCTACTTTTGGGTGGATGCTTGGCTATTCCTCCCAGGCAACCATCCATCTATCCAGCTAACCAACCGACCAACCAACAATCCAGCCATTCCAACTATCCACGTACGTAGATACCGGACCCCTTAAGAAGGCCTTCTGTCCAATAAAGACCACTTGGGAAGGCCAACTGTAATCGTCGAGGAATACGTGATTGATTCTCTTTGTCCTGAGGGGATGGGGCTCGTCGCTCTTTTTTAATATGGAAAGGCTTTATTGGAGAAATGTGGGCCAGACCTTCTGGACACATTTTCTCGAAGTGATAGAAAAGGTTCCCCAGTTCGATCCAGTCATTGAAAGGTATCCACTTACCAGTGCTGTTGAGTCCACTTGGCCGGATTCTTTTATCGTACACATCGACCCCGAGGACCGAGTCCAAGATTTTCTTCTCCTCTTGTCGATAATTCACCTCTTTTTGTCGGAAGCGATTATTGCCAAACATGCACCTGGAACAAACGCAAAAGAATGAGAATTGGATAAGTTCAAGACGAATGGATAGTTCATACAACTGTGAGTGAGACTGCCAAAACAAAGAGAATGTCGTTGCATTTCTATGGGGCTTGACGTGGCCATATCCGATATCACAACTTGGTGGAACGTTCAACATGGAACAGGATACTTTCTTGACATACAAAGCTCAGCAGGGGGAACTTTCCAATCCCTGGGAACAGCGTAGAAACAGTACAGAATGATGCAGATCCTTTCAAAGTCTCGGGTTATGAAATGCATGTCATCCAACCCTGGGGTCATTAAGTCAGCTATTCTAAGAAGCTCAGAGCTCCATGGAAAATGTATTCGACGCTCTAGGGTTTTGGTTTCTTGTTTGAACACTTTCTTGCCGATGAATCAAAAATGGTCTCTCCAAAGGGTTTCGTTGTTTATATCACTTCCAGTCATTCTTGACTTCAAATTCGTGGTTGAAGAAGTTTCCCGATTCAGAGGAATCAACTTAATCGTGATGAATATTAAGGTTGAAAGAACAACCTCATAAAAGCTGGAACATCGAGCGTGTTTTATTACAAATTGAAATACGTCATGATCGACATTCTTTGTGGGCGCTTGAAAACTGCTTTCTGAAGGACTTGAAATTGGATATTGCTGAAAGCTCTTAAGCCCTTCATCATGTTTTAGCAGAAAACAAAGAAGGTTTTTTTCGCTTATCCACGCTCTCCATCTGTCTGCAATGCGACCTCGAGAAAAATCCCAATGGAATGAAAACGAAGTGAATGAATGCGAAAACAAGTCTCAGGTCTAAAAGGTTGTTGGATAAAAGCTCCTGGAAACTCAAGGCAAGAGTGAGACGATCCCTAAGGAGATCTATGATTAATGAAGGTCTTAATGTTCTAAAATGGAGCTTCCACAGTGAAGTTTGCTCCATATCCAAAGGGGATCTAAATGATCCCTCCACCGTGGACAAGTGTCTTGAATTGGAATCCAATCTCAGCCATGGATCCGATATCTCATCGTCGACGGTCCTGAATTTCAATTCCGAATGGATGATGGTCCATTCATTTCCCCCCTTCTCCACAATGGCTGACCCGGTTCCATTGAGTTCGAATGGTTCTTCGTAGACGGACTCCCTACTTCCTGTTCCCTGGTATGTTTGTTGTTGGTACTATGGCTACAACAGTAGCTTCGTAGTCCGTTTTCGTTGAATGACTCCCTCTGGCAAACAACACCCCGAGATTGAACAATGGCTTAGAGAGACCTGGGCCTCATTAGGGCTCTCCCTGACTCCATTTCGCCCTCACACGTGGTAATGATCAGTTATTCGTTCCAGTTGTGTTTGCCTTCCGAGTCCATTCAAAGTAGAGCGAGAACAGACTCCCTCCCAGTCACATGGTCGCTACTCCACAGATTCTTGGAGGTCTCATGAGGGAAAGTTTGCCAAAAGAGGGAAAGTTCACTGATAACAAATCCCTTTCGATGGAGTTTCTTTTCCAAGAGCTATAATCCTTGGGACAATGCCGCGATTCGTTAGCTGTTTTACTGCTAGATCCACTGGTTTTGCGTAGGCTATTTTTGAGGCAAGGCCTTTGAATAATCCAAAAAGATTGGCTTCTTTTGCGACATGCAACCAACTGTAATAGGAAAACCAACATAATTCCAAAGAAGATTGGAGGGCTGTTCAATGATAATAGAAGCTTTTTTTTAGATTCATTTATGTGCTGCCCACCGTATTTTTAGCTATGCTCAGAATATGGCGAACCGGAAGGGGGTCTCCATTTGAACAATGAAGTCCCATATCTCCAAACGAATGAGGAAGGCTCCCGAGTTCCACATTTTGAATCTTTATAGACCATTGAGTGTGCTTAATCCTTCGAAGGTCTCGAAGACCTGGATCACATTTCAAGATAAAAGAAGGCCGTTCATTTTTCGTAGTTCATGCCGCTTTCAGTCCATCCATCCATTGTGCAATCTCGTTCTTTTACGTACATTCATTCGGATGAATGGGATCCGCTCTAGTTTCCATAGCAGCATAAGAATGATGCTGCCCACAGTGCATTCATTCTTTCGCGTATTGTGCTAACGGTCATTAAATCTTCGTTGGGAACCCATGCACTCGAGAAACCAAAGTGGAACTCGAACGAACCTAAATGTTGATTTCTCGACTCGACTCTGATCCATCAAGCAAACTTTCTTTGAGAGCCAACTTGAGATTTCGGTTGTGGTGCAAACCCTCATCTTGGTATGACTTTGAGTAGAATTGGGGTTGGGATGAGACGAAGGCACTAAAAGCTTTCGCTCTAATCTGGGCCCAATCCAATGATCCGAAATCCAACGGAGCAAATATGGGATGAAACCGAGGCATGCGAGATTTTGTCGTTGACCAACAAAACGAACTCGCTTTCTCTCGCTCGGAAACTTAAGCCTATTATTAAGGCCACAATGACCTCGTTCACATCGAGCGGAGAGCAGAAGAAATATCAATTTTGACCAAGCTCAAAAGCAATTCTTTCTTTTATCCGACTCGTTGAACAAAGAACTTTCTCTCTTCTCCCTCAAGTTCTAAACGAAGGAGGGAAAAGTTCCAAACTTGCTCAGCCACCAATATCAGCCCTTTCCTATTGTTGACCCAAGCTTAGGGTCCTTCTATCTCTGAACCATCGATTCGCCATTCATCCAACCTGACCCCAGCATCAATGAAGTAGTATTCAAGGTGAACCCGAGGAACTCTGGTTCAGTGCTTGAATGCCCATGACTGGATTGGAGAATGGGAGGCAAGGAGGTGGTTCTTGGAGCCAGTTTCCGATTCGTTAGCCTTTGGATAGTTATGGGGAGATATTGAACATTACCAATCATATGTTGCAACGTACTTTTGTGAATTGGAAGGAATAGATCTTGGCTTTGGCATAATGTGATCCAAAAATACGTTACAATTTGCTCTTTTCGTGGCCCTATAAATTTTCTACTTGCCTCAAAGACCCCTCCCCCAATTATGGCCTTTTTACGTCCCCATAATTCATGAATTAGAGAAGTGTGATAAATTGTCCGGAATCAGACCATTAAATGCCAAGAACTTGGACTGGCAAATTCATAACTCAAGTCAAGAAGTTTTTCGGCAGACCATTAATCAAATCACTTAACCATTTCAAAGGACCAAGAGCCTTGCACTTCTATGAAATGGAACACTTTGCTCAAGGGTAACTGGAAATGAGAGAATAAATGGGATATCATTCGTTCCATTTTCTTTCTTGGATCTGACTCTTCTTCCGTTCCATTTCCCCATGGTGGTTATTTCCGATGGACCACGTGTCCTTATCAGATTTCAGTGCTCGGATAATTGGTGAGATATTTGATTACATGGAACCCTTGGTCAGATCCAACATCGGTTGACATATTGAGTATAAGCTTACGTAGAAAAGTATTATTTTCGCCCAGTTAACGTGAGTTTGTCGTTGATTAGCAAAGCATTTCCATTTTCTTCTCCTCCTCTCAAAAGCAACCCTTATCTCTCATGTATTCGATAGAGCAGAAAAATATGTCAGTTCCAGACTTTTAGTGGGCAATATCTCAATTTGGACCTTTCTCTGGGCGACGGAAAAGAATTCCATTAGGACTGAATAAACCTCTCAACATGTCCAATTTTTTCCAACTTGTCAGAGTTGCAAAAACAGCACTTCTCAAGAAATCCAATCACTCAAATGTGCTCAAGAGACAATGAAAGTAAGACAAGTCTCATTGCGTGAGAGCTTCTATTACTCACTTACAGGAAGGTTAGGTAGATAGCTTGCATACTTGCATGTACGTATGTGTGAGTTTGAGACGGTAATCTCAGTCAATGTCATTGGTTCCATGACGGCCTTCCGATTTAATTCACTTATCTTCTCGACCAATTAATGCTAATGGATCCCCATAGTCTGCCTTCTCGTTCTTTGGTAATCGTAAGTGAGAGGGCGTTAGTGGGCAGGTTCCCTCAAATTGGTGAGTGTCCCATGAGAGTCTCTGAACCCAAGGGATCTTTATCGGAGAAGAAAGTAACCTTCGTTCGCTTTGGTCCATTTCTAATAGTTTTTTAGGTGGTTGTCTTATTATTAGAGTGCGAACATACTAGACCTGTGATGTAATTATGAGTTTAATTACAATTGCGTAATTGCTATTGAGATGACAAGCAATTGTAATTAATTACATTTGAAATTAAAGTCGTTGCAATTGGAATTGATGACATTTCAACCACCTGGATTGGAATTTTTCAATTTCAAATTACGATTATATTTTAAACCTTCAGAACATCTTCTGAGAAAACACATTTTGGAAAAAATCTCGTGCGTTCAAAGTCATATTCTTAAAAATGAAAATAAAAGCCAAAATGGGTTACTTTTAGGACATTTTTACCATGCATTCAATTCAAATTGGCATGAAAGTTGGACATATGAAGAAAAAAAAGTTTTTAAAGGTAATTCAAACACAATTTGAAAATAATGGACTATTTTTGGAATTAAAGGTATTCCAATAATATTGAAAAGCTTTTGAAAATAATGATAATTAATTGGAACTCATTACTTTTGAAACAAATGTAATTGTCATTAATTACGATTTGAAAGTATTGACGCAGGTCTGCACCATGTTATAAAATCATTAACTTGCACATTAACCAGGCATGTTGTTTCGTAATGGTGGAAAAATGTTCTGTTGCCAGTTGCATGGTAAGCCGTTCGGTAAAAGTGACAGGACCAGAAATTGGTTTCTTGGCACCTCATAAATACGTAGATCTTTGCTGCATCATCACATCACTCAGACATCATGTAACACTTGGAGATGAAGATGGTTCGTGGTGGGAGAAACCATGTGCCTTTGGATGGTTGCTTATTGTTGGGTAAAGTGGTTAATGGAGAGTTACTTTAGAGGATAATGCATCAGAGGACTATGAATCTTGTCATGGTCAGAGGATGCCTTTTTCTTCCTTGAGCTACGAAAAACGGAAAACAAACAAAAATGCTTCAAGTGAAAGCGAATCGGAGGCTCTTTCAATCAAATTAAAGCTTACTCTTGAACGAAATGGAAAGGCCAATCTCGGAGTAAATGAAGTGAAGAGTTGAGTTGAGGTTTGTCCAGAAGAAAAGCTCAAAGTGAAGGACCTTCGAGGAGTATGAAGTGAAGTGGGTCAGTTGTTGGTTGTTGGTCTGCTTCAAAGACTGAAGAGGACCTCTTGTAAAAAGAGTAGTTGAAAATGTGGACAAACTCGAAGAATTCAAGGGAAAAGCATTCTTGACTTCCGGTCTTTTAACAAAGAAAGGCCTTCTCGAGATTACAATCGCAAGGTCAAGCCAGATGGAAACGAAAGTGTTGTCTGCTAATGCTCTAGCGAAACTTGGACTGGACTAAAAATGAACTGATACCATCTTTGTAAAGAGTTAACGTGTTGAACGGGCCCAAAGAGCCAAAAAGTGAATACTACCCTCTTTCAGTATGCTACACGAAACTGAGCTACTTTCAATGCCCAATATTGTGAGGCAAGCTAAGTGAAGGCCTTGGGCCCCAATAACGCCTTTCTGACAAAGGAGGGCATTTTGGTCTTCCTCCGATAGTTGTTCCAAGTCCCAGTCTTCAATGAGAGGATGAAAGTACTGATGGAAGCTCACTTTCTTGGAACAGATGGAACCGGTTGAGATATTGTCTAGTTGATAAATTGAGCTTGTGGTCAGTGGAACTAGAAACACCGGCATTCTTTACATTTATCTCTTTCAAAGTTCGCTTTTACTTATGAAACTAGTTGGAACTTGGATAACGAAGGAAAGAAGGCAAGGGAAAGAAAAGGGAGGAGGAGAGGGAAATGACAGCCTTGGGAGGGGGTAAATGTCATTTCTTTCACTTTCCGAAGAACGGAAGGAGGGACCTTGATAACGGATTGAGTCTGCCCGAGAACACCAAGAAAGAGGAAACAAAACTTGGGCAGTGAGAAATAGTGGCAGAATTGCTGCCATTCATTATTTATCTTGTCAGACAACCAATTTCCTTTATTTTGCGACTAAGCCACGATTGCTTCCGGACGGAAAAGAAGGCTTCTAATGAAAAGAGATGAAGTCGCTCACGCCTCAGTCCGAAGTGATTAATGCCGGTCGATTGGGAAATCTTGAGAAATGGAATGCTTGCTAAACACGTCTCTTTATCTTTTTCTATGAACTTGGTTTCCAAAGTGCCAGGTTTTCCCAGTTTGTAGTGTCCCTCCGATAGTGTTCAATTGGGTAACTTTTTCTTTCCATGAATTCCCTTTGGTGACCGTCACAACTTTCTTCCCAAAAGTTTCACGGCCTCGTAACATGACCTGTCTCTCTTCAATAAGACAATGATGAAAAGACTCTTTGATTTGTGTCTCCCACTGTAAAAATAAACTCAATGGTAAAAAAGTTTTGATCTGGCCTAAGATGATGACGGTGGATCGGCGGCTCTAATCCCGTTGATAAATCCCCTGATATTCCATTGATCCACTAAGGTCTGGTTTGTTTTCCTTGAGCCTCAAAGAGCTTTGCTTGGCCTCTCTCACTCTCTCTCTCTCTGTAGTCCTGCTAGTGCAGAAAGAGGCACAACAAAAGAACTCATTCGGAAAGAGGCAACCTCTCAGTGAGGCACGGCAAAGAGGCCGTATTAAGACACCTCCAAGACATGCAAATGATCGGATCTCTGGCCTACTATTTGCTTCGGGGTATGACTTGCACAGGCCGCGCTCGCCGTAAATAACCTGAATAGACGCGAGATTTCCCCAGGGCGAAAAGAAAGAAAGAGCGGAGAGGGATTACTTTAACGAACACCAATGGACCTTCCACAAATTAAAATGGACCACTTTCACTGTGCTGAAAAGATTCGAAGAAATAAATCCCTTTATGATTATGATGATAGAGGACGAGTGGAAATCTTAGCGTGACGAGGTCTTTTCAAGATCACATTGCCAACAGCGACCAGACAAACCGGATATCAACGAAAAAAGTCTCACAAAAACAACGCCAAAAAACGGACGCCGATGACGAAGGAGGGCAATCAAACCATCTGGAAAGCCCACATGGCGGTTGGTTCCACCAAAACAATTGGCTCGTCTGGATTATTGTTCCTGTCGAAGCAAATCCAGCCCAATGGCAACATCTGGCTTCGATTGACAGCTCACCATAATATTTATCCCTAAAAGCTTAAGGCTGGTTATCAAACACAACCACGGCCAAGTATGGATCTAAAGAACATGGATTCAATTTTGGCTTTGATCCAACCCCAAAAGTGTCGGATGAGGTTGTGCCATGACAAATGGTTTTTAGTTCACGGAGTCAAGGCATAACCTCATTAGCATTGCAGAGGCAATTTTGTGGCTTGGCGCTGAAAGAAGGCCTTGATGAATGAACCTGGTTTACATCCGAGCGGCAATCCAAAAGGAAACGGCTTTCATCAACGACAACGTCTACGTTGTACGGAACAACCTTCACCATTATGGCATATCGGCACAAAAGTAGTATACGGTACACGTACGTACGATATGGTCGTCCCAAGACGGGTTCCCCACGAAAAAGCCAAGGCATCAAGGTGGCCTCGGATAATAATGATGACGTTGATGATGATCAAGAACAAGATGAAGAAACTCTTTCTGGGACAAGATGGAGGGAACAATGATGTTCGCATCTCCGTTAGAGCGATGACTTGTTTTAGAACTCCTGCATTGTTCTAGTCGCTCCAGCGGATATAAATGGTTCTCATTTTAGTAAAGTGAGCGCCGCCTTTACAAAGATGGCTCGCTCGCTTCACTCAAAGTTTTTGGAACAATGAGGGACAATTAGTGGAAATCCACCATTTTTGTTCCAAATAAGACGAGATGCATGGAACTACGGCTCTGTTCAACAACTGCTCCATCATGATGATGGTGGGGATGAAACTTGTGAGATGTGAAAAATGGGCCTAATTGGTTGGAAAGGGCCTACGAACACACCCCAGCACAATTGTCTCAAAGGATTCTGCTCAAGAAGCTTTTTCTCCACAAAACAGTATGGTTGGATATTTCTGATGACAATGGAACATGGTATACAAGCAGATAACATGCTCTTAACATCATCACACAATTACATCTCCAGCCCCAAGAGTCTGGCAAAGTATTATCAGAACTCAAGACAAGATCATTATCTCTCCCTCTTTCCGTTCGAAGGACCATTCTTCTTGCTCTTCTTTTTGGACTGCTTAAAGAGGAAGGGAGAGGGGCTCTTTCTCAGAACTCGGCAAAAACATCCCTTCCCAGTGAAGCAAGCAAGAGCAAATGCATTGGAAAGAGACCTCGAGAGAATTGTGGTTACCCCATATTTCGAGACACGCTCGGTTCTTGGTAAGGGAAGGTGAGAGGCCTCGCTATTCAAAGTTTCAGTTTCAATAAATCACCCGGTCTGATGCTATGAGCGCCTGTCCAGAATATTCTATGATACCCAACTCAGGTTCCAACCACGATCAAGGCACGGAAATCATCCCATAAAAAAGACTACAATACAACACTCAAGTCGAACATTTTCCCCATGAAAATCTTTCCCCCCCATTTGCTTGGAATGTTTGTGTGTACGCGTACCTATAAGACATAGAGATAAAGAGCCTGGCCAAAATATGGAGGCCAAAAGACTCAACCTCGTGGAGGATGGCGATGAAATATAGAGGCAAATCGTTTGTTATACCCACATGAGGTTTCTTGGAATGGCTGTTGAGAAGGATTCCGGAGTGGATGGGCCATGTATGTATACTATTATTCAATGATCCAAAGCTAGACGCGGCGATGCGTTATTCCGAGTTTCTGACACTCGATCACTCTTCGATCAATGAAGAGGTGCGTGCTTGTTTTTCAGATCCAATGCATAAATTGAGTTCAAAGAAAGACGTCAAGGGTTAAGAGCAAACGCCCGCAGAGATCCATCCATCATAGTGCTGGTGATTCCGAGCATCTAGATAGGAATAAATCGGATCAGATCCAAGACTCTTTTTTTTGAAAAGCTACAGACGCCAGGAATGCAAATGGGATCCACATTTCTATGGCATGAACCTCATCGTGGCCGCAAATTTCTGGACATGGACAATCTTGTTGCGGGCCGTAATGGATCAAGTGGGATGATCATGAGCACCAAGTGAAGATGAATGACTTTTCATAAGGAACCACATTGCGAAAAGAAAAACTCGAGGGAACAAACCCTTGCTGAATCACTCGTCTCGTATGGAAGATGCGAGAAGAGACGGGGAAAAAGGAACATCTTTAAAGGGGGAAAGAGATATCTGTCTCTCTTTCTGTCTTTATCTAGCCTAATGATTGCGATGAAGGCTCAGGATCAGAAAAAGAGAGATTGAGACGGAGAAAGCAAACATCTCTTGAGAATAGAATTGCGGCAACGAGACTCAATAAAAGCCCATTTGTCTCCAATTTCTATCGAGCATTGGAGGAAAAGCAGACAAGCAGGCAAGCAGGCATCAAGGTCAGATCGGGAGGTTCTCGAGATCTGGAGGCAGAGAAAATGAGAGCAAATTCCAGCCAACAATTTTATTGACTTCGCTCGACTTCTTTCACTTTATCTCTTTTCATGCCTCTGAACTTTTATTCGCTGGTTGTTTCTGTTTCTAGCTGAATGTAGTATGTGAGATGGAGAAGGAGAAAGAGAGGCAGGGAAAGAAGAGTAGCAGCCTCAGTCTTTTTCGATCACTCTGGCAAAGCGAAAGCTGACTTGGAAATTCCCCCAGACTTTATTTGATGGGAGTCAAATTGGATGTAAAAGAGGGATTCCGAGGTCGAGAGTTCGTGGTAAATAGAGACAAAAGAAAAGTGGCCAGGGGGAAAACGAAACGAAACGAAAGCGAGGGAATTCACTCACCAAGCATCGCGCAGCAGGATCAGAATCACGAAGTATTGGAGAAGCGATTGCTTGTCCACTGAAGCTAACTTGGGCATGGCGAACCCCCAAGGATGCAGATGGTCCACGTGCGAGTCTTTATGCGGTAGCCAACAGATGCGCTAAACTAGACCAAAAGTCAACAGTAGCTAACTCACTAGATTCACTTTGAACCGGCTCCGGCGTCAACAGTTGACTTGTGGGATTCCAGGATCCTCATAACCACGGCAAAACTAGCTTGAATCTGGCCAACTTCATTGTCACTCACGCCCACATCAAAGTTCACAATCCCGCAGTTTGTTCAAATTCTAAAACAAGAGCACAGGAATTGGAGAGGAAGTGCTTGCCTGGTCCCTGAGTCTTCTCTCCCAATAAAAGCCTCCTCTCTTGAGAGCACCAACTCAAATTGTGACGGTTCCAAAATAGTTTGGCCGTTTCCAATCCCAATTTTTTTCCCTCACCTCCGACACTTGGCCGTCGGTTGGCGGTCGGCGATGTTAGAGAAGCATTGGAATAGAGCTGGAAGTGGAACTGGACTTGCTTGGCAGTCCTCGTTGTTGTTGATGTTGTTGTTGTTGTTCGGGTAGAAGCAGTCTTGAGAAGGGGATGAACGCTCGCAAGGTTCACTCGAGGATGAGAGCGAGAGTTCGCGGAGGCTGCGTGTGGAACTGAAGACTGAAGGGAGAGAAGACGTTTCCCGAGCGGCCTCCAACGGCGGCCTTTATTCGAGCACAAGTGGAGGAACTCCAAGGAGATTTCAGGAACGGTCCGTGGAACACAAAAGTACAGAGAGTGGGAGAACAGTGGGCGGGCGCGTGAAGACGTTGGTTTGTACATAAATGGGTGAAGGTTGGATAGATGGATGGGTGTTTCAGAGGTCTCTTTTTCTGGCTTCTATCATTGGTGCCACTGAGACTAGCTCTTGTTCCACCTTTACGGCGATGGTGGTGAACAGGGAGCTAGCTGTTGGTTGGCGGATGAGAGTAAAAGTTGGATTTTAAACTAAAAACATCCCCAACTTTGACGAGTCGGTAGACCGAGTTATTCTCATGGTGGCAGTATAATCGCGATTTGCCGACTGACTTCGGGGATAAGCTCTCTGCGTTGAAAGGCCACAATGATTAAGTCAGATGATGTGGGCCAGCTAGAACCAACAGCATTTCTAAAGATCAATGGATTTGCCTCTCAAGTAGGCTTTTTTGTCCTTTTGCCCCAAGTTTGACATTGTATGAATAATAACATCCTGGAAGGACGAAGAGATGGATCCATCACTACAACCGTACTTAGACAGGTTCAATTGGTCTTCATTTATCTCTTCATTATAGATCGCCAGTGGTAACAGGTCTATCTCAGAACGACCCGACCATCAGAAGTCTGTTAAATTTCTTCTAACCTGACCTTGTAACCATGGTAGTACCACTCTACACTATAGAGATGAGGAAAGAGAGAGAGAGAGTGGCTTCTAGGATGGAAGTTAGGCCCGATGATGAGCTTGGAGCTTTCTATCACTCACAAGGAGAAGAAGGAGGCGGAGTCGAAATAGTACTACTAGAAGTGGAAGGAGGAGAAGGACAAGTGGTAGTCAGATGATGGTATTGACTCGACAGATAACAACCAAAGGGAGGATAGTGGCTGGAGAACAAGCCAGGAGGGATTAAAAGCAAGTGTTGTTGGCCGGATAGGAGGGAAAATTGCTTTTCTTTCCGGTGGAGGCTGAAGGAACTTACTCCTGTCTGGTTTACTTTTATGCTTAATTATTGTGAGACTTTACGTACACCAAAGTTTGAAAGGCCCAAATCAGACGGACAGAGATGGATTCGAGGGAAGGCTCTTTCTGAACATTTGTTCTGGGTAAAACAAGATTCCGTGGGTTAGAAGTTGGTCGCAAAGGAAGTCTTCGGAAGCTTCCCAAAAGTTTGTCCCTTGGGAGTCCGAACGACTTTGATTTTTTGTAAGCACTCACCACTCTTCACGACTTGGTCAGCATTGACCATTTCGTCGTTGGCACTCAAGAGTTCTAGTGCGAAGAATGTTCAAGGCTAAGATAAACATTCATTCAGAACTCTTTATCGTACAAAGAGATTCTTCTGAATGCGGGTTGAAAACAACACATTTCTTGGTAAATAAATAATGTTTATGCATTTACTGTTTTAAACATTGACGATCCTGTGGAAATATTTTAGACTCTTGCTTGTAGCTTGTGACCCTCTCAAGGCTCTTATTTGTCTCTAGAGACGGAAAACCCAAGCATTTACTTAACCACTATTGCCTACTCCCTTTATTAGAGTAAACACTTATGCACTAAAGTAAAGATTCGTGGTGGGCTCTTAAGTGCAATTTGTTTTGATTTCTTCCCCTGCCCAGTTAAATGGTATATTGCTTTTGGTGGGCGTCCTTGTACTTGGCGAAAAAAGAAATATCGGGGATGAATTTCCAAAGAGAATTCGTTTTCGTTGGGCACCTTGGTTGCTTGCGTTACAAAAAGAGATATTGGGTTAAATTTCCTTGGCGCATTTATAGTTTTTTTACAACAGGTTTCAATTGCTTTCTATCTTTGAATAAGCTACTAGCCACGGGCCATAAGATATCCTTGAATTAGCTTATCTACGTGTAGTGGAGGACCAACATGACCTTTACTTTAGTAGTATAAATTGCTCACCAATCAAAATTATTCCTTAAAAAATTTTACGCCAAGAGCTTGTTTTCAATCTGTTTTGATCTTAAAGCTTTCAGAAGTTTCGTCAAAACGCCTTTAAATAAGTTTTTGGGCGAGAAGCTTTAATGTTCCCAGACTAAAGGAGACATGAGATTCTTGTTTGGTAAAAAAAAATGGAAATTAATGTGTTCACAATTGAATAATATTTGGGGCACCAACGAATTAGAATTGGCAGATTTGGACAAGCCATTTTTTTTTTAAATCTGATTTTGGGCCAATTTTGATAAACGAAAAAAAACCAGGATTGATAAGAAGATTAAAACCCTGCCTTCAAAGTTATTAAAAGTATAGATGTTAAATATTCCCTGAGGAGAGTGGGGACATTTTTCTTTATAAATGGCTAAAAAACAAGCCATCGAATCATGAATAAGGATTAAGGAAGATATCAAGTGGCATTGCTCACAGGGTTTCGAAAGAAAAGCAAAAACTAAGCTGAACTAGAGCACTATAATAACATGTTATTGTTAACATAATGTTACTATATTGCTCTAAGCTGAACAATGTCAAAGTTGAGTGCCTTGGAAATCAAGAAGAAACTAAAGCAGGTTAAATGCATGGAAAATCCAGTCCCAGTCATTTGGCACATGAAGCGTCAATCTTTCCGCGAAATTCCTCCTGCAAGTTAAATTTCATATCATTTTTGTCAGACAATAGAGAAGGTTAATAGGATTCATTCCACCTTAGCCTATTGTTTGATCCAGAACGAAAAAAAAAAGAAAAATTATCAGTTATTCCGAAAACGGTGTTTAAAAAGGTTGGATTAAGTCTTTCAAAACCCAAGGTTCCACTTTGAATTCCAATAGAACAACAACTTATGGCGTAATCAGATGGATCATTCAATTAGTCAGTGAGCGGAAAAAAGTTTTGGAATAGAAAGTGGTGTTGAATCCGAGGAAAATCTTTGAACTTCAAATACGAGTTTAGTTTCTTATTCATAACAATGAAGCTGATTTTCCCACCTCAAGATAAGCAAGTATGACTCCACCACCATATTGAGCCTTAGAAACTTACAAAATATAGCCTTTCTGTTTTAGTGACAAAATTATTCCTTAGTAATTCACCCATGAATTTTTTAAGGTGCATTATTCATTATTCCGAATTTATCAGTTATTTCTTTTATAGTTGGGAACCAAAAGATTGGTTTGCGTTGCAGTCGAGACTTCTTTGGGAGGTTGAGTTTTCTTGAGGTCAAGATCTTCCGCGGAAGTTAGGCGACACGAACTCTCGAAATGCCTAAAGAACTGTAGAAATGCCAAGAAGCTGTGTGTACTCAAACAAATGAACATATTTCAATTATTTTTTTCCAGTAAAGTGTTTTATTCATTCACATCATAGATACATGAGTACGTCTACTGATAAAATATCAAAATATCAAATATCAAAATATTTAGAAGGCCGCTCACAATGGCAATTCAAAGAAAAGAATAAGTCCGAGTCTTGGTCACTCTCATACCGTCATTCTCCCTAGCAACCATTGAGTATTTTTATCGTGGTTTCAAATCAAACGCGAAGCCAAATTAATTCCTTTAACTTTTATTTTGGTATTCAATGATGTTTATTGCGAGAAGAACCTTTTGGATTGCAAAAAAATACTACACTTTATTAGATCTGATATCGGTTTAATCTATTATTTGGTGGAAAAGTTAAAAAGGGTTATTCCGTTGCATAGGCGTAGGAGGCAGGGGGGCAGGGGGGGCAACTGCCCCCCCTGGCCTCCGGAGACTGCTAAAATTCGGGCAAATGAGTTGAGATATTCTGGCATTCGGGGAGGGGAAAAATGATATTAAATAACAAGATTAATAGTAAAAATACTGAAGAACCAGACAATAATTAATCGCAAATAAATTGTGAAATTCGGGCAAATTTGGTGTTGCCCCCCCAAATAAACCACACCTCCTACGCCTATGTTCCGTTGGTAGCACGATTCAAGATTGTGTGTTTTCCGTCCCTCATTTTGGATAAAAGAATCTTACTTGACATACCTAAACAAGTAGCTTAAATTCAATTATGAAGAGACATAACAGGGGTGCACTTTTCATGCAAATGCACTTTTTTACACGTTTGGCCAGTTTTTTTGCTTTATTTGCACTTTTTGCAGTTCTTACACGTTTTTGCACTTTCGGTGATTTTTTGCTGATATCTTGTTTTTTTGGGCAGAAATTTCAAAAATGAATATTTTTTCTAAATTCCGTGAAAAAAAAATTCCGTCAAAAAAAACCAGCATGGCTAAAAAAATTAATATATTGTTGATTGTTCCAAACATTGAAATTGGCCTCACTTGTTGGGTAGTTTACCTTATGGGCTGGTAATTTAAATCATGTTGGTGAACACTACGCTGAACACTGAAAATTCATTTTTTTTGACATTAATCACAATTGTGCTCAACAAAACCAATCAATGCATAGAAAGAACGTTGAATAAACATAGAAAATAATAGCAATCAACTTACCCACTTAAATCAAAACTAAAAAAGACCAAATGCACTTGAAAAAACTTAACAAAGAATGGTCCTTATGTTTAGTAAAGAAAAGTCTTTGGCTTGAATATTGAAATGAACCCAAACGGTCAAAAGGTTAGATAGACATTGCATGTATCTGCATTTTTTTCCAATTTAACTAACTAAAGCCGCATTAACAATCCTTGAGTGTACTCTCAGATGATCAGCTGCCTTTTTTAAAAAAAGCAAAAGCTCTGTTGAGAGTGTACTAAAAGACTTTGACCTGATTTTGGTATACTGTAAAATCTGACTTATGTATGTTGACATGTGACCCAATATTGGGAGGAATGCATTTCTGATCTTTTTTTGACTTAAAAATCATTTTTAGAAAAACCAAGGGTCTTAGCAATTTTCGTGTTTTCCCAAATGAACAAGATCAATCAACCAATTTCCTTGTATTTCACAAAAAAATGTTTGCACTTTTTTTGCACTTTTATTTGTACTTTTACACGCACTTTTTGGTTTATTTAATTGCACGAAAAGTGCACCCCTAGACATAACCCAGAGTGATACTATTAACTATAAAGAGCTAATGGGTGATAGTTATGGTCATAGCACGTTATAAACTTACGCGTATAACGTGCTTTCTTGATATTGTCAAGGGGGGTGAAGTTTATATGCCCTTCATTTGATATCAAAATTACCAATGTTTTGATATCCTACTCAATCTAAATTACTGAACCTTTCACAACCCATTTGAAGTGACTCAGCTCAAAAATTAAGAGGTTGCCTTAGTCCAGTCTGATCTTGCGCGCGATTTGTTATCACGACAAAGATATTCCAAACACCAACCAACCAATCAACCAACGTCCAAAAAAAGACCCGAGGAGACCAAGTACAACAACATTTGGCGCCAGTTTGCAGCCCACCATCCATTCATTCCTTCATCGCCCGTGATTCCACCCGCACTTTCTCACTCACCCGTCATGGCCTCCTCAGAAGAAAACGTCGCGTCTTCCTCCACAAATGGAGTATCCCAAGAAAACCCCGAAGAAGACAAAGAAGTTGGTGTTGGTAGTGGTCGTTTAGATGAGGATCATCACGATTGCGTGACCATGATGGACGTCTTGCACGAGGAAGAGTCCTTGGAATCCGATGCCAGGGCCGTTTTGGGCGCGGCCGATGCCAAAAACTGTACTTATCACACCGGAGGTTAGCATCGAAGAATCCTAACCTAACCTAATCTAGGCCTAAAGCCCAATATCTTGTTGATGGAAGAGAGGCTATCACTTTAATGACCACTGATTGTCTTGACATTTGATTAAGACGAGCTCGAGTTGCTCTATTTATTCCTGGGCGGTCAGCTTGTTGAAATCAAAACAAGAAATACTGTTCACCACAATTTACAGTAGTAGACTCCGAATATTGTGTTCGAAATTTTGGTTCAAATTGTGAATTTCACGAAACTCAATTTATGCTAAACTTTAACTTGGTTTATAAAGGTTGGTGAATTAGTTAAACTGAGAATGGTACTACTTGGTATAAATTGAAATAATTGTTTCACAAACCCAACTGAACTCTAATGTGTTTGGCAGTTCGTGCTTCGATGCTAAGGGATGGATTGTCATATTATCCGTTTATTGCTTTGAATATATATAGTTTTCCGAAAATGGATATTGCAACACTTTTACGCCTGATTGAGACCATAACTTTCCTTCCAAGTACGTAAAGAAGCTAATTAAAAATTGAACAATCTATTCAGCCAGTCTAAATCAATGAAAAAACTAACATTGAGAATGTTGAAACGTCAAAGGGAACCGGACATGAGTTTAAAAACCACGAATCCGGCTTAATTTTCCCAGGTTATATGACCCGACAAGCCTTGTACTCCTGTTTGACGTGTATTCCGCCCAAGAATCCCGATTTTCAACCGGCCGGAATCTGTTTGGCGTGTTCTTATCATTGTCATGAAGGACACGACCTGGTTGAGTTATACACCAAGCGGAAATTCCGATGCGATTGCGGTAACGACAAATTTGGACCCGATGTCAAATGCAAATTGGCCGATGACAAGACCAAAACCAACAATGAAAATCAGTAAGACGAGTTGGTTGTTTTGTTGTTAAAAGTGAATGTTATTTGATAATTGGTTGTGGTTTGCTTCCATAGGTACAATCAGAATTTCCAGGGAGTGTATTGCACCTGCCATCGTCCTTATCCCGATCCAGAGGATCCCGTGGAAGATGAAATGATCCAATGCATCTTGTGCGAGGATTGGTACCATGGACGCCATTTGGAATTGACGACTACTCCTAAAGACGACTCTTACTCCGAGATGATATGTGTCACATGTGTGAGAAAATATCCATATTTCATGGCCTTCCAAGGTATTTCGGTTCAAGTGGTGAGCCTGGACGACACTGAGAACTCGGTTGAAGTGGAGAAAGATCCCAATGAATCGACAGCTAGTAGTCAAGGCGATGAAAAAGGCGATGCCAAGACTCAAATTTGCTTCACCACGACTAAAGTGCCGAATTCTGAAGCCCCAAGAACTCTTTTTATGCTAGGTGATTGGCGCCAACAAATTTGTTCGTGTAAGGGATGCCACGAAAAATTGGCCCAAAATCAGATGGAATTTGTGAAAGATCTCGAAGACACTGTCCATCACTATGAATCTCAGAGTGAACAAAAAGGTGAGCGAGATGTAGTAATATTATTCAAGTAATGAAAGGATGGGCTGACAAAGGATCAACTAGAAACTTGATTTGACTTGTTAGAAGTATGAAAGTTAAACGGTAGCAAAAAGCTGGAACAAAGGCAGAACTTTAAGAGGAACTTTTTTTTATTTCTAGCGCTCGCAATTTACTGCCGATTTATGCAGCTGTCAGTTTGTTTTGGCTTGGACATAGTTGAGCGATTTATTTTCCATTTCTTCCATTTGCGATTTTTTGGATTTAGAGACGGTTCAAAGCTAACTTTTAACTCGTAAGAGTTCAATTTGGAAGATGGCAGTCGACCACGAACAAATCGCAACTTTTGCCTTTGTAAATTTCCGCTGCTTATGTAAATAATTGTTAAGGGGCATGGTTGAACGTTAAAGAACAGCAATAATGGTGCTTTAGTTATCAGGAGATGCAAGTCTATTTCGAACCTTTTGTATTTTCTTTCCTCAGAATCTTCCCAATACGAGGATGGAATGAAAGCGTTGTCAGAAATGGACCGAGTGAAGCAAGTCGAGGCGATTCAATCCTACAATTCCATGAAGTCCAATCTGATGGATTATCTGAAGAAATTCGCCGAAAATGGCAAAGTTGTTCGACAAGAAGATATTCAAGAGTTCTTTTCCGGACTCAAATCAAGCAAACGACCTCGTGTCGAGATTCCCAAGTTCTGTCGTTGAGGCATCGCGGTATTACATTTTTTCTGTCTCGATTGCGCATTTCAATTTAAAGATGTTTACAAACTTGGCTTATTCTTTTTACATTGAAAAAAAAGCTAAATAAACAATCGTTTCACCTAGAGCACTCTATTTTCACCGATATTTTGCCGTATATCCTTGATAAACATTCACTTAAAAATTATTATTATTATTATTCATGACATAGGAAGTGCACTTTCTCCCTATGACAAAACATTAGTTTAGTCCGACCTTGAGTTCCTTAGATTTTGCTCTAATTGCAAAATTATATACAGAGTTACCACGAATTAGAGTCCCATACCAAATCAAGAGTCATTCATAACACATTAGGTTCTAGGGCCCGGAATAATGTTTTTAGTTGATGTGGAGCGGAAATTCCAGACGTTTCAACGAGTACGGTCAGCTGACGATAACCCTTTCGGCCATCAGCTGACACTGGGCTGAGAAACGTCTGGGAATTCTCCTCCACAGCTAAAAATCCGGGCCCCCCACATTACGTTTGTGATTGAATTCACAGACCATTGAATTGTACCAATACCAATGCAAAAAACAGTTATAGACATACTCGGGCAAAAGTAGTTTGAAATTGCTTCACTTGTAAAAACTGATTTTGAGCGCCCATTAGAAGTACTAATTTTGCCGTAATGCATTACACGACGAAAACAAAGTGTTAGGTTCACATGTGTACTTTATAAGTTGTTACGGCCTCAAGTTAATTTTATCGCCTATTTTTGTCATAATTTACTATTGAAGCTTTTGGGACTCTTATTTAAAACAACCCTGTAAATAATCAGACGCATAGAAAGAAAGAGATCCTTATTGAAAATTTCGAATTCCAATGTATTGCTCACTTGGCATGAAATTGCAGTTTCCTGTTGTTTATGAGGAATCAACCCTGTATAACACATACCTAGTTGGCACCGTGCCAATGAAAGGAACACCTTGAAAACAACAGTAAAATGTCCAGATCGATATGGGACAATCTTCCTTGTGAAATATGGGAGAAAATATTGGATTCTCTCGATACTGAAGGGCTTCAACAAGCTCAGAATGCTTCTTCAAATTGGCGAAGAATCGTTCTATCTTACATCATGAGTGGTCGTTTGGGAAATCGAGCTTTGGTAAGTATTATTTGAAGGAATAGCGTTCAACCCAAAGGGCCCTGTTTTGAACTTTCGAAGGTGTTCGTTTCCAGTTGTTGAAAAGGCTCAAATTCGTGGATAACGGCTTATTCCACAAACGGAACATTCGAAACACTCTCTCCATAAGAGTGATACCCAAATCGATACTTCTTACTGGAGTCGGTGTTTATGGGGGAACAGATGAGGAACTGTTAGATGAATCTCTCAACATTACCTTTGATCGGACCACCACTGTGGTTAAGGTTTTTGAAAGAGCCACAGGTTCCATCCTTATTGACCAAACATCCATCTGGAACACTGAACAAGCCAGGGATTATGCTCGATCTCAAAAACCCATGCCAAATACGTACCCAGTTTTCTTTGGAAAGCCATGCCAATTAGTTGAGGGACAGATTTACGACGTGGAACATAGTATCCAACCAACTGATGTTCAAAATCATTTTTCCGGTTGGCCTGTCACAATTTTGGGAGCCGAAATTTGGACTTGTCATGGAAATCAAGGCCCAACAACTATTGACATGGATAATGTTAAATTTGAGTTTATGGAGTGTGGGCGTGGCCGATGTTGTGTCTCTGAGGGTCAACTCCCCTATTTTCTGTGGTGGAAGCTCTAAAATCGATCCTTTTCCAACAGAAACTGGATAGGAGATGCAAAACCCAAGGAACTGGAGCTGAAACAGCCTTGTTATTGGAACATCGTAATCGCACGTGGGATTCAATATTGGTTCAAACCAATCGATCGATCCTTCTCACTGGAATTGGCGTATATTCACCCCAAGGAGGTGCAGAGAAGATCATCTCCGTGGATGCAAGGCCGTTTGTGGATCCATTGAGGCCTTTGGATGTGGAAACCAAGTTGAGTTCCGAATTTGAAGATGGTTCCAAGAAGGCCATAAGCATTTTTGCCAAGGTACTTTCACAAGAACAAGGTGGAGTAGTCGATGAATCTGGCTTAATTGGTAACCTGAAATAGTCTTCGTGCATTAGACCATTAGCAAGTTGACGTGCTTGAGAAATCACTTGTACTGAAACAAGAGAGGCCTTCAAGGCTTAAACGTAGAACATTGTGCCCGATGCATGATGGAACCACACCAACAATGTGTTCGAACTTGACATTTTAGGTCCCTTTTGTGATAAACGCCAACTGTTTGTGGGAAGTTGCTCTGAATATTTCGGCCTCGCACAACACTTTCACGAGTGGAACAATTTGGAGCCAAAGTGGTTCCTTCAACGATTGCGTGGAACGTCATGGAACGTGCTTTACATTTACTTCGACTGAGAGAGGTCTTCCTTGGCGATCATCGGCTCTTGAGGGTCAATTTCCTTACCTATTATTTTGGAAATTGTGACTATTTTTACTTTTTCAAAGGCTAGCCGATACAAAATGGAAACTTTTCTTTCCCAAAAAGGTTGTTTATTCTAAGAAGCATTAGGGAGATGATGGAAAACTTTGTCGGTTTATTCCCCGGAGAATGCAATTACTGGAAATAAAGGCTCTAGTTTCATGATAGCCCAAAGGAAAAAAGAGCCTGGAGTTGATCATGTATCAACATACGAGACCAGAACCTTACAATGCCCTCTTCAAACAGTAAGGAAATGGGAGCTACAAAGTGTTTTTCAACCTGCCTCCATACTTCATCCTAAAGTTCGAAGGCTTTGCAGGCCACTTGCTTTGAAGTGCACGACTGAATTCCACTCGATGGTCGATCACACTTAGTGATCGTATTTATCTTCACTTTAGTGTGTCAATGTTGGGGGCGAGAATTCCTCGAAGCGATGCATGTTCCATGAAGGTCATATTTTGGTTCCTTTTCGAGCTTACTCTCTCTTCCTTGCCCCCGTCATAAATTTTGAAGCCGCCAAGAACAACTGAAAGTCATTGAGCAACAGCCCTTCACTTTGAACACTTGTATTCTCGTCGCCGTTCAACCTGTTATTCTCGTGAAACATTCATCCCATACACCATTCACGAACAAGAGAAGACCAGGAACAAGGATGTTCCACCAAGATTTTGGCTCAACTCTCTGGGTTCAATCAAGTGAAGACTTCAGAACTGGTTTCGAGGAACCTCCTCCTTCTCTTTCCTTCTTGTTCTTGTTCTCCTCAGTTTTGGTGTGTGGAGCATTTGTAATGGTCCACTGAGAGCATGGTATTTTAGACTCTTGTTCCATGGAACGAAACATGGTTGCTGATTCATTTCTCGTGTGCGACCTCAAGTAGACCTCAGTCAGGGGTTGATTCGAATAAGAACAAGTTCTGATAAATTAGCAGCAGGAAGATGTATCCTCAAGGCGACGTTCCCTCATAAAAAAGAGTGGAAACGTACGAAGGGGGGACAAAACCATCATGTTCCCATTCTCCAAGACCACCTTCGTCATGTGAAACTCGACTCCCGAGGCAGCAAAATTGTGGTTACTGAGCGCAGGATAAACAATGCTCGACTGGCACTCGTTATTGCAGAACCAAAGAGCAATCTCTGTGATCCATTCGTTGTGGAACGGTAAGTTGATCCACGTTTTCCTCGAACATTTCAAATTATATCTTCCTTCATGAAGTAAGGTGATGAAAAATGGAGTCCATGCCCAAAGTGAATGGCGAGCCCGTGGTGATTCCACCCAACACGAGTTATGCTCAATTTTTAAATCGAACGCGTGTTGCCCCCATTGTCAAACATTGCACTCTTGGAACGGATGCGTCGGTAATGGAACATGTCCCTTTTCCGACGAAGAGTGCCAAGTTCCAATCATAGATTTACTCTTATTTTTCAGGACGAAGCATTGGACATCATTTTGGCGGCCTGTGAATTGCTTCCGTGGGACAATTTGGGTATTTCGAACCATATCAAAAACCATTTGGACGATCGTCTTGGAACTCCTTGGCACGTTGTAGTGGGAGAGAGTTTTGGCTTTGAGATTACGAGTGAAGGAGGTGATCTAATGTTCGTCTATTACGGAAGTTTAGCCATAATGGCGTGGAAATGTGGACATGTTCTTGCCCGTGAAATCAAAACAAAACTACAAATTTCTTGAAGGCTGTTTTAAAGTGACGCTATTAAATGTGATGTACAGCAATATTGTGCTTGTCGTTAGTGATTTGATGGCCATTTTCGTACTCCAAGTTCTTGGGCCGGACAGTGTTTGCCGTCAACCATGTTTTCGCTAGCCAATTGAGGAAAATGTTATTGATATTAGTCAATTGGAAGATGGATATGCCTAGCAGGAGTCCCATATAACCGCCAACTTCGGCCACCATGGAACGCCAAGAATATAATACATACTCTCGTGTTGTCTTGATTTCTTGTTTGAAATAGAATATCATTTTGCCCACATGTTTCTCTTCTGCGTTGTTTAATCCCGTGACAGGGGGCCCAAAATACAAGTTGGTAAATAAGCAACTCTTGGGGCAAATGTTCATCTGGTTCCGACGATTGTTTTGGTACATCTTGAAGACGGCCTTTCTATCGGATTCATTTATGCAAATATTGATCTGTCTGGCAACCAAGGAACCGTACAACCGAATTCCTCAAGCATGATCTCTTTTAAAGTGTTGTAAATACAAGTGTCATAGTCCTCTTCAGAATAATTACATGTTCCAAAGTCATCCATCAATTGGACCACCTCGTGGTTGGAGGCTATTTTTACATAATTTCCAACATCCACACCAACACGAGTCCTAGAAAGGAATTGTAGTCATACTTTTGAAATTTGCCGATAAATGGATTCATCTTAGTCAAGTCAAGGGAAAAGAAAGGTAGGAGTTCCTTTAAACTGATGTCGGATTAAAGTTGAAAATTATTGAACGTACTCTTTAAACGCTCTTTTCTGTTGAAGTTCAGTGAAATCTTGGCCAGGAAAGAATGGTACACATTCATCAACAATATACAAATACAAAATACAAAACAATATACAACAATAAAGTTATAAATTGTAAATACACTTTACATGGAGTTAAAGGACTAAGTTAGATCTCCTTCTGGCACGAAAGTTGTGTCGTAGTCATACTTTTAACTTGAATATGATAGCAATGCGTGAATCGTTTGGCACAATTATACATCCAGTGTGCCCCCACTAGTTTCAAGAATCGTTTTGGATCAGTTTAGGATATAATTCAAAGCCAGATTAATGAAAAATCATTGCTGGAACAGCAAGCGTCACTTCGATGTCAGGTGTTTTAAGCATGCAGGGTTCTACCTAGCTTTAAACTACTTTAAAAACAAGGATTAGCGGGCGTCAAATTTTACTCGGTCTTAGAGAAAGGACGGTGATTTGGGAACACCTCCAACCAAAAAGAACTGAAAAATTGCTGACCACCATTGTTTAAGAGGTCAGAAAATCTCGACCATTCATCAACATTTTTGGGCAAAGAAAGGCACCTACAATGAAAGAATGGACAAACTCTGAGCCGCCCACACTTTTCATTTTAGTCAAGGGCATACCAAACATTATTTCCAAGGATAGAGAGACTAGGTTGGGGGTAGATTAGATATTAAGTCATTTTAGTCTTTTTCTACATAAAAAGTATGTTAGTTCAAAAGTACAACAAAATATTCATGTCAGGGTGTAGTGCACTGTAAAAAGAGTGTACAATCCGCCATCTAGTGCTTTTTAGGTGGCAACAGCTCTCCCATTGCATGAGCTGAATGTATTTGCAAAATGGCAGCAATCATACATTATTTTTGGACAAATTGGAGCGTCGCAAATGTTGATGGAGGGACTGCAAATGGAGCAGCGTACGTTTTTAGTTGAATCTTGGTACGGATCTTAGCTGAAATTCCTTTTTCCATTTTCATTCAAGTTTTTCACACCAATGAATCACTCTGGCCCAGGTTTCGTGATGTTTTTTTTTCCTTTCCGGTTGGGGCCAACTTACTTGTCTCCATTGTAGTAAATGGGCAATACCTGTGATCCAAACGTGTCTAAAAATGCTTACAGATGGCCTATAACACAAATGATCACAAATTTTCATGTCCACCAGACAAATATATGCTTTGAACGAATAATTTTGAAGAACAGTTTTAAAAGATATTGAGGAATTAACAAATAAGCACACTTTTATCAGAGGCAAAGCAACATGCGTACTGCATTGGTTTGTCATGTGGATTGCTGGGGATCAATCACAGCTGACTGCCACCCTTCAAACTCAATTCTTTAGAGCCAAAATTAAGCTTTGAACCTGCAAACAACTACCAATATATACCATTGGCAACCCAAAAGTGGCAAGGAGCCATATTCCTTCATGGAACACCCTCCATCAGTGATGGATGTACTGACTCCTTAACAAACAAACACTTTTATGCCGGTTTTGGATCAACTTATATTAGGTTTGGAAATCAATTTGCCTTAATTCCTCAGAATTTACATGATAGTGAAAGTTGGCCCCAACCGGAAAGAAAAAAAAAACAATCACGAAACCCAGGCCAGAGTGATGCATTTTAAATGGAAATTGACTTACAAGTCTATTAGCAATCCCTGATCAACATTTGAGGGGCTTCACTTGTCCAAAACACAGGTAAGATCGTTGTTACTTGCAAACATGTGCTTTTCATGGACTTGACGAGTTGTTGCCACCTCAAAAGCACTAGATGGCGCTCTTCATGACTGTATTTTTTAGTCTTTTCCACCAAATGCATCTATCAATCAGTGGTTGGTATCTGTTTAAGGGGCTTTTTTCGTCAAAAAATGAATAATAGAATGAACTTGGCATGAATGTTAGAAAAGTGTTTTCCTAGGAAATGTGTGGAAGAAAGTTGGTTGTCTTGACACTCTAGTATCTAAAGTTGAAGAAAACCTCACCTCGAATTTGGGCTCATGAATTGACCGTGATGATGAATGAAAACGTCAACCTTCTCTTTGAAATAAAACCCTACTTCCAAGATCCCTGATTTCTGAAGGCATCTTGGCAATGTCAAAGCGAAACAATTGCCATTGTAATAATACTCCTTAACTTTGAACAACGCCTCATTACAGACAGTGTCGTTGGGTCCCATTACAAACGAGTTAGCTCCATTGATCTCGTCCTCAGTAAAAAGGTTCACTTGGATCACAACATCCTCGATGGGTCTTGTGACTTCGTCATACAATTGTTTGGGTGATACCTGATTGTTGTTGGCGATCCATTGTGCATCATACTGAAACGCAGTCTGCGTGGGGATACCGAATTTTTTCAATTGATCCAATCGATAAGAGACTGACGGACACACAGACATCTGAGGAAACTCTGTATTGGCCAATTGAACATACTTGTCTGCTGTTCCAGTTTCATGGAGGTAGAATTTGTTCACGCATTGATAGACCTCGTAGGTCAGAAGGCTCACAGAAATGGTCAAGATGGAGAAATATTGACACCTTTTCAACCATTGGATCCAATGATTGAATTGCGGTTTGGAAAGATCAGGCGACATTTTTGCTGGCTATCGGAGTTTATGTGTGTCCTGCTTTCTTCCAGTTTCATAAACAACACATTGTGGAGTCTATTGAGCTTGGACAAAATGTGGGTGGCAAGTTATTCCGAAAGTCGCTCTGATTGATTCGTTTAGCCATTTCTAAGAATGGGAACGCCCAATAGACGTAGATAAAAAGACAAAAGTGAACGTGGCAAAGAACAAAACATAAGCCTTAACCTATATGACAATCATTAAAAAAAAAAAGAATTCACTTCCAAGCCCTCGCATTAAGTCATTCCTAATTGATATTTGTAGAATTGAGATTGCTGAGAAAAACTGTTCTTTTTCATTTCATTTCAAAATTCATGGTGATATTTTTCTCTTTTGAGTAAATTGTAAAAGAAATGAATGTTTTAATACCTGTAAAAAACGATTTCAAAAATTTGGCCGCAAAGACGACATTGAAAAGATCTGACCTAAGCAAATATAGTTGATAATTTTAAGGAAAAATCGACTTCCTGAAAAGTAAAAGAAGAGACCATGTTAAACACTTTTGCTATTGCTAGTTCTAGGTTCATTCGCGAAAATTTTGAACATTTTTCATTGCCGTACCGGTACAATTTTTGGGCTTTAAATATTAATTCTGTGTTCATTTGCCCGAAATCTACAAAATCCTTCTATCACCACAAAAAATATTTAGTTTTTCGTTCATCTATCATGTCAAAACTTTTCTCAAACTTATTGTTCCATGTGTAATTTTTTTACTGGATTGGAGTTGCTGGCCATGGTTGTTGATTATTCACACTTAAATTTGCTTGGTGCCTAAATGGCACCATTGTTGCATGGTTCAAACCAAAGATATGAATAGATACGACATCTTAAGCTCGTCAAGTGTTTCATTTTGAGGGACAAATCACTTGTTCTTTCAGAGCATTCAGTCACAGCTGACGATTGGTTGTGTCCAAGCAAGAAGCTTGTGTGACACTTCATTCGTTTTTGGACATACTGAGGGAATACTCTTCAACAGTGGGTCGTTTACAGGTGGGCCCAGGAGCCATGAGGAAAGTCCAAAATAAAGGGCCTGTGAGACATCCATAGTACTGTGCTTTTAGGCCCAAAGCTCTTTGATTGTTAATTTGTGGGCCCCTGACAACTACATAATCCAACGATTTTCCACACAACCTGTTCTAGTTTACAGCTGCTAATTGTCCTTCAAAACACGGTACTATGTCGTATCTAGAGATATCTATCGAAACTGCACCTGTCATTCATCAAAACAAATATGCACAGGGTTAGCCACTTAAAACCAGGCAGAGAAAAATGGAAACCTTTGACCATCAGGGGCTCTAAATCAAACTGAATCAAAAAGTCATCATAACAAATAGTTCTCATGATATTATCATCTAAAACTTTGTTCTTAAGCAATTTTTCTAAGGGGGCTCTATTTTTGACGGGGTCTTGATTTCAATTAGCGATTAAATCAAGAAGGGATTCCCCATCCTAATGAATTCCTAATGAATTTCTCATCATGGAGTCAGGAAATTGCATAAACAGCAATCATATTTTTGTTATTGTTGTCTTTAACATTGATCCCCAATTGTATTTGACAAATATATACACATTTTTATTAAAAGTCCTGGGGATTGGGCTTTGAGAAGAAAGAAGGCAACTTGATCTCAAGATCTTCCTTCATGTCGGATAAGATTTCTTTGCTTGGTTTCAGGTGCAAGGTCAATTTTAGGATCAAGTCTCTTTTTTCTTCAAAACTCAATCACGTGACCTTTCAATTCAACATTCAATTGAATCCACTTGGTGGATAACTGGATAAAAAGAACTTCATGAGGAAAAAATTGACGGCAAATCTCTTCTTTTATCGCTAATTAAATTCAAGGCCCCGTCAAAAAAGGGGCCACTTAAAGAAATTGCTTGAAAACAATGTTAATATTATATAACAATAGTATATTGAGACTTTTTTTAACAAAAGTTTTTGATTTAAAGGTCCAGAATTTACATTTTTCCTTACCCGCTTTTAAGTGTCCGACCCTGTATTTACTTCTTGGGCATGAAAATGTCTAGCGAGTCTCAAAACCCAATTTCAACTTACGTTAGTGGCAATGAAACATGTTTTGATTGACCTTGTCTAACTTTGGATACTGTCTGAGAAGTCTAAGTAATCATTTGAAGCAAATGAGACTCTTTTTTATTCTATGACTTTCTTGGTCATGAGCAGGGCTGCACACATTTCATGAAAATACATTTTAATTAACTCTTTCCGTTTTTTAATTTTCTCATTACTTTAGTTGATTTTCATTTTTTTAAATTTATTTTTTAATCGTGTCTTATCGATATCTGGTGCATTTTCTGGCATTTTTTTCTTATTTATTTGCATTTTTGGCCTTCTTTTTGAAATTTGGTGATTTCCCCGAATTCTTAAAAACTTTGACAGTTTTCAGAATTTTCTTTTCTTTTTCCCTTAGGAAGGCTTGGCTGACATCATTTTTTAGTTGAGGTTTTCATGATAAATCACAACCGTTCACTACCCAGGGGCAGTTTTTATTTTCTATATTTGAAAGATGCATACATTGCAAGTATGAAAGAGAAGGATTTTTTGAGCACCATTGTTATAAAACTGCTTGTTTTTGAAAGGTTTTAGATTTCTCTGTGACATTTGTATTTTATGTAATGCAAATTGTTTTTCAGTTAAAGAATGAAAGCGTTAAAAAATATCTGTTTCAAGTGCAGGCGTTTCAGACCCCAAAACGGAAAGTTTTACTACACTAACAATAATCAAATTTACAACAGCCAGTTTTTATTTGATGATTTTTATGAAAAACCAAGAGCTATGAATCTTAATGTATGATGAAAAATAGATCAAGTTCAAATGTTATTCAAATGTGTGCTCTTTTTGTATTTTCTTGATGCATTTTTTGGGTATTTTGTTATTTTTTTTTTTTATGCTTTTTTGACATTTTTTGCTTATTTGTGCAGCCATAGTCATGAGAGATAGAAGAAAGGTATCCTTATCATGAAAGGAAGAATACCAATTCACTGAAATTTCCAGAATGTCATGGCCAAGAAGTCCAGTACAGGTAAAAGAAAGCAAGATACTGTTTGACTTTCCATGTACGTGTAAACGTGAAATCATTGCACAAACACAAGCGATTTGGGCAAGTTTGGGCAAGTCGCTAACGCTGAATTGCCCTTGCTGCGTGCTGTTTCATTTCGTTACCGATCTTCCTTTTGCATTGGAATTTTTTAAAGGTATTCTTTGGCAGTCATTTGCTCTTTTTGATACAACTTCTGAGCAGTTTCAGTAGAAAACAAGGCAGTCAATTAGACAGCACTAATACTATACACGAGGATGGCTCTTTACACCAACCTTTGATATACTCGAGGCATTTGAATTAGTGCATGTAACATCCGCATGCTTTCACTTTGCTTCAACTATTCTTCCAAATCCCCTCAACAACTGAACCAAGAATATCAATTTTCACCATAAGATCTCATTCATATGTATAAGACGATCAAAACTAACGATATTGAAGCATTGAAACAACCTTAAACGTCCAGGATTTGGATTAAACGGTTGCATCAATTAATTATTAATTACAGATTAATTAATTAATTAATTACAGAAACTGTATAATACACTTTCCAACCACTACATTGGTAACCATTGTTACAAAAGGTTTCAATATTTTCTTATTCTCTAAGTCCAAAAAACAACTTAAGAAGTCATTAGACGAGAAAATTATTAGTTTTGGACTTCTATTGTGCTACCGACGTAAACACTTCAGTATTTTCAATGTAATTTGAAGGTTTGCCTTCATTTCCTAACTACGATTATGCATTCATGTTTGCTTTTAATGAGAACAATGAGTTGTTTGACGTTCACAAGGTTGATATCAGGAAACATATTTTTCTCTACTTTGAGTAACATACGCTCATTTTCTATACACATTATGAATCCATCATTAATCATCGATTTTGATTACCTTTTGCAGGCATTGATAAGTGTTTGCTCAACATACTGAAAGTGGAAAAGCAAGCCAAAGAAACTAAAGTTACAACAGAATGAAGTACGCATGTATGTAGTTATCCGGTATTGTTTCCTTGCTACAAATGTACGAACAAATGCTTTTTGACGCAATGACTAGTTTTTCTTGAGCAAAAAACATTTCGTTTCGTAAAGCTCAATAATTGAGCTTTATTTAAAATATTCAAAGACAGTTACTCAAGAATGAGATTGATTATTAGGGCTGGGAATTCAATGCAAATAAAACATCCCCTAAATGTCTACCAAAATGCAAATAAAAATGGCACAAAATGCAAATAAAATCATGTTTCTTGTGGTTTATTCATGTTTTTTCTTTGTTTTTGAAGGTCTACGTACATGATTCAAGACTTTGGGGGCTAAAATTTGCAGTCTTTTGGCCCTTGGTAGCATTTCAACTTACTTTAGTTAGATTTTTTCTGCCCTGGATAAGAGTAGCATTAGAAAAGATATTTGTAAGCAAAGCAATTTCAAAAGTAAGTAATCACTAACATTTCAGGGTTGGTTGTCCAGATTTGTCAACAATATAATTTTGGTGGATTTCTTGTAGCAGTAGTAAAAATTCCGCGACCAACACTTCAAAAAATCCCTCATTTTGAGATTTAGACATGCACAAGGTTGCTCCAAGTGAGCGTTTTAAATCATTCCGCGGGCGGCAAAACAAGGCCGTTGGCTGTGCTGAGTTGCTCAGCCCATTTTGGCGAATCCAAGTTTTTCCCATTTTGACGAGCATTTGATGATTCTAGGTCTTTGGAAACGATTGGTATTTCACTTAAGGATACCTTGGCTGGAATTGGGTCAATAATATGCAAAAAATAATATTAGGGTGATTGATTTAAAAGCAAGTAAGCAGGCCTTGTGCTATTGCAAAAATAGGACTTAACATTGATCCAAACACTAATATAAAGATGCTGATTTATTCAGTGGGTTCCAAAAAATCATTTCAATATTTCAAAATGCTTAACATATAGAGAAATGCAATATTTTTTAACGCTTCTTTCTTTTCAGATCTAATCTTTTCTGTATCATTTTCAAGCAAACAAATTGGGCATATTTTCAACCAAGTGAAAGCAGAGGGATCAAAACGTAAAATTTAGATCGTTTCCAGGGACCTAGAATCATCAAATGCACGTTAAAATGGAAAAAACTGGGATTCGCCAAAATGGGCTGAGCAGCTCAGCACAGCCAACGGCCCTGTTTTGCCGCCCGCGGAATGATTTAAAACGCTCACTTGAAGCAACCTTATACATGTCCTATTCTTCCCATCCTTGCTGAGGAACAATATCGACAAATTTTGTTTGCACAGTATTCATTTCCAAAACTCTCGTCTTTGTCAATTCGACTTTTCATTCTATGATTTTGGAAAAAACGAGTTTATTTTGGAAGAACATAATCTTCCTTGTTGGCACCTGCCTGCATTTAACCTTGAATCCTCGAAAGTAAGGCTGGCTGTGGTAGTCACTACAAAGTATTTCATCTTCCGAAATTTGCATCAGAAAAATCAATAATTATTGTTTAAATTATTATATTTATGATTTATTTTTACAAGGAATCACATTCCGTATAGGGGTAATAAAAAACGCAACCAACCCGAAAACAAATCAAAAAATTACGAGATGGTCAAATTTCTTGTTGTTTTCTTCTTTAGAAAAATGAAATCAGAAAAAACATATTTTGACTTGCTTCAACTTAAAAATTTCGCAAATTTCATGGAAGAAACCACATTCAAAGCTTTTAGATTCGTGTACACCACTACATCGCATCAATTAACAGAAATACGATTCAAAATTTCTCATTAGAATAGGTTTATTAGCTGATAAAGGTTGCTAGAGATCCGCTGACTTTATGTAAGGGGGCGGAATTGCGTTGAATTTGTGAGGAAAATGTCGCCCTCACAACTGTTGAGTGGACAGTCAGGGTGGCCAAACTTACCAATTGGCCTAACACATAACGTCCATCAAGGCACAGTAAGCGTAGAATCCTGAAATGGACTTGCATAGACATAAAGCTTACAAATGTTCAATGAATTATTATCTTTAGTATTTGAAATAATTTAATTTGCCCACCGAAAAGGGTTGAAAAATATCAAAACATAGTTTGAATCAAAATCACCCTTTGATGCATTAAAGCAGGGGTGTGCAAACCCTGGCTCGCGGGCCAAATGTGGCCCGGGGCCCGCGAGAGGATCAGTAAAATACACAAGATTGATGATGAATATGTAGGGTAGGTACAGGGCTACTACTTCTAATTGTCGCCGTATCATCAACATCACAAATCTCAAATATCTCAGCCCTAAAACACTCAATTTTTAAAATTGAAAAAAATGACATCCAAGGTTTATGGTTTAGAATAGAATTCATTCGATCTCATTGCCCTGAGCCTCCACCACGGCCTTCGCGCGGACATTAAACCACCTAGTCGGAGCTTTTACCGTTGCCTCGTCTATCTTGTTGCCCTTCTCGTTGATGGCACTGATTTGTGAGGTCTTCAAGTTGTGGGCTCTTATGTTTTTTCAACACGCCCAAGAAAGATTAATCCATTGGACTTCAATCTGGAGAGCTAGGTGGCCATGTATCCTTGGAGGTGAAGTCGTAGCTGTTGTCCTTGAGCCACAGGAGAGACTTTTTGGATACATGACAGGGTGTATCGTCTTTTTGCCATACCAGGGGACGGTTACCAGTTGTCTCCTTGGTGATAGGTATAACCGCATACTTAAATAAAATGCCTGTGTTGACCCTGAGCCGTGTTTCAGTGATGTGTGGAGGCATGATACGGTCAACACTCAAGATCACTCCACATACTATCTTTGAACCAGGGTTTCTCCTCTAACCTCTTCCTGGTCCTTTAAATGAATCAGATGTACAATCCCAGCGTGTTGGCAATCTCGCTGTTGGTTATTTTGGCCTTTGAATTAACCATGGCCATCACAACGACGCAACGTCGTTGCTCCTCATTGAATTCAAACATCTCTAGTTGGCGGTATGAGGAATTCATCGTGGATTTGCGACTACTGTATGTTTAATAATTGTTTTAAGACTCAGTCAAGATCAAGCATGAATTAAAAAATCATTTTATTCATGGTTGTTTTCGCGATTCTGTGCAGCGACAATTAGAAGTAGCAGCCCTGTAGATTGTAGAAATTTATGCTAGATATTATTTGCCGTTTTGGATGGTGTGGCCCGCGAGCGCCAACGGTCCGGCCAATTTGGCCCATTGCTAAATAAGTTTGCACAACCCCGCATTAAAGAATGACCACTTGGAGTAACACAAAACAACTTAAATTTCCAAGCTCAACAATGCCCACGTGTTTGGCTAGTGGGTGTGGAAATACCAGCCAAAAGAATGAATCCGTCATCACGTTTCACTTGTCAGTATTCAAGAATGCTTTGAGGAGAAATATTTTTTAAGACGTTATTTCAAAAAGTACAATTTTTGTATGGTATGGTTGGCATTTGTGTGGTCACTCATTTCAAATTTCCCCCAAATTTTGTCCGCTCAAAAGTTGTCAACCGGAGACGCATTTTTAGGCGAACACTTCCTCTAGCATTCAATAGAACTCAATGCTTCGTAGTCGTGCGTTAAAACATCCTGTAGCTAAAAAGGACACTCGATATTTTCTTTTGACGATCTTTCAATAAAAGACCATACTAAAACTTCCTCAGACTTCCGGTATTTGGAATTTTTGATATGCTAACACTGTCAAGTTTTACTGATCTGTTTTGTTTTTTACTTCCCCTAATGAATAATACGAAGTACTAGAGTTCCGATTAAGATCAATTGAAAGCTTTACCAACAAGGAAAAAGAGTGTCAGAATGACCCTTCAAAATAACTTGTAATGGCATGTCTCTACTTCCTAGATCTGGCACACGGTCCTAATTGCCCAGTTAAGCAAACATTCCAGAAAGTCGATGAACTACATACTACATCATTGGCTCAATCTCCAATTGCTAGTTATTATTGCTCGATTCATATCATGTGCACATAAGTGCAAGAGTCTCAAACATACGTACAGTACATGAAAATGCTTATCTCTAGTGTCTGCCAAAATAACTTTTTGACCTGCCATGGAACTGAAACAGCAATGTGTCGTCAAAATACAATGGTCGTTGCATCAAATGTACAACGAGGAGCCCTTTTGATCAGCTCGAGTGAATCTTTGAACCTTGTTCTGATGGTCTTTCTCCCATTCTTCCTCCTCCGATGCCTTACTGGCATACCAGTCAATGAAAACATTATTTATATCCGCTAGTTTGAATAACGACACTCCCAACAATAGACCGACATAACCGCCAATCTCGGCCACCATGGACAAAATGGAATAGAGGAAGTATTCCGTTGTGGTCTTGATGTCCCTTCGGAAATAGAAAACAGCCTTGGCAATGTCTTGCTCGTCGTTATTGTTGGATCCCGTGACCGGGGGTCCAAAATACATGTTGGTGAAGAGACAGCTGTTGGGACAAATGTTCTTCTGATTCCGACGGTTCTTTTGATACAGGTCGAACACATTTTGTCGGTCAGACTCGGTCACGCAAATCTTGTTCTTTTCGGGCAACCAGGGAACGGTGCAACCATACTCTTTCAACATTACATCACGCAAAGTGTTGTAAATGCAACTGTCGTAGCCAATTTGACCATTGACGCATGTTCCATCGGTTCCAAGGAGTTGAACTACCTCGTGATTCACAGCAATCTTGACAAAGTGCCCTAAATCCACATCGACGCGCGACCTGGAAAACAACAAATCCAATAATAATTATGCTTGTTGGATTGCCTTCATACCAATATGCATGTGGAACCTCGTAGACACTTCAAGGGGATGGGGAAAAACGAGAAATGTTCATGTTTTGTCGATGCGAGAAGGCGTTTTTCTCACTTAGGAACCCATGGTGATTGGAATCATTGATAGACAGTAATGTGGGGTTCCAAATTTGATTCGAGAGCTTTCTTTTTAGTATTTGGATATTACAGACATCAAAACAAACCTTGGGGCTGATCATTGTATTGAAATGTAGTGGTATTGTCGCAAAAATATTGCTCCGTTGAATTTTCATGGCTCTGATTGGACCTATTAATTGCTTTGAAAGTGATCCTGGCTTAATAGATCTCTACATAAATGTTTAGCTCTGAGCCTAATAAAAAAGCTTTGACAGATAAAAAGGAAAAGACAGGCAAAAAATATCTTCCTGAGAAATCGAACTTCAGTGGAAAACTGTTCTTGTTGAATAATTTTGAACAGAGATATTGCAAAGTTTTTTTTTTTAATTTCATGATTCTTAGTGAGAGGTAAAACTGAGTTCTTGTACTAGCAAAACTTTTTGGCAACATAATTGCAACTTTCTTAGAAAGAAAGTGCAACTTTAGACAAAAATTGCAACAATATCCAAGCTTACTCATGACTCGCTATGAACTATTTTTTGGATTTGATTGACGGTGTTATCAAGACAAACACAACAAGATAAAGTAAACAAAAGCAAATCAGTATTTCATCATGTTCTCCGTAATTCAGGAAGTGTATCAAATATTGCCATCAAAAATTGGATCTGGTATTGCTTACTTTAATTTGGAGACATTTTTTACGTTATTTTCTCATTTTTTCATAGTCATACTATATTGGCCGTAGGAAGTATTTTTGGTTATCAAATTGACTGGTCAGACGTTACAAAATATTGAATCAAGATATCTATTTCTGAATGGTTTGCTTTGGCACATTTTCTAAAAAAATTGAGCTTCTCTGTTATTTTTACTAACACCTTATCAATCACTCGATTTCTTTCTTTGATTCTCTTCTTTACTGTGTTACTAACATTGCACAAAAAACTAAAAAAACAAAAAAAAACTCAGCGTGCATTATTTTTCTATCTACATGGAGAAAGCTAAAATGGGTCAAGTATTTCGTTTCTTGTACCTAGAATTTGGACTGAGGAACTGTCCCTCATGATGTATGAAGATGTCCGTTTTGTTTTTAAACGTGAGGACCACTTCCAGCACACCGGCTTCTTTCAAACATTTGGGTAAATCCAGAGCAAAGCAATCGCCATTAAAGTAATATTCTTTGACGTGAAAGATGCTCTCTCCACAAAATTTGTCATTGGGACCTAGGAGGATGTTGTTGCTCCCTTCAATTTGGAGCTCCGCATTCACCAATACACTAACAACGATGTCTTCCAATTTCAAAGTGACATCTTCATAGAACTTTAAAGCATCCACCGAAGAATCATTGGCCACCCATTGAGCTCGAAACTGGATCTCAGTCTTGGTCGCGATTCCATATGATTGTAACGCGGCTAAATCATAAGGATAAGTGGGACAAATGGTCAATACAGGGAAGCTGGTTTTGGACACGTGGACGTATTTATCGGCTGTTCCAGTGGATCCATCCACATATTTTTCCACACATTGTGCCGCTTGGAACCCGAGAATACCCACACAAATGATGAGGATGACCAAAAACTGGCATTTTTTCACCCCTTGCATGCGATCGTGAACCCTTTTTGAGACATAAGCCCGAAAAGTTTGGGGTCGTGATCTTGTTTGGGTCCATTGACTTTCAAGAGGATCCCGAGAGTACGCATTGACTGATACCTTCTTGAGAACCATTCTTAATGGTTCCAACCATCAATGGCGACTGGTGTCTCACGAGAGCTTACCAATTCTTTTAACGGAACGAACAAATCCAACGGAGGGTATTTTAAATAAGAAATGAACACTGTCGAGAAAGGCAAACAATCTTCGTGATTCGGCAAATGCGACAAAGATATTGTGCATTCAAAAACCGATTTTCAATCTAGTAATGAAAACAACAGACATAGATTTTGCGAAAAAAATCAAAATAAAAATCAAGATGACGAAAGCAAACTTTCTAAGAGCTAAAATATTTAACTTACGGACATTTTCAGCTTGAAAAATATCACTTTCTCCTAACTTGGAAAGACAAGAAATCTAGGTTCAACTAGAGCACTATAATAACAGAGTACGGTCATAAGGTGCGCCATCTAATGGATTTCATGCGGCAACAGCTCGCAGTTCCCATGATGCACATATTTTTGAAGATTGGAACGGTCATTCATCAGTTTTGGACAAACTAAAGTGCCTAAAATGTTGATGGCGAAACTCCAAATAGAACTTTGTGTTTTTCTGATGAATTTTGGTATAGATCTTGCCTGAATTACCTTTTCAGTAGTGAGATTTCCATGCCAATTTGAAAGGGATTTTACCAATAATTTCAACCAAAAACCACCGGTCAAAAATCGGTCAACATTTGAGGCACTTTACTTTGTCCAAAACTGATGGTTGACTGTTGTAATCTTCAAAATATGCTTTAGGTTCAACCACATTTTTGTTTTGTTTTCAGCAGTGAAAGTGCTTTAAAATCAGCCCAACTTAAAAGCCACACCAAAAAAAAAAACAACCACAAGATTCAAGATTTGATCTGCTATGAAAAAGGAGTAAGTTTTCTCAGTGAAATGAGAACTACTATTTCTAAAGTGTTATGCTTCTTGTCCAGTTAATGAATTAATAAATAGGTATTGCAACGTAACAAGTTGATAGGCCCGTGGATAGTAATGGTAAATGTGTCGGATGTCGTAATGGATTTTGTATCTATGGAAAACGAAGCTCAATCATGTAAACCCTGGTTTTGCAGTTGGAAAAAGGACCAGAGAGCACAACATAGTAAATCCTTTGTAAACATACACAGCATTGTTTGAAAGTGAAAGAGACAAGTAACATAGAAATGATCTTAGAGGAATAATTCAGGCAGCTGATATCTCATGCTCTGCCTCTTTGAAGACAATATTACATGTTCCTGTTACTTCTAAGATGAGGTAATTGTTCTATTTTAAAGCGTATCTTTTGTTCCATAAAAAAGCATGTTATTCAAAAAACAACATCGAAACAAACAGGGTTGTTCCTAAGTAGAGTCCTTTTTATCTGACCACCCATTAAACAAAACAATTTCAAATAACTATAGGAAGGTTTTCTTAAAGTTGATTGCTTAGTCCAATTATATATTCAATTCAGATATTAGGTCGACACACAATTCAGAAAAGAACTCGTTTTAAGTGCACAGTAAAGGGTATGATATGATTATTTTAAATTTCTTAAAACAAAGTGTTATATAAAGCCTGAACTGTTCCAGTTGTTCTGATCTTCAATCTTTGTATCTTCTTGACATAACTTTCGGTCAAAATTTAAGATGAAATTGTTCATGACTAGGGACGGGCAGAAAGTTTAAATAAATAGTCTTTTAGTCACCAAAAGTTGCAAGAAAAATGTTTGTAAAATTGCAAAACCAAGTCCAGAAAATGGCTGAAAGTGCAAATAAATGTCGAAAAAAAGCAAATAACTTGCATTTGGACAAAAAAAGTCATTTAAATTCGGAGTACCCACGGCGCTAAATTGAGTTGGAGTAGTCATTTATAAGTTCTAAGGACATTTAATACTAGCTTTGAGTTGATGAGACAATGTCGCATAAGTAATTGAGATCTATTAATTAAGCCATGCCCAAAAAGAAAGTAAAGGCATTTCAAATACACTAGAAAACTTCTTAATTTTCTGAATTTTCCATTCCTAAGGTGGTCTCATGGTTGTCTGTACCTAAAATATTTTTGAAATCTTTTGAGCCGTTGTTCTAATATGGCTTAACCAAAGTCCGTTTTCGTCCTTCAAGAATGTTGCTCAAAAATAGCCATTGAAAATTGTTCAGAAAAAAGAGTACCGTGAGGTTTGTCTGAAATGCACATATTTCTTGAAGGTGCTGAGAATGTTTGATTGCAAATGGAAGCTTTTTTGACAAGTTCAAATTTTTATATTGAAACTATTCTTTTTTCAAAGGTTACTAGGTTCTCAAAACCTAACATTTTCTTTCCAATTTGTCAGTTTTGGCCGAATTCGTAAATGAAAAGTGCAAATAAAGGTGAAAAGTGCAAAAAGGCAGAAATATGAGTATATGTTACCAAAAATCTTTTCGTACTATTTGCCTGTCCCGATTCCTGACAACCCTGTATAGTTAAATCTCGATCTTCCTGACTAAATCGAAATTACGTCTTGATTATTTAATTCGATTGTTCGAAAAAGACCTACTAGAATTTTCTCATATCCACATATCGCATGTTGTACATATTGAAATGTACCTAAATTTATTACGAGCGTTACGAGAGCTATCAGCTATTGATGAACTAATTACAACACAGCTCTCTCTGTAGTAAATTTCCAAGAAATAAGTAATGGACTTTGGTGGTTCTCAATGAAAATTTCGATGGTTTTCCTTAAATGAAACCCTTGCGTGTGCTACTTACGAAGTACACAACATGTGATATTAGAATGCTCAATGTGATATGATTTCATGGTGACGATTCCTTTGATGAACGAAATTGACGCAAAATTCCTACGTTCCGTTAACCAGCACTAATTTTGATGAACATCTCTGATTGCATCTGCAACTTTCATATTCATCGAAAATTCATCATGTTTTAGAATAATTCGGAATTTGATTTACCAATTAAAGTTATTGCAACTGTAGGGAGAATGATCCAACATTGCAACGGTATTCAAGACCTTAAGGAAACCATCATGTACGCAATCAATATGATATTTGAACCCATAACCATTTTCCTTAACGGTCTCTTTTTTTTTTGGTGCTCCACCCTTATGTACTGTTCAATATTTGGAAAGGTACAAAGCATCTGTCGCTGTCAGTAAATATTTACAAACATTTGTCTTTGAGGGCATTGTTCGAAAAATTACATATTCACACTCAAACTGAAGTTAGAAAACTCAAGATTGATTGAACGGAAAACTTTTTCTATATTGGGTATAAAAGATTGTAAGTTTGCAAAAGGTACTACACCACCTTTTTGGAGCGTCAAAAATCGCACCTTGGGTCAGGATAAAACGACGATTTCTCATAAAAAGGGAATAGGAGGTTTCAGATTCTCAAGATATCCGTTATTGAACATGTTAAATGACGAAGCCAGCTCGAAAAGTGACTAGAAACATCAGTTTTAAACGACTCGAAGAGGGTAGTGTTGCTTTTGGTTATTTTGCCCCAGGAATATGTTTAGTTAACAAATTTTGATTGATCTTTCTTCCCCAATATTTAGAAGTGTTCATCCATTTTTGCATTCGTTTTGTTCAAAAAGCTCAAAAATTCAAGGAAGAAATAGTAACCGTTTGAAATCCAAGATCTAAATAAATAGATTCAATTCATCAACCTTTGAACTTTTGAAATATCAGCTTTTGCAAATCACAAAAATGTTTTGAACTTTTTCACTTTTTCACAACTACAAGTAATCACTGTATTTCAGTGTAAGCCCTTACAGATATTTTTAGGACTTAAGCTTTTTTTAAATCTTCAAGTTTCCCTCAAAGCTTTCTGTTCTTTCAAAATCACTTTAAAGCCTTTTATTAACTGGTTCAAGCATCTTTTTACAACTCTACTCCAGCTTTTGTATTTTCCATGAGACTCTGGGACAGGGGTCGGCAACCTCTTTCGGGTCAAGGCCCGCCAAATTAAAATTCCACGTTATCAAGGGCCCACCAAACAGACTTTGGAAGGTTCAGGGGCCCACAAATTAAGAGCCTTGGGCCCACGAGTCCAATACTAGGATGTCTCGCGGGCCCACTATTTTGGACTTTCTCCAAAGTTCCTAAGCCCACCAATGACCGCCCTTGTGCCCACATGTTGCCGACCCCTGCTAAATGTAAGGCGTTGATAAGGCCGTGACTGGGAAGAACAACATGTTTTCAGACATTAACTGATATTTTCATAGCTTATCTACTTCACCGCTTACCTGCTTAACCCTATCATCATACCGATAGCTTTTGATGTCGGTTGGAATTCTCAAAGGTTTTTCAAAGATTGATTCATCATTAGTGACCAAGAGCCCTGAAATCGGAGCCCTTGTGAAATTGGATGGCCAATCAAGTTGATTTGCTTTCATGTTATGTGCTAAACTTGGCCTTTGAATGGTCTTAATTAGTCTTGGTCTTAACTAGCAAGCATTTTCTCTGAAACTTCTACGAAAATGTGGAGATGAGTGTGAGTTTATTAAACAAGTTATGATAAAATACGTTATCCTTCTATGATGTTTGGGAATTGGAGTAGATCAATACCCTAAATTAAAAAGATTTAAAAAATTGAGCAAAACGAATATGAGAACAAATCGTTGCGAAAACAACAAAATTGACGAAGAATGACGCAAATTGTTTTTTTTGTCACACCTTTTAGACGGTTCCAGGACAACTCGACCCAACGGACAAGTCGACCCAACGGACAACCCGACCCAGCGGACAACTCGACCCAGCGGACAACTCGACCCAGCGGACAACTCGACCCAGCGGACAACTCGACCCAGCCGACAACTTAACCTTATGAACAACTCGACTCTAAAAACAACTAAACCCACTACAAAAGTCGAGCTTGTGGAAATCTGAAAAAGCACAAAACTCAAACTAGTGGTTCAAAATTTTCACTTTAATTCAAAAAATCAAATTTGAGGAAGAAACAATCTGCCTTTGGCAGTAGGAAAAATCATTAAAATGATATTCAATAGCAAAAATGTCTTTTGAAAATATGAAGTTATACATATTTTATAAATTTTCTGAAAAATGGGGATCTGCCATGCAATTTTGATTACTAGAAGTTCAATTGATTGGTTGTCCACTAAGTCGAATTTCTGCTGGGTCAAGTTGTTCATTAGGTTAAGTTGTCCGCTGGGTCGAGTTGTCCGCTGGGTCGAGTTGTCCGCTGGGTCAGTTGTCCACTGGGTCGAGTTGTCCGCTGGGTCGACTTGTCCATTGGGTAGAGTTGTCCACTGGGTCGAGTTGTCCGCTGGGTCGACTTGTCCATTGGGTAGAGTTGTCCACTGGGTCGAGTTGTCCGCTGGGTCGAGTTGTCCGCTGGGTCGAGTTGTCCTGGGTCGGGTTGTCCGTTGGGTCGACTTGTCCACTGGGTCGAGTTGTCCGTTGGGTCGAGTTGTCCTGGGTCGAGTTGTCCGCTGGGTCGTGTTGTCCTGTCACCCTTTTAGACAGACAGCACATCACTAATAAAACCAGACTCTATTCATCAGATGAAATGTAAGAGTTTTTCGATACAGCAAAGCTTCTTTTTAGGTATGAATGAACCGTCTTCACATGTTTTTTTTGTAAATATAGTACGTTCTTTCTCTACAACGTCAACCAATGACAATGGTAAGCATTTTCATTGGTTTCCAACCTTGATGGATTAACAATGGCGCAACACTATGCTAAAAATATTGGCTTGAAATTACCAATAACAAATACATATTAAGCGCAAAAGTGTGTCAACGGTTTTGGACAACACTTTGAAATTGGAATTTCATACCTTTGAAATGGTTTAACCTCATTTTGCAACAAAATTCAACCAGCAAACGACAGTAAGAAGCGTTAAAGGCCCCTAATTTAAAATTTAAGCTGACAGTGTCAATCAATCAAGATCCACTTAAGGCTTCTTCAACTCCAATACCAGAAAGTGACATCCAATACTCTGTCACAACTACAATCTGTTTTCTCATACATATGGTTTACAACAATAAATGTACATTCATCTATAAGGTAATATACATAGGTTCATGGCAAGAATTAGACATTTTTGAAATCCAATTTGTCCCACAAGATCCCAGATACAACACCGGGTACATAAGTAAAGTTCAATTGATCATTTGGATGGGATCCTTTAAGGAGACAAGCCTCGTGAAAAATTGGATCTAGTTGGGTCACTTCTGGTGAAACCCAAGTCCAATGAATACATTCTGCGTTGTCGTGGCATTTGAGATAACATCCCCATGGATTGGACATCAAATCTCGGATTCCATTATTGATGTCAATACCATCCATATAGAGGTCTTCATACATGGAAATCGCTTTGGCTTGGCTTAGTTGACTGGATGCGATTTCAATCTGCTCTGACAGACCCTCGTGTCTCTAGAAAATGGAACAAAAAGTGATAGTATCTATTTTTGGTATCAATATTTTAGTGCGTAATTCGTTCCAAGATTGCTTTTCGAAATGGAAAAGCATTGCCCTAAATATGTACCTAACATGCAAAGATGCTGTGCGTTTTATGCAACGATGTTTTTCGTTTCAATAGTGTTATTGTATCTAGCCTTATATAAAAGTGCATAATTGCATTTTTCCCCCTCTGAAAGCCTAGAAATTGTAAATCTAGAAACAAGATCTGTTGTTTTTTTTGGAGCATATTATGTGTTCTCAACACCTGTGACTAAAAATGTTAGCTCTTTTGGTCAAGATCCAACAAAAGGACCCTTTGGATTTGATTCCTTGTGGACTCTTTTTATTTACTTGATACGAGAACGATTGATTATATTTGATCACTTGAACACCCAAAAGATAAGCATTTAAGAGAAGGCAAATGGCAAAAAAATAATGTTGTTTGGTCCTGCAAAAAGCATACTTTATGGAATTGGATATGTAAAAAAACCATCCATAAAAATAACTCTAAAGTTATTTTTCTAATGAGTGCAATGGTTTAGTACCCACCTATGCTTTGAATGTTTTAATAAAAAGTTGGATGTATCAATTGAAAAATGATGGCAAAAAGTGCATTTCTTTTTATGATATTCAAGATTTTGGTTAAATGCTAAATGACACACTACACTCTCGTGAACAGTAAGTTTGGTATACTGATGTGTAGGGCCCAGAAAAATATTTGCAAAAAAGTGACAAAATATCCAATATATATTTTTTTCAAAAGGCCAAAATTTTGGAAAAAAGCCGGATATTGAAGAAATATTTTTTTGACAAGGTCATTATTTAGTATTTTTGTCTTGGTGCGTACATTTTCCAAATTTGTTTTTGGCGAATTTGATATATTTTGCCGTTTTTGAAGGCCTACTTGAATGTAATTGATTCAAAAAACAATTTTCAGCTTTTCTCAATAAATGGCGCAATTTTATTCATGTATGAGAGTAGTTTTGGTTGTGAATGTCAAATTTCAGGACAAATGCGATTTTGTAGCGGTTTTTGTATTTTGGTTTCATTTTTGGTAAGCCCAACTGAGCATTGGTCGTTCATTTATTTCCTCAATTTTGCCTGAAATTTTTTTTGACTCAGATATTCGAGAAAATATTTATTTTTCCCTTGAAAAAGCCAAAATATTTGAAAAATCGAGGGAAAACGGAGAAATATTTTTAAAATATTTTGTATTTAAAAAAAAAAAATATTTCTGGGCCCTACTGATGTGTTTCGAGTTGGATTTTTTGGCAGAGTTTTGCCATTTTGGTTTTTAGGGTCAAAAATCTGACCACAACTAATCTTTTCAATAGACAATAGACCTTATCTGCCATAAAATATGGCAGCACTGCCAACTCAAACTCCATTTTTATAACTATCGATGGAACGCGAACTAGTTCGAGTGTTGCCAAATTGGTCTCTGTTTAGGTCTTTTCAAAAAAGTTCAATGCAACCTGCCCTTTTTAACAGCGATAAACTTCCGAGTCAAAACTGGCAGCACTCCTGGTTTGAAACACAACACTAGTTTGTTGCTTACCTCAGCTTTAAACCACAACCAGGTTGTTGAGAGAGCACAGAGCAAAAGAAACACAATGATCATCAACAAAATCAATAATACAAATTGAGTTGACGAGGATGATGGCTTCTTGATCGCATCCTTTGGAGCTTCACTATTATACTTGACTATGGGTTCCTCAAAGATCGTCTTCCTACCACTCCCATTTGAATTTCTGGAGTCTTTTCCCACAATGGATCCAGATCGAGAGAGCACAGATTTTTGTCCATACAAGTAATTGTCATACACGTCGTCAAACTCCTGGGAAATGGTCTTACACGTGGATTGAGTAGCAGAGTTGGAGCCTTGAATTCGAGGCAAATTTTCCTCTTCCAGTTCTGCCAACGACGAAGACACGTGAAGTTGCTCCATTTTGTGACACTAACGTTGTTATTTTTTCTCGCTTCAAGGCCTACAGGAACTCTGAAGGTCTTATCAAACAAATTTATTCTCAAAATCAACAACACGGCGGAGGTCATTATGACTCACGGATGGATGCTAGATATTGATTAAACTTTTGAGTTCGGAAAACAGAACGTTGAAATTTTTCTTATGATTTGTAATTTACCAGAAAAAGAACACGATGAATGATTCCACCACCGTTGTCTGCATTTTTCTTTGACATTATATGCATCCTCTATTGCAAAAAGTTGGAGCTAGTCCTTGTTTAAATCTGTTACTTTGGAGGGAAAAACGCACACACGAGACACCTGCTTCTTCACCAAAAATTGCAGCCGTCTGGGTATTGACGCTTCAAATGCTTTTTTATTTGAATTGGAATTTGTTTTACTTAGATGATACTTTCTTTGGTTGATTGACTTATATCAAATACTTGTGAAATATTGAACAATTCGACTTCAGTACCTTGTTTTTTAGAGGGCCCAGTTGTCCCTTGATTCGTAGAATTTACCAAAAAAGGAATTTGTTCTGTCTCAAGTCTGGCCCTATGTAACCACACTCCCATCATACCCAATGGATAATCGCCTCAAATGGCATCATCACATGGACCCCAAATAAATCACATCTTTGTGCACATATTGTGTAGAAATAATCAATGCATCTAATCCAAAAGAATAGATAATTTCACAATAAAGACTAATATTATTGATTGTTAGAGACAATTAGCGTCTCCTAAAATACACCCAATTATGTGTGTTTTCACTTAATATTTGCTCATAGTTCTTTATCATTAAATATGAATTTCTGAAAAATAATCGCTTCAGTATCATACTAAAAAGGTTGAAATGTTACTGTGAGATTATTTTGCTCTTGTTTTCTAGTGGCAGATATCTCAGATTGCTTTGAATGTGGTCTTTAGGGTTATTTTTGAAACATCTATGAACACAAGAATTGACCACATCATGTGGATCCACAATCAAACTGATTTGCAACTTTGATGTTAAAATCAATGTTCTCAATCAGTTTGATTGTGGATTTTTCATTTCGAACGGAACGATAAGTAGAACTCTACAGTATATCGATGTGAGCAGTAAGGTTGTCATATCGTGGTTATTTGAACATCGTCACGAAAAAAACCATTGCCTTATCTAAATGGGTTGAAAATGGATCAGCAAAATTGATGTTAATCTTGGCTTTTATTAATAATTTATGGCACACGAAGCTCCCATGGAGACATTGAATGCCTGACATTAGTACAAAGTAACATTGATGACAAACGACGTATTCCTATCAATGTTTGGACACTTCTACAAGATAACATCGGATTGGTCTTCGTTAGCGTTGCCAACATAAAATGTGATGTGCGTAGATGTAGTGTTGCCACTACTTGACCCACTGGAAAACGAACAACGGCCTTCATGTGAAATCATGGGGACCAGTTCATGAGCTGATTGCATGAAAGCCTGCATCTTATCCGGGGTCTTCGGGGGTTTGGCTAATAAGTTATGCTTTCGCGTTCGATGGGACTTTGTCGGAAAATCCGCCTCATGGGACACATGGAGTTGGGGACAACTGAATGATTTCATCTTTTGCAACTGTTTTTTCTCTGTTCTCAGTCTTTTGCGCTCTTTGAAGTATGCTGTGAGTCCCAGGACTCGCTTGACATCGCGTTGAACCCGACGGGATCGATATGCGTACAAAATGGGTGACAATACAGACGAAGAAGCTACTAAAAGGGTCGCCAAAGCCTTGATACAAGGATTTAATTGGCTAGGAACAGTGTTGATATCCGCGTAATAGCTGATCAAGCCAAAAAACGGGGTCCAACACACGAAGATCATGACCAGCACCAACAGTGTGGCTTTGGCAGCTCGCCGATCCTCTCTGTATTGGAACAGATTACTTGCATTACTGAACGTGTGACACATGGAGTGCTTAAAGCTCGACCTGAGGCCATTGGCACTTTTCACTGAGTGAGACCGGGTCACTCCTAAGTAGTTGGAAGACTGAGCAGGGAAGCCGTAATAAGGGCTGAGGCCAGTGGTTGAGGTCCGTTGAAATCCCACGTGAGCGATGGAATTGATGGAGTTGTGCCGCGTCCTCACCGTGTTTTTGTGAGCGGCACCGAATATTTTTGAATACATGAATGTGAGCACTCCAAATGGAAGCAGAAATAGGATGACCGCAAAACATGAGGTAAACACACTTGTGGACACACTGGGCACTTGGTTGGGATTGGGCCAACTGTTCAGAACAATAGGAATGTTTGAAACAACAACGCCAAGTTCTTCATAATTGATGATATTTAGAGTGGCCACCAGAAAACTCAATACCCACACGACACCACACATGAAATAGCATCGTTTAGCATTCAATCTGGTGTTATAGTGCAATGGATCCACCACGGCCATGTATTGATCGGTGCCAATGAGAAGTTGCGAGAGAAGAGAAGCACATGTTCCAAAGATTAGAAAGTACTGGAACAGTGTGTAAGCGATTTTGGAACGCAATTCGGGATCCTCCAAAGTGCTTAGAGCATTGTCGAACAACAAGATGGGGATGAGAACAAAGTTCCATAGTAGGTTCGAGAAGACCAGATTCAAGAGAAACCTAAAAATAAGAGCAATGAAGACACGTGTTATACTATAGTCGGTCACTTTCGCTTTGTTTACATTAGGGTTTTTCAAAAGAGAGAGACATAATCCCGTCAGCTTTCGACACCATTCCCTCGGGATCATGCATTATTTGGTTGACGATTATGCGAAACTCGAAAACAAGTTACGTCAGGCATTCACTGATGGACATCCAGACAAAAAAGTACAAATCATTTGAGATACTCACTTGTTACTAATCTGTGACCTAAAGCCTCTTCTTCGAATGTAAACCAACAACAAGATTGTGTTTAAAGCTGATCCAAGAAGGAAACACACCACTAAAGAAATCTCGATCAATACCATCAACACGGAAGGAATCGTTCCATCAAACACAGAATGGAGTTCTGATCCATCCATCATACGTTAATCCAAAGCGAGAACGTACCTGAAAATCGGAAAAAAAACTTCATCAACAACGGTTAGGGTTGTTAATTAATTACCAAATAAAACCGGTATTAACAAGCGTTATGGAAACAGTCTTTTTCTTGATCTCGATGGATGATTTGTTTTTCTTGGGCCAATAAACCCGTCCTAAGACCTTGAAATCGTCGGAATCTTTGTCTGAGAAAAAGATAACTTACTCGAAAATCTTGCGACTTCGCGAAAAGAAATAGTGACTTGCAACTAAACTTTTCCGGGTTTAAAATCAAACATCGTGGTTTTCAATATAATGTTTGTCCATGTGAAGTAATCAAGCACAACGATGAGTGATTTCTTTTATCCGCGACCAATGTGTCAATTCACGCTGTTTTCGACAGAGTGAATATTTTCACACTTGCAGAAAAACCGACGGCAACAATTGTTATCTTGCATAACTTTTTTATAGGGTGGGCTTCAACTCATTTTTGTTTTCCTTTCTCAAATTCAAATCTACCGACACCATCATATTTATCTTAAAACCCGTGATATTCATTGCAAACTAAAACTTACGCCGTAAGCAAAAACTACTGGCCTGATTTTAGAATAAATAAAAAAGACGGATTTTCTCAGGTCAAGACAAAAGACGGGAAAGAAACCCTCGTCTGTTTTTCTCTTTACCAACATACATCATTTTTTGTCTCATCAACTACTCATCGATTGGCAAAACCAGAGTTTTCGCAAGTAAGTATCTGAGTATAAAAGAATAAACTCAAATTTATGAACACTTGAAGGTTCGTCAGCCCTTTGTTTGATTGCAAAAAAACACTAAGGTCCCTCGATGATTGTCGGTTATGCTCAATGATATGACTCATTTTATGAGCTCGCAATCACAATCCCAGGAACTGTGCACATCATTTACCTACAAAGGAATCGCTTTGGTTCTGTCGTAAATATTGCTCAAAAGCCAGAATTCATGTGGCAGACATTAGGCCAAGTCTAATGTGTGTGGATTGATTGCCTAAAGCATTCAAAGGACAAAGAACAGGTCGACGTTGACTTTTGTCACTCGTGACCGACTAATTCCAAGATCAAATTTCAACCCCCAAATGCCATACTGTATTGTGTTCATAGCTTACCATGATCCAAAATAGACCTATTTGGGCTTGGACTAGCCTCAAAAACGCTTGGATGGTGGAAACTGATGCCGTAATGTAATTATTTCGTTTGATAAGGAAGGCTCGAATTCCGCGAGTTCTGCGGAATTTGAAGCTCAGTCCGACCGTCTGTGTTTTGATTCAAAGGACAATGATTGGTAAGTTTTTCTTTCTACTCAACTTTGTTAGTTCACAAGTGTTGCAAACTGAAGGATAATGGCCCCTTTGGCCTTGAAAAAAATGTTCATCACTCACTCATCACTTGATGATTTCACCTACCAATTTTGCAAACTTGCACAATGCTCAGTTTCTAGGAAGACTGATGCTCTCAACGTAGAAAAGTTGACAAAAATCTCGTTGTGATCATCAAGTTAAAGAGACAAATTGGTGGACTTTATAGAGGACGTATGTTCAAAATAATAAGGTACCTATATTTTTTTGAGCGTGGAACCAGCTTGGACCAGATTTCTCGAGTTTTCTGGATCGTTTGTTACGTCATGGTTTTCCCTGTGTTTCTCTCTGATTCTCTTGTGGTTTATTAATTCCGAGCATCGTCTCGGTAGAACACAATGAACCCAAAACTCGGAGGAATGTGCATGGACTACAAAATGGAACGAGGTCAAGTCAAGACAACAAATCTAAAGTTAGACTGATATTTCGAACGGAATAGGCTTTGAAAAACATTGAGGAATCACACGCACTCAATATCCTGAAGTTTTTGGGAAACGCTATTTCAATATTGAAGTTTCCGTTGCGGTTTCGTTTGAAGCTTTTTAGCTACATGTTTGTATGGGACCTAAACTTTAGCTTTGGTGGCTATTTGAGAAGGCATACCTGGAAATCCCTTGGATAAATCCAATTTTTAGGGCTCGTGGAAAAGTCTTTCTGAGACAAAAAATAAGCGATGAGTCAGACCATTTGTTTCAAAGGGCAAAAGTAATAATTAGCCTTTTGAATTCATGCATGAGTTCATTGTTACATTAAATCCATTCAGATTTTGTTGAGCCCTAATACGCGAGATGTGAATTCTATTCGATTCAAAAGATAGAAATAATGTTAAAGGTTTGAATATGCATGTCCTTTGAAATTTTCAAGAGCAATCACAATTTTATCAAATGAACAGATTTTCCAACAAAAGCTCTTTTTTTCTTTTCTAAACAAGAAATCATAACACTAACTAGCTTTAATCTCTGGAGGATTCATTAACAGAGTGAGTAATTTAAATGCAAGGGAAATGAGCATTTCAAAAGCGTTTTACTTTCATGCAATGTATGTTGTAGTTTGTTAAGGCCACAATAAATTAAGTTTTTGAACAACCTCCCAATACTGAAGATAGTAGAGGGTTCTGGCCTTAAAAATTTTGACCTCGAGCTGAAATCTGTTAAAATTCCTCAATTTTTCTTCAACAGCGGCCACATTATATTTCAGGAATGAAAGTTTTCAAAAGTGAAATGATAATTTCCAATTCTAAGCTTTGATCAGTAAAAAGAAATCGAATTCGTTTCTCAACTCAAACACATCATTACCCAAAATAAGTTTAAAGTAAAATTCCACCACTACAAAAGCCTTACAAAACAACAAAATACCAAGAAAATCTACCTCTTACCTTAAAACTTCAAGAAAATATCCATTCTTCGGTATTCAACAACCCTACCATTAGGAGAGAAAATTTAAGCCACCTCAAAAACTTTGCTCTCAAACTCATCACATCCTCGTATCTTTCGTTTGAAACTGCCAAGAGGGATGACTCACGTTTACGTCCGAACCTGCCGAAAGGCATTCATTTTTTCGAGTGGTTCGAGGTAGAATGGCGTGATTTTCCGGACGCCAAGGGGAAACCCCCTTTTATTCTACTGATACCTAAAGCTGACACCAATAACGTCATTTCCGTTTCCCCCTGATGAAATCGCTTACAAAACCCTACTCAAGTTCACTCACATTGATATAGATTGTCAGACACGGATTGAGAACAACCTAGACTCCATTAAGCAATGAAATAATTTCGGCACGTTCAAGTCCATCGAGACAAATTGCACACTCCAAAGTCCACAGACTGATGACAAAGGCATGTTTTACTCCAAGTTTGTGTACTTTAATTGTGAAAAAATGTATTCTGTGAGGCACCCAACATCCATTTCACGCAGCTATCACGAAGACTTCACAACTTCATAGACCTTCCATACAGTATGGATTACCATGGCGACATCCATTTAAAAATCATGTTGCTCCCCAAACAATTCAAGGAGTACAAAAGATATTTGAGTTTTCCGATGGATTTGAAATGGAATCAAATATCACCTCCGGCCTTGAAGCCCTGTTTTCTCTTCGAGGAAATGAATCCGTTAGCTCGATTTTAGATCGACTCTTCCCTGGAGGTTTTCGATTCCATCCCGACAACAATGAACATTTATATTCGCATATATGCAATGATTTGAAGTGGGTGTTTGTTCCTTCATATCCACTTTTGAGAGTGGAATAGGACAAGTTTCTGGCATGCTTTGTTCTGAAGTGACCAAAAGATGGGAACCTCTATTTGAAGTGCCTTGAGCTGTGGAGCTAAAAAAACCTAGCCCGTCCATCATTTCCAATGAATACGAGCGAATAATCCTTTTCAAACAAAGTGAGCGGGTCATGATTGCCTGGCGTAATGTGTCAAGTAAAAAAGGGAATCTAAATTACTTGGGGCCCATTTATGGGCCTCTGTGACAACACTGCCCATGGGCCTCTTAATTGACTCGCGTCAAAATTGGCTTGAGCTTAAATATAAGGAACTCCAATTTGTCACTCGTCTCAGATGCATTCGATGAACTGGGATGAATGCTACCTTGAGTAACAAGCCAAGATTTCAGTTATGAAAGGTGTGACCTCTGTACATACGCCAGTTATTGACTTGAAGGAATCAGAAGTACAAAGTTCACAGGAGATGGCTTTCCTTGACCAGACTGAATGTGTACTCACGCCAATTCCAGTTTGAAGTAAACCAAACAAACGATGAAGAAGAAGAAACGTTCTTGGTGTCAAAAACTCAGTTGGTATGTGTTCTCCGATAGTGTTGAAGAAGCTGGTTGGTTGGTTGGTTGGATGGATGGTTGTGATGAAATGGCAAACTAATGTTTCAGATGCAATCTGTGATCGATTACGGTGTTGAGCTCAAATTGCATTTTTTTTGTTGACAGCAAGCTCGAAACTTGAGAGTTCAAATTATTTGGACTCTGTTTTAAGGAAGGCCGATTTGCCTCAGAGCCTGCCATTACATGGATAATTGGTTCCGAATTCATTTTGAGAGGTCCATAGAAGCAAAGTACGTAGGTATTGGGACTCGAACGTTCGTCTCGTGTTTCAGATCCTCTGACGTCGAAATCTTTGAGTCAATGGCTCATACGGGCATATGTAATTCTGGCTCGAGATTATCTTTTAGCATGAATTCTTTGGAACTGAATACGTAAAGGTTTGCCACGTAATGATCTAAACATTTTTTGCCCTGCCCGCTTTTTAGAATTACAGAGGCACACTCATTAACCCTTATGAAACCCATCATTGCCCGGTCTGTTTTAATGCACACGTGCTTTTGCCACTCACGTGTTTAAAATTCGAACATGCCAAAATGAACCTAAAAAGTCCAAACCTTTTTCGAAAGCTCCTTGAATGCTTTAAATGGAGTGAGATCCAATGTTCCCGAGCACTGCTTTTAGGTACGCCTTTGAGGGATCAGGGAAATTTACGATGATTGGCCTAAGAACCATTCATAATACTGAACTCGTAACCCCTTTGAGGACTAATTTGTGGGCCTTTAAACCACTTATTACCCATGTATAGGGCTTTTAACCCCACAAGTCGAAAGCTAATCACCACCCATTTCACCTTTTTCAAACCCCGACTCAAGGGATTTTTTCAATTAGCAAACTTGGCAGATTTCCTTCTTTGCATTGCCATCTACATTATTACTAACATATATCTGAAAATTTTCACCGAGCAATGGTGGTGCTAATGATTTGGATCTCTTTCTTTAAAACGTTAAAGATAACAATCGTTTTCGAGTGAAAGTGAAAGCATCAAGCCTGGCCAATATTCAACGCCAATACCATTTCACAGCATCAATAAAACATTGGAGACCTTTTCCTGAGCGGAAATGTTGAATCAATGATGGTTGCTGATTTGACCTCCAAGCCGATTCACATGCAATTTTGTGTTCTTTAGAAACAATACTGTACATTTTTTCTAGAAACTGACACGAAAGTCCATTTAGCTGTAAATATGAAAATATACACGCAATGGCAACACTTTTCTACAATGTTTTCAGGTCCCACTTTTCCTCCAAATAATCGAAAGGTACAAATTAGTTTTTCCTTATAATACCAAATGATATGTTGATATTACTCCCTCATAGTGTTTTGAATCACTGGAAGGATCTTTGAATAAAGAAAGGGCCAGAAATCAACCAAAAACGACAAATATTGAATTGGTTAGGCTCCTCAAATGCAGATCATCTGGAACATAATCCCATTTTCAGCATAACACGAGATGGCTGGATTTGGTGGTCCAACCAAAAACTAAAGAATCAATCTCAGAATGCTCTGTTAAGGTATGTGTTGTTCAAATCTCAGCCAACAACCATCTACATGCCAAATGAGAATTTTTGGTCACCACATTTTTAAGGCGGAACCATAAACCAAACACCTCCTTAAAACCCAAACGTGGTATCGATCTGGTTTGAAACGAGTGGTGATGTCATACAGTATCATTGGTATTGAGACTGTTTACAGGAAAGGTTCGGCTTTCTATTTGATATTCATACTCACCAAATAGTGTCTTTTTTATACCAAATTTCTTCAATCGATTTGAGCTCTAAAATCACTTCAAGTCATGCCGGTAATAAAGCACCACGTGGTAGTCTTGGGCAAAGAGGATGGCTCACTCCAATTAATTGAACCGCACACAACAATCACATCAAGAAGCATGTACGTATGTTGGGCCCGGAATCTGGATATTAACTGATGGTCTCAAAAGCACTCTTGAGTATGAACATCATTGGTAACTACCAGGACCTGTTCTGAAGTTTGCTTGCTCACGAGCCGAACACTAGTACATCATCAGCTGATCCAGCATCAAGACCTGCCCGCTACAAAAACTCGGTGAAACAGGCAAAGATGAAGGAGCATCGCGAGCGATTGAACTCCACTCTGTTCAGCCACATCCTGTGCTCTCGTTTGAAAATGAGATTGCCAATGGAGCGAGATTGCTACCATTGAGCACACCTTTGACTTTGGGGCGCAACAATTGCACGCAAATGTGTGAACACTAGGAGGGGGAGGCGGTTGATATGCACTTGATTGGGTTGATGATAGATTAAGGGATATGGTTAGATAGTTTCAGACAGGTCAATTACCTTCGAAAGGGCGAATTGCTAACCCTAAAACCCAAAAAGTTATGCATCTTTGATTAACTTGTTTAATTGACAACTGTTTTGTAGGATGACTTACACAACGGAACTAGAAAGATATCCATTTCATCCACATGAATTAGAAAAATCAACTGTATTTCGAATATAGCGAGACAACACATGTTAAGCATGGGCAAAATAAATCTGATGAATTTATGAAGCTAACAGAGAAGAAAATTTCCACGACTGGAACGAAAACGGGAGTCCTGAGATATTTTGCTGATAACCGTTTAACCCTGATCGATTTGACGCCCATCTTTGCTTGAATCTTTGTTTGGATCTGGTAACCCCAATATCTCTTACAGAAATAGAGAGACGTATGTTTGGGTAAGATTCAGTTCCGATTTGAATAACACTTTGAGATAAACTGGATTAGTCGTCGGCCATTTTACATCTTCCTTACGTAACAAAAGAGTAATAATGCTCGATGAACGAAGAACGTACTAAGTGGCTCAAAAATTTAGTAAAAAATGTTGCGTCTCGGAGGAGTCGTGAACTAACCATATTTCTTCAGAGCGACGAGTCTGGTAATAATGCATTCTTGTGGGTTTCATCGTTGAAAATTTGGATCTTTTTTATGAGATTTTCCTCATACTCTAGCGATTGACGTTTGAGACGATATTTACCTTTCCAGGTATTTTCTGATGAGGCTCTCCATTTCATCAAATGGATGCAATTCATCCAACTTGACGGATTTGTCAACTCATGAAAACTACATAGATCTGGCTGCAGGGTTGGTTCAATGTGCTGAAACTATTGACATGCTTCAAAAAGATTTAAAAAATAAAAAGTTCTTGTACATTTTAAGGGGGGCCTATAAGTTGTACAATACTAAATATTCATTTCTTTGGCCAATGTTTGCTTTGAAGGTAGTTATATTTGAGGTCATTTGTTGGTTGAAAACACGACCTTTGTCATTTTCAATGATGTTTCTACAGAGCAATTGAGTTATTAAAAGAGTTCAGCATTAATTGCTGATTTATTGGTTGACAAAAATCATATTATAGCAAGTTGCAGCAAAAAATAAGCGATAAGTTTCAGCTAAATAGGAATCCTCAATACATCTGAATAAGTTATTTGAAAAGAAATAGTGTTGTTAATGAGGATTTTTAACTCACTTATTAGTTTTTACATGGATAGTGAACACCAACCCTGGCATTCCTGACTTCAGACTTGATTGGACCATCTGTGGTCGGAATGGGTGACGATGAATTCGCCATTGAAATGCATAGAGGCACCACAAAGTCTCGTTCATCAAGAATCTATTATCTGGCCAACAAGGAAATCCCTATTTGAGCACAGGTAGGGAGACCACGTTGTTTGATGCATTGGTATTAGATATTACTAAGAGATTGAAAGGTAGATTGTAGGCACACAATAATACGATTGGCTGAGGAGCAATGGGAAACAGTTTGTGCCATCCGAAAAATAACTCAGTTTTGTAGATTAATGGAAGTGGTCACTACTAACAGCACACAGACATTGGTTGGTATATGTTGGATCAGTATACTAGGGAATTTCAAAGGAATGAGAGTAATATCTATTGATCAGTTGATTTTTTTTTGTTTCATACTGAGACCCTTAACTTGCCATTACTCTATTTAATTTGTGTAATGGCGACATCCTTGTTTAATCTTAAACAAAACATTCCTTGTCCTTATCTTACTCTAAGGTCTAAGGGTTCCAAAATAGTTTGATACATTAGACAACTTGATAGTGGTGTTTTTGAAGACGCACTGCATTGAAAATGGCCCTCTTAGTTTGAATGGAAAATTTGGCAACACACAACATTACATAGAAAAACATGGATTTTATCGCGATTGGCAATAGATATTCAAAGTGAAAAATATTATTTTTGACAAACTTTTTATTGCAAATTAAATGCCAATGTGTGAAACAACGACTGAAGTATTGAAGTTAGAAAAGTCCACATTCGACATATTTTTTAGAGTTATTTGAAAAAGATTTTGTTGGTTCAAAAAAATGTGTGAAATAAGTTTGCCAGAATCAATTAAGGTATCAGAATTGATGTGACAACTGCAGACTGGCAACATCTACGTTTGTTCTGTCAATATAATGAAATTTGTTAGAAGAACCGCATGTGCACGTTTGTCTTCAATAAACCATAATTTTAGGACCTTCTCTCAGTTTCAATCTGAAATATGGACGACCCCACTACATCAAAAAGACCAAGCGGAAAAGGTTATTATTGCACTTTGATGCTTGAGAACGAGATCAATCCACGTGTAACTTTAGTGCAGATCTAGAGTGAGACTGGATGATTGGGCACGGTGTTTTTTTGAGCGCGCGAAGTCATTTTCAAATTCCAGAAACTTTGAATACCAGTTTTGAGATGTAAATGCAATGCCGAACACTAATTTGAATTTGATTAATTAGGTCACGGGCAAAAATCTATAACGTTACTTAAAACATACTTAGGAACAAATATTTGAAAATTTACTTCCACTAAATTCTTTGATGTACTAAGAGCAATGTTGCTCTAAAATATTTCGGAAATCTATTTAGTGGATCTTTTTTCAACGTCCTTTTTGATCGACATTCTTGAAGGACCAAAAGGATTATTACATCAATTTGAATAAATGCCTCAGTAGAATTGGACAATATTTAAGGTAAAATCACCCATAAGACTACTGGAGAATTGAGTCGAAGAAAATGTTCAAAAATACGTCTTTAAGCATCTTTTAAGTGACCTTACATCGTGTTTTTGCCCGTGACCTAATTAATAGAATTTAGATACAGGCGCGGCATTGCATTCACACCTCAAAACTGGTCTCAACGGTTTTTGGAATTTGAAATGACTTCTCACGCTCAAAAAACACCGTGTGGGGTCATGGGACCATTTTTTCCATCCTCCACGACGGCTTCGGTCTTGCACATTTATGGCACGGTCAAACAGTAGTCACAAAGATCCGTAAACAGAACTTTCCTTGGCAAGTTTAACGGGATAGAAAATAAGTTTATCACATTAGCAAAGTTAGTGATGGACCGAAATGGCTCTAAACCGAAACCGAAACCGAAAGCAGCTGACTGCAAAATAACATATATGCAAAATCAGGGACAACCTAAATAATAGTATATATTACTCAGGGGTCTCTGGTAAAATTCACTTTAAAAATTCAAATTGCTCACTGTTTATGTTGGGTAATCGAAAATTTTAAAAATGGAAAACTTAAGTTTCAGAGGTTTTCAGACCATCTTCTTAATGCGTGTCTGTTTAAACTCAAGAATCCATACTCGTGTAAAAAAACATGCACGTTCTTTAGTTCCAGAACATGATTTTAGATAATGATTAAAACTGATATTAAAACATTTTGGAAAGTTAATTGCTTCCCTTTATATAGTCAAATGTAGTATGAGCTAAAAAATACGAACCTTGAATAATTTTAACAACAATTTGTACTGCGACATTTTTCTCATTCTACGCATGAAGTTATATCTATAGATTAGATTTAATTTATGCATTGTACACAGAGGGGCACATTTTGGGTGTGGCTTAGTTTGGCGCCATTTGAGGATATCCGCTGGACATGGGACAGTGGGGGCAAAACCTGGGATCGAACCCATGAACCCGAGATAACTCGGTCGCGCTTTAACCTACTGCGCCAGATAACTCATACAACTTGTGTCTCAGCATGTGCGAAAAACGAGCTGTCTCCTGTTTCCAAGACGCACAACCAACTTCCCTATCTTCATCATCAGGACAATTCTGGCCATTCATCATCTGACCCTTGCGACAACTTCCATTCACCCGTTTCGGGATCCTAGATCGCTATGTACTTCATTCGTCCGAATCATCCAAGCTTGGGGAATCCCATCGTTCATTCTCCCGTCTTTGATTCGAATGAAAGAATGCACAATCCGTAGACATTGAGGCACTCTTGTGGCTAGAAGATCTCGGGTCATGACTAGGCCAGAAATTCTCGGAAAACGTCTCTGACCCACCAACTAACAACTATCGTTGAATGGTCGAGGGAAAGAGATTGGCTAGGCCCAATCATACTCGGAGTGTGCAAGGTATTCAAGGTGCTGAAGTCTTGGGAAGAAGAAGGTGGGCGGAACTTTTGGATGAGACATTCTCGGGGTTTCAACGCCCACTTGAAGATTATCAAGTGCAATGGCGCTGATAGGCGGAATACAGAGCCGATACCGTGTTAGAACCTAGAGGTGTACCAAAAAAATACTGAATGACACACATGGGAAGGATGCTATTGTTCCTGATATCGGAATACATTGATTTGGTTGCCATGCTCGAAGATTGTGACTATTTTGTCAAGTTAGATTTGACACCGGATATCTGAACGTTGTGACCCGAGATTCTAGTTCAGAGAACAATCGGTGGGAATCGCATGTCCAAATCCTTAAAACGTTGATGTTTCTGGCCATACTAGATATGGCTTGTTGAGGTATTTGGAGGAACGTATTCATTAGGTTCTAGAGTTTTTATCAGAAATGTTCTGCTGATATTTTTTGAAACTTGGTCATTTATAGTGAAATTAAAATTGATGACATTTTCGAACTTGTGCTCGTACATAGATCGTAAATCATTGAATCAATGAATTGTCCAACAATTACATTCGACGTTGGTTGCGGATCTTCTTCTAAGGAAATAAGGCATGGACTTTTGATTTGTCAAGGGATAAGATCCCCTTTAGAAAATAAGAGCGCTAACTTTTTTTTTGCCTTAAACGAAGGATCTCTTAATTAAATGATGTTCCTGTTTCCAATGAAGCATTGAGATTGACATGAATATCTTTGAGTTATCTTGGATGTTTTTCATAGAATTCAAGCATGGACAAGCATCTGTAGTGCACCATTTATGAATTAGCAAGCTTTCATCTGCAAGAGGGCTCTCGTATTGGGAGAGGCTCCAGAAGTTAGGGTTGTACAGTACTCAGAGAAGGTATGAAAGGTATCTGATACTGTATGTTTTCAAGAGCATTCATGGGCTCTGTCCTAACCCAGGATTTCAGATCAGTTGTAGTGATCGTAGATGTTTTACGTGCGCTCTGAGAGCACCTCCAAATCCTAAGGAATCAAGGCTAATTCGAACAATGAAGTCCTCCTTTCTTCTTTATCGGGCTCCTTCATTGTTCAATTTGTTGCCTATTTGCCTTCGTCGGGAATATGTAGGAGCTGATCCTCTAACAGCATTTAAGGCAGGATTGGACACATTTTTAAACACTATTCCTGACCAACCCACTATACAAGGGTTGTATAGATCTGCCAACAGTAACTCATTGGTAGGTCAAATTTCATATAAACGTTAATTTTATAAACTATATCAATCATTAACTCTCTTAACAGGGAATACCATTCCTTGTAGCGGTATTAAAAAATCCGCCCCCCCCCCCCAAAAAAAAAATCCACTGAGTGTAGAGATTAAGATTCAAAAGAACACAATAGCAGCCTTTTGGCTGTCAAGTCATGTCCTTAAAGTAGTGGTCAAATCCATAGCCATTAATTCATTCGTATTGATAATTTTTGGCAGATGGGTTATGTAACACAAACACATTCAATCGTGGGGGAATTCAAATGAAAGAAACCAAAACATTCCCACATGGATTTATGGATTTCCTTTTCAGTTCAAACCCATGGTGTTATATCGGTTAGCACCAAAAATCAAGGTTCCGCCCACAACTCCCCACTGAGCGATGACTTAATCAGAACAAATACGAAGCTTTAAAATTTTGGAAGTCTATTTGCACCAGAAAGTGGGACGAAGAAAAATGTAACTTTTGGAGCTTCAATGAACATAAGTTTAGTAGATTCAAATTTCAACTTAAGAATGTAAACGTTGGCATTTCCTTAAATCTGAAATTATTTAATGATAATTAATCACTCAACGGTTCGATATTTGTGCGATTTATTAGAGCTCATCAGAGTAAACATTAGAAAGAAACGCGCTAGGAGCACAAGAAGAAAAGAGAAACTAAAAGATGGCAAAAAATGTTACCAATTTCGATACGTTTTCTAACAAATCAAACGACCCTTTGGATTGAGTCACTTTCTTACCTTGATTGATGTGGACAAATAACCAGCCTTTTCTGGTCAAATGATGTGACCCCTTTTTGGTGGAATCATTTATGATTCTCCTTTTAGAGTTCTTTCAAGTCGAACATACAGACATATGTTCATATTTGAAAAAGGGACTTACGGGCCCTCATTAAGGAAATTAAACTATTTGACTACGGTAAAATAGTCACGTTGGAATCCCCCGAATATTTGGAAGGTCTACCTCTCAAATATCGAGGATTAATGACATTTCAGCTCGAATTTCAAATTGTGCTTCTCCATGTGCTTATATTTATTAATGGCAAATTGATACATGTCACGCTTTTCAATTTTCTTTTAATTAAATATAACTTAATTTTCTAAGAATCGTTTCTAGTCAACTCACTGTGATATCACGATTTTACGGATCTATTTTTTAACGTTTTCGACCATTGACCTATCTTTTTCATTGCCATATGTATGACTTTACATACATTCTATAAACATTCCTTTTATTTTATACGAGTTGACATGATCAAAAGTCGCAATAAAGATCTTTATTATTATTTTGTTGTTCCTTAAGATTTCTTAAAATGAATAAATAAATAACGCACTTCCTACCTTAGTTTGGGCAATGTGCCCCTAGTACAAATTAGTATATGTACAAGAATTATTTCAGCATAATCAGCAAAAACATTTATTCGTCGAATGAATGTTTACTTTCGAAAAACATAGCAAGAATTGAACTCACATAAATTCAATCTTTTTTGGTGAATTTTCCGTCATTCAAAGGTTGGGTAGGATCACATGGTGTTTGTTCCGCTGGAGGATTATCCCAAAAGAACATGCTTTTTGTGGTTATGACACCGATATGAGGGTACTTTTACTTTAATATGTTTTACAACCTTCTTTGGAATCTTCTCACAGAGTTCTTTGGGATGGTTCACACATTCTTTCCGCGGAACTTTTCGAGGGGACTTCACGGGATATTCCTTACAATGCTTTCTCGGAGCTCGAACGCAATACTTTTTAGGACTATGTTTAGGAAACGAATGACATTTCTTCACCGGTATATCTTTACACAATTCTTTGTAGACTTTTTTGGGCACACTGTGACAAACTTCCTTGGGAACCAGGTGGCATTCTTCACTTGGAACTTTGTGGACCACATGCTTCGTCTTCTCATGACATTTTTCCTTAGGAACCTTCTTGCAATGGCCATCATGGTGATCGAAATGATGATCTTCCCCATAGCAATCGTCCACATAAATGGTTTCGCAAACTTTCTCTGGGATACTTTTGGTCACCTCTTTATAAACTTTGTCACATTTTTGCTCGTGCTCAGTGACGCACTTCCTCTCGTCAACAGTTTCATAAACCTTGTGGCACACCTTTTTGTGATGACTCTGGCACTGTTCCTCATAGGTGGTCACATATTCAGTTCTGCACTTTGGATAGTAGGTAGTGTGGCATTCATTTTCGTATTTGGTATCGAACACGATGTCGTAGTCAGTGTGACACCTTTTCTTGTAATGAATGGCGCATTTGGTCTCATATGACGTCTCGTAGTGAGTTTTATGTTGGATCTTGTAGTGTCGATAGCATGTTTGCTTATGCTTGTACAGAAACCCTTGAGCATTGATGACGAAAAGTAGTATCATAATCAGTTTAAACGGCTGAAATGGATACAAAATGTTGGGTTCGGCGTATGGTTTTGGACTGTAAATTAGAACTTACCTTGTTCATTGTGATGACCAAACTGACAAATGCATTGAATATGACAGGGCTTTTATGCTAGTCAAATGACATTTTGGATTCAATTCGAGACAACACAACATCGAAAGGAGCCATGGGAAGGCTCAAGATCAATTAGAGTTTCTCATAAATGAGGGAGAAAAATGGAGCCAATGGTTGGCCTGGTCATGCAAATACTTAATTGCATCTCAAGAATGAAGCATTAAGTTCAGGGTTAGTCGAGTTGATGCCATTGATTCGTGGAGAAGGGCTGTTAATCAAAATGTGATTTGTATCTCATAAGATGCAACTTAGGGACCAGTTGTCAAATGTCTTTGGCGAGACTTCTATCCCTTGTTTTATACGCGTAATAGCTATCGTTTTAGACTGCCAGTAGGTTGACGATATTTAAATAAATGGCGTCATTAATTTAGTAGATCATAACACAATTACGCACTTCACTGGGTTAATAGTTAGTAAACATCTAAGGCTAGTTTTTAGACGCAAAAGATCGATATCAAGATCGTAATTAAGTACTCTATGTCCGATCTTGAGATCGATCTTTGACCAACTTGTGGTTCTGAAAAAGGCGGTGTCAACTGGCACAAAATCAAAGAAGGTGAGAATATTTCTTCGCATAAGAAAAGGATTTAGTTATGCCTTAAATATCGGTCAAGGATGTCATTGATAAAACAGAGCAAGAAATTGGTTAGATACTCGTTCAAATAAGCTTAAGCTGATTAGGGAAGTTTCTGTTTCTAATACCGTTATCACAAAATTTAAGATGTATTGCAATAACAACGAATCAAAAAAAAAAATCATCGGTTTTTTATGTTTTTTTTTTCATTTTTAATGTTTATGTATGTCAAATTCATGTTTGTATTCGTAATTGATCTACCGATGAATAAGAATAAGTTTGGTTTGGCGTTAAATATGATTCAATGATGTCAGAGGATGTAATCCTTCATATTTCCCTTGTGTGAGGGATAGTTTGGAGCAAAAACGCATTTAAGAAATACTGTACGTGTGATTTTGTTCAGTTTTCTTTTAAGGCGTTTTTCTACACCAAGGACATGAGGATAAATAAGACGGATATCAGCTCACCCCGTTCCAATTCTTGGGAAAGAGAAAGCTTCTTCATTTGTTTCAAGGATCGAAACAAACGCGATATCATCTCGAAATTGACTTTGGTATGGATAACTTCTTTGGAGAAGTAGAGGAAGACTCAAGAAATATGTACCTCAGTGATGGAGGTGTATTGGCAGGGATCACTCATTTTGTACTGTTGCAGCCACAATCAAACAAGCCTTAAAGATGATTATATATATTCAAAGTTCTTATAATTAAGGGATAAAAAACACAAGTAACTGAACAAAAATGTCACACGAGTTCGGCTCTTCACGCCTCTTTCAACTTCAAAATGGCCGACCTTCCAAAATGCGTTAAATCAAAAATAGGTCAATCATTAGATCGGAGACACGTGATTGCTATCACGAAACCTCGTCTAACATGAGGAATCCGGACAACGATATCTGGCTCTCTCCAAAGCCGCTTCCGGTTTGGATCTGAAACACTTCACTTCAATATCTTTAGATCTTCGAAGTCCATCCTGGACATCAACAAAACGAGTTTGTTCACTGGGCGATGGTACACGGGAGTGGAAAAGTCACGACATTTCCTTTCGCCACTTCGATCTCCAACTTTGATTTTGACACTTCGAATGGTTCCGTTAGGATCTGGAAAAGTTTCAACAACTCTTGCTAGCCTCCAAAGGTTACGAGGCTGATTGTCATCTTTGAGAAGAACAATGTCCCCCAATTGCAAATTTGTTTTGTCCTTGTTCCATTTCGTCCGCGGCTGGAGCGATTCCAGATATTCACGGCGAAATCTTGTCCAAAATTGCTCGGCTAAAAATTGCGTTCGCCTCCACTGGCGCCGGCAATACACATCATTACGTTGAAACTGACCGGGAGGTGGAAGTACAACGCTGGTTTTCTGGGTAAGCATCATCATAGGGTTCAGAGGAATCGGGCTAGTGGGGTCGCTCAAACACTCCACAGTGAGAGGGCGGGAGTTAACGATGTTCTCAACCTCGCACATTAAGGTGTGAAATGTCTCGTCACTCAATATGTGGCCATGGTCTTTCATTAGGGAAGTAAGAATTGAACGGATGGATCGAATTTGGCGTTCCCAAATGCCGCCAAAGTTAGAGGCAGAAGGGGGGTTCCGGATCCAGCCTTCATAATCCGCCCCTCTCTCTCTAAGAAACACAGCAATGGCGTTGACATCCATTCCTTTCAACGCCTCCTTCATTTCTCGATCAGCGCCCACAAAATTTAGGCCATTGTCCGAACGTAGTAACCGGATCGGACCTCTACGAGAAATCATTCTTCTCAATGCGCCCAAATAGGATGAGGTATCCAACGAATGGGCCACTTCGACATGGATGGCCCTGGAGCTCAAACACGTAAACAACACTCCATACCGTTTCTCATCTTTTCTCTTGTTTCGAAGCACAAAAGGCCCGAAAAAGTCAACCCCCACATACGAAAAGGGAGGGGCAGCATTCAACCGGTCCAAAGGCAAATCTGCCATCACTGGTTGTTCTACTTTTCCTCGAAGATATCGGCAACGAAAACACCTTGAAATTATTCCACGCACACGAGAGTTCATGCCAATAACCCAAAAACCACTCCGTCGTAGCTCATTCATGGTAATGCCTCGACCAGCGTGTGCCATACGAGCATGATGGCTGAGTATAATTAGCTCTGTAAGTAGACCCTTTTTTGGCAGAATAACGGGGTTGACGTCCTCATTCACTAACCGATTTAATCGTCCCCCAACGCGGAGAACTCCAGAGTCATCTACAAAAGGGCAGAGCTTGGCTAGGCAACTTCCAGCTTTGACCATAAGTCTTTTCTTCGATTGTCCACTCGTTCGTTTGAGATTCTCGATCATTCCAATTTCTTGACCAAACGCTTGTCTCTGTGTTTTCTTGATGAGTATTTGTTCAGCCTCTTGAATAGCAATAACACTTAAGGATACCAGTGGTTGAACACCATTTCTTTTGGCTCTAAGAAAGCCAACGAACTGAAGCCACACAGCCACCGATCTCTTCAGACGGTACCAATTTGAATAGCGTTCAACCATCATTGTGAGGAAATCCTTCACTTGTAAGCCCGTTGCTCGAACTAGCACCTCCTTCTTGAGCTCAGGGTCGTCATTGTCCACTGGGTATTCTGTCAAAGTTGGGGATTGCCAAAAACAATCCAGTTCTCGTAAAAATTTGGGACCTTGGAACCAGCGATGTTGGTTGGTAATTCCAAGGCAATTTAATCCACGGGAACAATCGTCGGCTGGATTTTGAGCGCTTTCCACGTAGCGCCATGACTTGTTGGACGACAATGATCGAATTTTTCTCACACGATTTGCCACAAATAAATGAAAACGACGCTCTTGATTAGCTATGTATCCAAGCACCACCGTACTGTCAGTCCATAGATACGTTTCTAAATTGTCCACATCAAGTTCGGTCTTAACTTGTTCTGCCAAAGTCGCACTGAGCAGGGCAGCTACAAGTTCCATTCTGGGAATCGTGGTGGGCTTCTTGGGCGCGACTCGAGATTTGCCAGCCACAAAACTGACATTGACATTCCCAGACTCATCCTCCAGCCTTAGATACAACACTGAGCCGTATCCACGGGTAGAACCGTCACCGAAGCTATGCAATTCGGCGGATCGAACTTTGCCAAACTCAGGACTCTTGAATGATCGAGGGATTGTCACCTCGTGTAGGTGAATAAGTGAATGCAACCACCTCTTCCACCTCTGCTCGATGGCACTTGGAACCACGCCATCCCATCCCATCTTTAGAGCACAAGTCTCCTGAAGAAGAATTCTTCCAAGAAGCAAAAAAGGTGCAGCACCACCCACGGGATCATAAACGCTCGCTATCATAGAAAGCATGGACCGTTGGGTGACCTTTGAATCCTTGACATCAATCCGAAATCCCAGCGTGTCTTCCTGAATGTTCCATACAACTCCAAGCGCTCTTTCGGTTGTTTCCTCAGCGGCTTTAATGTCAACGTCTTTTTGACACACACCTCGCAATTCTTGAGGTATCAACCTCAAAAACTCAGCTGAGTTCGAGACGAACTTTCTCAAACGAAATCCACCCTTGGAGCACAACTTGACCACTTTCTCTGCTAGGTCAACGGCTTCAGGCACGGTTGGCAAACTTTTCAAGCAGTCATCAACGTAAAAGTTCCGGTTCACTGTTTCCATCACAACTCGACCAAATTCTGGGCCATGATCCGCTACTGTTCGTTTCAGAGCATAGTTGGCGCAACCTGGTGAGCTCCTCCCACCAAAGAGATGGCGGGTCATTTCGCATTCGACCAGTTCCTCACGCACATCGTTGTTCTTGAACCAAAAGAATCTTAGGTAGTTCATGTCACTTTCAGGCACCTTCACCTGATAGAACATTTTTTCAATGTCTGCAGTGAAAGCTACCTTGTCTTTCCTGAAACGAAGTAACACGCCAACTAATTGGTTAGTCAAATCGGGACCCGTCAAAAGTTCGTCATTGATAGATCGATTCCCGATTTTGTTGGCACAATTGTACACTACACGAATTGAATGCTTTTGGTTGTGGTATACTGCGTGATGTGGAATGTAGTGGCACATTCCAGTTTCAGTTTGATCCAACTTTTCTTGTGACACTTCCCGAGCATAGCCACTTTCAAATAAGTTATCCATAAAACGACAGTAGTCTTGGCGGAAATTTTCGTTCTTACCCATTCGCTTCACGATTCCTTTAGCTTGCTTCAAAACAGATTCATAGCTATCCGGAAAGATCAGCGGACGAGTTTTAAATGGCAAAGGAACCTCATATCTTCCATCTTTGAATTGTGTTCCTTGCTCGAGGATCTCCATAAACTTCTGGTCATCCCCCGAAATGGTGTCCGTAATCCCCGCAAGAAGCATTGACTGGGAAGGTTTTGGGACCTCAAAGTCCAAATCGGCAAAGCTCAAAAGCATTTCAGACACACCCAAATCCTTTATAATCTCCCTTCCAACAATTCGATTGGGAAGAGTCATGGTTCTGTGGCACGAAACCTTAGGAGGGCTTCCCTTGGCTCCCATGGGACCCATCACCGACCAACCCAACTTGGTTTGGATTGCATAAGGTGCGTCTGGATCCTCTTTGTCACCGATGATCACGTCAAGCGGCCTTAAAGCCTCAGGAGTGTTTGCTCCAATTAGCAGAACAACGGGAAGTTTGAGACTCACTTGAGCTATGTCACCCAAAATTGGCCCAAAAGCTGGCCATTTCTTCAATAAATCGGGGGTAGCAATCTCATTGCTTTGAAGAGGAATTGTTTCTCTCGTTAGCACCGACTTCAGAACAATCTTCTTCTCCGAACCGGGTTTTCGAACATTGATTCCGCTCAGTACAGTTGTTTGCACTTGTTCCTTTCCATTGATTGTGTGGATCTCAATGTCCGTGGTTGGTCCACTCATTCCTAGCTCACTTTGTAGATGAGTTGTGGCAAATGTGCCCGAGCTAAGAGGGTCCAGCAACGCTAATCCCTCAACAATCTTCGTTGGATTGGCTTCGTCAAATACTGACACCTTGACCACACTCATAGCTACGACAGCACCATTAAGACCTACCGCCCTGGTGGTCACAATTCTGGAAGGCTCAGGTTCACTTTCAGATCGATCCTTATGAAGGGAAGTTGGATGGGAATTCTTGCAAACTCGACATGTACGCTTTTGTGCGCACTGCTTGGACATGTGACCTCTTGCCAAACACCCAAAACAAGCACCCTTCTTTCTTACGAGGGCCTGTTTCTCCTCCATATTCTTGGACACATAAATTGGACACTCTTCAACATCATGTGACCCATCGCAATCAATACACAAGTTCGCCTGCGTTTCGCGGCGGGTTGAAACTGCCAAGCTGGTTATTCTTTTCGACGGGGTGATCTTCTTAGGAAATTCTTCCCTTTCCGACCTGGACTTTGCCTGACCAGTCATGACCTTAATGGCTTCCTCTCCATAAATGGGATCTTCCGCTCGATCTAAGACACCCTGAACAAAGTCAATGAATTGAAGGAAGTTCTCATGCTCTCTTCCGTATCGCCTGATTTGAAACACCATCATTCGCCACTGATTTCTTATATTGTAGGGAAGTTTGGGAACGAGATCTCCAATGAACCTGGGCGATTTCAACTCAGCTTCACTCACAACGTTTGAACACCTAACTAGGGCTCGATGAAAATCACTTAGGTTCTCGCTACAATTGTCCTTGATTTGAGGCCATCTTCGAAGCTCCTCCATGTATTTGTTAGCCACGAGCTGAACATTGCCATAACGCTGAATTAGTAAAGCCTTAGCTTTATCATAGCATATATGTTCAGGAGCAAAAACGCAACCTTCGATGAGGGATCTTGGCTTATCTATAACTACTTCCAGCAAGCGATTCAGACGGGTCCTGGGATCAGATAAGTTTCGCTCAATCACGTCTTCAACTATTTTCATGAAGATGTTGAAGTTCAAAGGGTCGCCACTAAATGGTGGGATGTGGGTACTGAAGGCTAGTTGGCGGTTCATCATCTGCATCTGCTTGCCCAGGATTTCAACCAATTTCCCATTAGGTTCAGCACAGGTTTCCTTTCCGCCAGGATCCGGATTCATCCTAGACTTAGCTTGGGAAAACCCAGTTAGTGGGGGCGGGTCCGTCTGGAAAACCCTATTCACACCGGGATTGGGGTCATGGACTGGTTCACCAAGAGACCCTTGCCGACGCCGATATGCATCAACTTTTCCAAGTTCTTCCTTTTCCACCGCTGCCAAAGCGCGGATTTCAGCAGCCCGACCTTCCATTTCCTTTTGACGCATGAGGCGTTCCCTGGTCCGCTGTAACTCGGCCGCTCTCTCAGCCTCTTGTCGGTCGAGTTCTGCCTTTCTTCTAGCCGTTTCATTGGCCGCCTCTAGTTCCAAGGCTTCGAGCTTCATCTCCCAAATAGCCTCAGCTTGACGTTTGGCCAATAGTACTTCGGCCTCAATCCTCTTCTGAGACGTGGTGGAGGAGACACTTCGACGACTGGCGCTCTCTTCTAGGTCCGCCATAAGCCGATCATGTTCCGCGGGATCGACATGGCTCCCGTGGTTGGACGCATCTCCGTCCTCACAACCGAGAGTCACACTGTTAACGTCATCCATTTTTCAAGGGGTACTCATCCAAATGGCGTCCGACATTCAAATCCAAAGATCACAGGCATTAAAGCCTATCGTGTGACTAGTAATGTTGCAGCCACAATCAAACAAGCCTTAAAGATGATTAGATATATTCAAAGTTCTTATAATTAAGGGATAAAAAACACAAGTAACTGAACAAAAATGTCACACGAGTCCGGCTCTTCACGCCTCTTTCAACTTCAAAATGGCCGACCTTCCAAAATGCGTTAAATCAAAAATAGGTCAATCATTAGATCGGAGACACGTGATTGCTATCACGAAACCTCGTTTAACATGAGGAATCCGGACAACGATATGTACTTATAGATAATTTTGATGCCTAACTTATTTTGTAATACGAACAACGGTCTTTCCACGTTGTCTAATCTAAAACATTCGTGAAACGAACGTATATTAAATACAAAATTATGAGAAAATCTCTTTCGTGTGATTGTGTATTGTAGAGATGTGTATCGGATTCGTTCGGATTGACGCAAAAAAATTCGAATTCGGATTCGATCAGATTTTTGCTCTAATTTTCGGATTCAGATTCATTTGGATTCGTTAAAGCCTGTCTGATTCGGATTCGGATTTGTGAAATATTTCTTTCGAATCCGACATAATCCGAAACCAATCTGTACTTATTAGTTTATTTTTTATTTTGAATTACAATGCGTTATTGATTCACTTTACGTTAATGATTCGCTTTCTTTACTGGATATCTCATTTCTAGTAGCGGTAAAAAAATCCGCAACCCACAAAAAAATCGCATTAGGTGACAAATTTTCGGATTCGTTCGGATTCGGCGCCAAATTTTCGGATTCAGATTCTCTCGGATTAAGTAACAAATTGCTACTCAATATTACAATCAATAGCAATGGATGGGCCCTCTGGGATGAGTATTGTTGATGTGGGTGGATCACCTCTGAAAGTTTCAGGAGTGAGAAAGTTGGGTTTCTTTGTTGGGAAGACACCTATGGAACACACAATCAACGTGGTTCGGATTGACGAGTGCATTTTGGGAATGAACGTGTTGTCGAACTTTTAAACCCTATATTGGATATTTCGGGGCAGATGTTGGTCTTACCAAGTTGAGAACGGGCCAAGTTAGTCCGTGAAGGTGAATTCGTGGACCGGTCATCGATTCTTCAGACAAAAGGGGACTCATTCTTCCCAAATGACTCTCTTGGCTTTTTTCTACCAACACTTTATTTAGGGGTTGCAGGAGAAAAATCTTTGATGTTCCGTCCGTCTGAAAAAATCATTTTCATTACTTGGCATTTTAGTTGGCACAAAAATTAATTAGGCACTACTGATTTCTTTGACTAGTAGGTAGAAAAGAGAGATGAATTGTGTGTTTTTGTCTAAAAATTTATCTGTTCTTTCTCATCTTGGCAGAAACGTAAAGATCCTTTTGTCCCTGTGAGCTCATTCCACTAACCATGAACATCTAGAATCTCTTGTCAGGATGTGTCCTTCCACTAATTTAGGAAAATGGAAGACATTTATTTCTGATGCTATGAAAATAAAATGGCAGTATTCTGAGCACTATTGTAATTGACACCACCATGACCTCCTTCAAGACCTGATTTACACCCTTTTTGCTTCTTGGTTTGCTTTTTGAAGTGTTTGCTTTCTAAAGAGCTAGAAGAGCATTGTTCAAGTCAATGGGGTTTTACCAGGGGGGCACCTTAATTTTAGGCTGGCTTTTGCATTCAAGTGGCTGTCTACTTGTACTTTGGCAGAATTCTTAACACCTTTTCAGCTGGTTTTTTGGTGTGTCATTGCTTGCCTTGCACACACTTACATGGGCATTTTCAATACAGTACGCCCTCTCGCGATTTGTAATGGTAAACAGGAGTTTGTCACTCCCCTTGGGTTTTAAACCACTAACCAGAAATAAACTTTCTACTCATTGACCATCAATTTGCTCTATTGTATTGGCTCAAAATTTCTTGAGTAGAATCTAGACCTTAGGAATAAACAGAATATTAATTTGGATGTTTATAATTTTGTATGTCTCAAGCAACTTCCAAGAACCCTAAATGTCATCCTCTTTGGGCAACTGCAATGACACAGCCAATGGTTGACACTGTGCTGGTCTTC
>JAAGOF010000104.1:1815428-1936961 GCA_010645155.1 Tigriopus japonicus | reverse complement strand
TATAGTTTCAATAATTAATGTTTATATGAAATTTGATCTACCAATGAGTTACTGTTGGCAGATCTATACAACCCTTGTATAGTGGGTTGGTCAGGAATAGTTTTTAAAAATTTGTCCAATCCTGCCTTCAATGCTGTTAGAGTATCAGCTCCTACATATTCCCGACGAAGGCAAATAGGCAACTGTTAAGTCATGGACGAAACTAGTTTGACTGACCTTTATTTGACTAGACATACATATTTATATAGAGCGAGATGACTAGAACGTGAGCATGACTAGAATGAGCGTGAGCTATGACTCAACAGCAACAAATTGAACAATGAAGGAGCCCGATAAAGAAGAGAGAAGGACTTCATTGTTCGAATTAGCCTTGATTCCTTAGGATTTGGAGGTGCTCTCAGAGCGCACGTAAAACCTCTACGATCGCTACAACTGATCTCAAATCCAGGGTTAGGACAGAGCCCATGAATGCTCTTGAAAACATAGAGAATCAGATACCTTTCATACCTTCTCTGAGTACAGTACAACCCTAACTTCGTGAACCTCTCCCAATACGAGAGCTCTCTCATTCCTGTGATGTTCCTAGTAAAACATTTTTGGACCTGCTCGACCTTTTGCAAACCTGCTGAACTCATTGGAGCCCAAATGGGTGAGGTATATTCAAGATGCGGCAGAACAATCGACTTGTACAGAGTTAGCATTGCAATACTATCTCTGGACTTGAAAGTGCGATAGATCCAGCCGCACGTTTGAAATGCCTTCCCCACTTTCAACTGGATATGCTCATCAAACTTTCCATCATCTTGGACGACAACTCCCAAATCTCTCATGGACGATACCTGCTCAATTTCACAACCTCCACTGTCTTTGAGTGGAAAATCTAATTTTGACGCCCCATACGTCATTGTGCGGAATTTCATCCCGTTCAATGTCATGTTACTCTCGCCAACCCAAGAGTAGACCTTCTCCAAGTCCTCAACTAAACATTTCGAGTCCTGCCCATTCCTTCCACAAACTAATTTTGTGTCATCAGCATATGAAGAAATACTGGCTTTTGTTCTAAACTTCTGGAGAGGAGCAATAAAGAGAATAAACCAGAGCGGACCTAAAATTGAACCTTGCGGAACACCTGACTTGACATCATGCATGCCGCTAAAAGATCCTTCGACTTTAACTAGTTGCTTCCTTTTGCTTATAAAACTACCAATCCAAGTCAGGACCTTACCCTGGACCCTTAACTCTTTGAGTTGATCGAGCAAAAGACCATGATCTACCTTATCAAAGGCCTTGGCAAAGTCAAGATAGACTACATCAACTGACTCATGGCTTTCGAGCCCTTCAATGATTTGCTCAATATGATCAACCAATTGGGTTACTGTACTAAAATGAGCTCGAAACCCATGCTGTCCAGAAGGAATTAAATCATGGACTTCCAAATAATCTACAAGCTTGGACTTCATAATCTTCTCAAAAACCTTTGCAACGCTGGAGGTCAGAGAAATGGGCCTATAATTACTAGAGAGTGACTTATCTCCGCCCTTGAAAATTGGAACGACATGAGCTACTTTTATAACGGAGGGAAACTTGCCTTGATCTAAAATGCAACGCATCAAATAGGAGAAAACAGGGGCAAGAATCTGTGAACATTTCATCAGAAACTGAGATGTCACACCATCAGGTCCAGGAGAACTCGAGAGCTTTAAGCTCTTGATGGCCTCAAAAGCATCTTGATCTGTGACTACCAGATCCTCCAGTCGATTATCCTGACTATCAATGCCAGTCTCATCAAAAACATTGCTACAGTCATGGCCTGCTCTGACTACCCTTTTTGGAATTGAAAATACACTTGAGAACTGATCTCCAAGCATATTGGCCATAACCTCACTATCATTGACGGTTTTACCGCCAACCTCAAAAGATCCTACAGGATGCTTCATTTTTCTCTTTGTATTCGCAAACGAGAAAAACGCCTTTGGATTAGTCTTAACCTCCTGGATCACTCTACTTTCCTTCTCTAACTGATCGGAATCAATGGAGGCCCTAATTTTTGATTGGACCACATCCAATTTGCTTTGGAGGCTGGTTAAAACAAATGGATTTGAAGTACGTCGAAGTCTATTCGAAAGCTGACAACTCCGTTTGAACAACTTCTTCCTAACCTTTGGAATTCTAGACAATAGCCTACCTTTTGCCACTATTTCTGGAATACCAATGGACAAACAAACCTCGTCAAAAAGTGAAATTAGCTTATTGATAGCTCTATCTATTGATGGTTCCTGCTTTAGAATGGAAATCAAGTCCAACTCGCCTAATCTTGCAACAATAATGGTCCAGTGTTCATCTTTGAACTTAAACTGGGCACGCCCACCTTTTGAGCAGGTTTAACTCTAGAGCTCGCCGGCTTTTGAGTAATGGTCGACCCTATCTCAAGAATGTGATGATCTGAAAGACTACATGGGGCAACATGGACATATTGGATCAGATCAGGGTCATTGGAAAAAACTAAGTCCAGAGCACTCTCTGCTCTGGTTGCAACACCAACGTGTTGAGAGAGATTACGCAAGATCGCAAACTCTTCTGATTTTTCGAAGGACGGCGATGCTGTTTTCGAAATGGGAATGTACCCATCCGGACTAACCTCCCACTCCACAATGCTAGCCGGAAAATTGAAGTCGCCAACCACAAAGAGGCGAGAACAAACCTCTCGATCTAACTCCTTTCCAATGAATTGCAGAGCTGACAGAAATGAAGAAGAGCTACAAGAAGGTGGCCGATAAATTGTTACTATTGTAAGATCAAGGGCCTTGAGATGACAAATCAAAACTTCTACTTCTCCATTCGACATTTGTACATGACTAAGAAGTAAGTCTTTCCTGACATATAGACATACGCCCCAATGTGGGAAAATGGGATTATCAGGGCGTACTCTATCACATCGAACTGGCCTAAAACCAGCTATTGCTACTTCTTCGTCACAACGCAAAATTTCTAAGGTTGCTTGATTATACTTTAAAGTAGTTTTTTGTTTATACTTCCCAAATCTAACATGAAAGAAGCCAACTCAACCTATCCTTATAAAAACCCTAGGAATTTAAACTTATTCTAAGTACCTGTCAATTTACTTTTCAAAGAATTATCTTGGCAACCTCCAGATATTGCAAGTGAGATAAAAATGCAGGCTTCTCAAGTCATATGGAGCTTTTCCATGTGATGTTGGTGTGATTTGGCATATTTGGTATGTATAAATCTATGAAAACAGATCATGAAGCCAACATTGTTCAAATAAGGGTTTGAAGGAAGTCATTATGGTGAAAGTTAAAATTAGATTGTGAAAAACCTTTCATTTAATTTTACAACATTATAAAGAATTGTTTCTCATTTTCCTTAATGGGAAGTGGCACACAATGACAATTGACCTTTAAACCCTTGCCTAAATGAGAAGTTTCCAAAAAACAAGTACCAAATCTTTCTATTCTTCTTATTACTCCAAAAAGTCAGAAATGGTTGATTAAGTTTTGCACTAACTTAAAATAGTGCAAGGATGACTCTACGAAGGATTTACTTCAAGGTCGAAGGACCTACAGCTTAGGGCCAACACCGGCAATTTAGGACATGCGATGACTGCCTTTGATTCAATAAATTTTGATTATTTTGCTAATAACATTCGTTTTTGAGTGAATGGCGGAACATAACAACATTTTAACAATGGCAAATAACCAGAGAAATGACGTGTGTTCAAGTGAATGGTTGTATTTTATAGCATTTCAAGGAGAGTAAAAGTCATGTTTGAAGTCTAACGTACACTTATAATTTTCTTGTCCCTCATGGTGAAAGTGCGTCTCAGGAGTCCCATCATTCCCCTCGCCCGCATGACGGTATCAGCATAGTGTTCACGGAATTTTATGTTCTGATCGAATATGATACTAAGGTTTGTTTCCATGTCTATGCTCTCAAATTCCCGGCCTTTCAGTATATCCTTGGGAGAGGTTTTTGGCCTCTTTCCAAACCTCATCATCTTACACTTATCCACATTGAAGGTCATTTGGGGCCCAATCTTTTGCAGAGTTCAAGGGACTTTGGGCTCATTTCTCGTCTTGAGGTTGCAAGATAATCCCGATGATCTTCAAATCATCCGCAAATTTTAGAATCTTTGTGGATGTGGCCCAATCCAGCCATGAAGGCGCTCTCTTGTGGTTGGTTAACCATTGATGTCTTGTGTTGACTGGTCTTCTCATAATTGATCTTTCTCAAAGTTGTAGGACTTCAGCCAAAAGTAGTCTGTCTCTGTATCTGAGGGTTGCCACTTCAATTCCACGTGCTTGTCCTGGTCTAATTGGTGATGATTCCATTGCTTTTTCCCATTCATTTTCATGTTGAATCACCACACCAAAGTTTGCAGTAGTGACAAGAGAAGACCAATATTCCCTGAATCCTACGATCCATTTCTTGTCCATCTATCTATCCATTGAATGATCTGAGAGAAAGATGAAATGCTCAAAAGCACGCTGAACAAACACACAAGTGACGGAAATGACTTTGAGTAGTTCTCATCAATGGAGAATACGATGTTCTTTGATTAGAAGAAAGAAAGAAGGATAAAGTCAAGCTCTCTTTTTCTTTGAAGGGCCACACACGACCCATCCAAATTTTCTTTCTCAATCAGCACGACTGGATTTCTTTGTGCACTAAAACACTATAATGTGACACTTGGAGATGGCAAGATAACCAGAATGAGAGGTAAATCCACAAGGTTTTTAGCGTAACATCTTCTTCGAAGCTCAATTCACAATGGTCGCACGTTTCTCAAGGTGACCAAATTGATTAGGGTTGGTTCATAACCTAAATTGACCACTTCTATCCAACATTGAACAAGCCTCTCCAAGAATAGTTCAACGACCACTTTTAAACACTGGCTTAAAATATTGACTTAAAAGAAGACAAAAAGAACACAATTTCTGTTTTAAAGAAGATAAGAAATGTTGACCCTCTCATTGAACCTCTCGTTCAAGTTGTCACCCTGTCAAACAAACAAACACTGACACCACATGGCGAATTCTCAAACTAAACCAGGGTTGCCATGGGCAAAAGAAACAATATTATAAATAATAGATTATTGATTCACGTAAATCTTTCAATAACTTCAAAGTTTCAAATCGTTTTTCAAAATCCAATGTAATGAGCTTTGCTTATGAAAAGAAATGAATAGATTGTAATAACATGTTTGAGTGGCGTCCCTGACTGAATTCTCTTTTCCTCGCAAATGAATAGTGAACTTCTCTCAACCTAGAATTAATGACGGATCAGTGATGATCCAACGCAAGGTGGATTGATGACGTCATAGACACTGCTCTGAAATTCGTCCTGTAGTACAGTGGTTCTTGAATAGTGTGATCTAGATGAACTTCTCAGATGACGGAACGCCAATTGTTTTGGCACGCAACCCCTAAATAAAGTGTAGGTAGAAAAAAGCCAAGAGCGATATGGTTCCGAATTATCAAAACGGTAGTTGAAAAATTGCCTTTTTTGTGAGCTTTCTTTGAGGATGTGATAGTGTTTTTAAAGACAAGAACATGAAGGACATTTGAGATAGGTTTTGGCTAGATTTTTTGAGTGCAATTTTCGGTTACACCTCAAAAAGTGCAAAGTCTTTTGTAAACAAGTTGACTACTTGGGTCTTGTCATCAGTTCGAGTGGAATCTCAGTTTCTTCCAATAAAATTGATGCGATTGATGCCTTTTCCTGGCCAACAACCTTGCCAAGTATCAAGAGATGGTTAGGCCTTAATGGATACTATCGCAAGTTTATCCCTGTATATGCTGAGATTGCACGATCATTGCCGATCAGTTTGCGGAAATCTGTCAGTAGTTTCGTTTGAACGGACGAGATCGAGCGATCGTTTAAGATATAAACTTTTTATGATTTTAAATTTCATTACAACATTTTGTTTCAAAGAGTAATGAATATTTGAAAATCTAATAATTTCGTAATATTACGCAAGATTAAACACGCAACCTCACAAAGGCGCGATCCGATTTTTGAGTGAAGGGAGGAAACTTGTAGTGATGTGTTTCGAACTTGGAGTGCGACCATTTTTGACTCGGAAGTTTATCGCTGCTAAAAAGGGCAGATTGTATAGAACTTTTTGAAAAGACCTAAACCGGGACCAATTTGGCAACGCTCAGTTTTTTCCCACTTACTGTCGCTTTTTGCCACCTAGTGGTCGATCGAGAGTTCCATCGACAGTTCCAAAAAAGGATTTCGAGTTGGCAGTGCTGCCATTTTTATGGCAGATAAGGTCTATTACCTTTTGAAAAGTTTAGTTGTGGTCAGCCTTTTGACCCAAAAAAAAAACAAATTGGCAAAACTGCCAAAAATCCAACTCGAAACACATCAGTAGAAATTTGATTGTCCTTTTAGAATGAATTGTCAGCATTCTGTTCAATAAAACAGTGAAGCATGACTGCTTCATCAGAATTGCTTTCTACTTGGACAATAATGCAATAACAACTAATGTTCAAACCAAAACGTTCCACTTTGCAGCCATTGGTAAAAATGGTTTTTCCACAACGTCTTTACCTCTCATTCAAAGTAAGCTCCCAAATTTTGCGATCCTTTCACCACAGTCATGGCCCAACCATGCTTCCACAAAGCCTCTTTGTGGAGAATGCGGTTTTCTCTCTTTGTGAGTTGTCTTACATGAACAGTACTTGCTAGCTACGTGTACGTATGCATGAGTGGAAAAACGGGCAAAGCTTTTAAATAGACAATATTTTTTGTGGTCCAGAACCATAAAACCCTTCTCCCGTTAATGACAAGTATTGAAAACGTCGTTCGTGCAACATGAATCGAAGTTTGGTACTTACACCTCCATTCGGTCAGGTTTGTCTCAAGCTCTTTTTGAAGACTTTCCTTACCTTTCCTCAAAGGGGTCAAGTCCAAACAAATTGAGTTTAACGAATCCTGATCACCAGACCCAAGGAGGCTACCAATCGCTATCATTAGTACCACTACAAAGATAATATTCCAGACCCTGACCGAACCAAGTGGAGAAGGTGTTTGGTTGCTTTGACCACCGCGCCGTTTTTCTGGTTTCTTTTGCCGTCGTTGTCTGCGAAGTGTCATTTTCAACACCATTTTGACCTCTTTTAATGGATGTTGTTTGGGGGGCAAAACGGGAGAAGACGGTCAAAGTCTAAAATGGACGGAGAAAACGACCTGAGGCGAAGAAAATTGATTTCGGGTGTCCTATGATGAGACTCAGAGACTCAAAAGATGTGAGGATTACTATCAGGTCTTGGTTACTGATCTTTTTGGGAGGAAATAAATGTAATAAATCAAAGGAATTCTCCCGTTGGCAGTTTCCCACTAACGGAGGAGGTTCTGGAAGCAAAAGATCCACTTTTAAGTGTATTGCTACTGATGATAGACATCAAATTCCAATTCATTTGATCACCGCTAGGCAATATCGTTCCTTGGAATCTCCGAACCAATCGCAATTCACAGATCTCTTTGAACGTAGATTAAGCGCAGTTTCCTTCAACTGAAGATGCTCTTTGCTTTTTAAAAAGCACCTAAACCACTCCAAGTTCTGTGAACAAGATTATTTGATAAACGTCTTGAGGGTGGAAATATGTCATTGGTTATGAAATGTTGTGATTATCCAACGAATAAGCCTATAATTTCAGCACCTACCGATGTTGAGTCAGTCAAATCAGTAGGGTAACAAAGATTCTCCATCCCGTGAGCAATTCCATTCGCGAATGACGGGTTCGAATCCACTCAGGTTATTTGGTTGGTACCGCCCACAATTCGTGAGAAATATGTCTCAGAGAATTGGGAGAGGTGCCAATCAACAATGATGGTTGGAAATGAACATTTGGAACGGAAATGTGGCTGATCTTTAACGTTGCCACCTTTTCCTGTTGATATAGAGAGCAAATCGGACATTCGGAAAACAGTGACAAAGGGAGACCAAAGGCAAATGTTGAAAAAATAAGGCTCAAGTAGGTGTACTTGAAGTTGAACGGACCCCGGATTGACCGATCTTCTAACTATCAATTGTGGTCGAGCTCATCGAGACTTGGATAGAACTTCTGTTTTGCGCTATGGAGCTGTAGTTTCTCCTATTCTAAGTGTTCTGGGTCCTCTTCATGTAAAATTACTATCATCAAGGCACAACTTGTATCCGGTGGTATCCTCCTCGCAGCATTTTCGGCAGGGTGACCAAAGCAAAAAAACCCGCTGTTTGTGAAATCCTCCAAAAAAAGTGAACCGGTCTTCGCATTGCAGAGTAGATTATTAGTGCTTTGTAAATTCTTGAACAATTGTTTCCTTCAAAAACATTCTAAAGTTTGGTGTTAAAACTAGTCACTTTTTGGGCCAGACTTGATTCATTCAGGATGATTGTTATGTATCCTGGACCGCTTGGAAGTTTGGCAAATGACAGATTTGGAACCCACACATTAGGAATTCTCCTTGTCTGGAAAACTGTTTGGATTTTGTTCGGTAGGTTTTCTACCCCCAATCTAAGGCAGGGGATGAATTGGGCCGAAGAACAATCCCGCTACCAACCTCGTGCAAATCTTCCCCAGTCCCTCCAGGATCTTCCCCGATCACGTTGTTCAACCCTTGTAATCATGTTCAAATACGAGAAGTCTCTGTTCAGCTTCCTTTCCAGACTGTTTCTCCACACCAAGGGACAATTATGCGAAGAAATTGGTAAGCGGCACCCTCAGCTCACCCGCTCAAGTCGACACCCACCTTTCAATTTGAATTAGGGACTCCAGAGAGAGGACAGCCAGTCAGCCCAATCCGGCCACCTCCGCCTACCTCCGGGTCGTTTGATTCTACACCCTCAATTATCAATGTTCAAAGTTTGGTTTTGTCTCCAGGCTTCGTTCTTCCCTGACGAACTGTCCGTATCGCACTCGAGGAATACTTAGCTCCAACGAAGTAAGGGTGGATGGGAGATCCTTTCTGTACTACAACTACAATTAGATGTCTGGGTATGCTTCAAATCTGGCCATGGCTCTTGGGGTCGAGCTAATCTAATGCCTTGTACTACACACTATTAAGGACGACTTTACATGTGAGGTTGTCGATTGGTGAGACGCCTGCCAAAACGAGAAGATTTCGGCCTGAAGCGAAGACCTCGACGTGGTTTCTAGGAAATGTTTCGGTTCTGTCAGGCTAGATTGATAGGATTCTGGGTCTGAAATATGTTAAATATTACCCAAAACCTCACATTTTCAAATTCAATTCAAACATACCAAGAGATGCTTGGAGAATCTTTTCCCCAAACACAAATAGATCAACCTGTAAACCTTGGCCAAAGTCCACCAACGGTTCATTTTGGTCCTCTTATCGCGAATACGTGAGACATAGTTTCATTCTGGAGTAAAAACCCATCCGAGAATAGAGACATCTCGGGTAAAATTGGACAATGTTTGTTTTGGGGGCGACAACTGTGGATTACGGACATCGTTTTGGAGGAGAAAGGAAGTTATGGAAATCCGCCAGAAATTGGGACGATAACAAAGCGACATTTTGTTGGTCGACACGCCTTTCATTGTCCGTCACGATATGGTTAGATAATAAGGTGTCAAATGGAGATAAAAATAGAGTCTTTCAATGAAAAAGAGTCACGATCCAATGCTTGAGATAAGGCTGCAGTTCAAGGGAGATGGTAGAGAAGACACTAGAGCAGAAGCCACAATTGATCTGATAGGACGAGATTTCGACCATTCTTGACTCCCGAATCAGATAACTTGGACAAATCAGGGTTGCTCAGCAGGCTCACTATTGCACTAGCCATCGAGATGGTTCGTGGAGATAAACCCGTGCACATGGAAGTGTGTTCCATATGGTAGTTAGTAGGTTCTCGTGTTCAATTTCATGGCTATTCTCGGACGTCTCGGCTTTGTCTCGAGGGAAATTGGTGGATTAGCCGGAATTGAAAATCCACCATGGACATTGGGATTGACAGATAAATGCCGTCCATCATTTGGAGGCAAACGAAACAGATGTTCCACGAGGCAGGTTCATATTCATTACCTTGATGATAGTCGGGGTATGATAATCAAGTCAACTCGTTGGCTTGCCACCCAATCGGGTCAAGCAGACGCCACAAACCATTTCCAAGTCTGAAAAGTCTCTCCCGCACGATATCCCTATCATCAAATTTTTCAATCGACCATATCATAAGCCGTCTGAGCAAATCGCGAACCAGGCCGATATTTATGAGCTAACAAGTCTATCATCAAATGTGAATTTACTGGAAAACGAAGTACGCACGAGTCACGGCAGGACGCCAACATGCAACACATTCCAAGGCCACATTAAGAGATGTATCTAGGTATTAAACGATTTCGAGATTCGAACATGGGCTTTGCGCCGTAACATTAAAGGGTTGTTCATCTCAAGTGTGGCCGGATAAGGAAGTCAAGAGCATCGTGCCTAAGAAATGCTCTAATGGCAATTGGAAATATATGGTGCAAGCGAGGCAAAATCACTGCCGATTAAGATCGGAATCTGGAAGTACCACACCGGAGAATCGTGAATCGTGACCCTTCAGGGGAATCTGATTCTTTCACCCTTGGGCAAGATGGTAGGTAGTAATATGACGAGGGATTGAATTACTTTGCATGCCAAGTTTGGACTGGATTCGTCCATCTTGTCTCCTATTCAAATATCTTTGGCCGTGCAATTTGGGCGACTGACTGCAAATTGCCCGGCGATTCTAAATTTGATAAGCGACTTGCCGTCTCTTTGGCATCGCTAATGACTTTTGGTATTTAAAGGATAATTTTGTGGTCTCTTCTTTTCATTAACAACTCAATGCCAGAGCAAGTCACCAATTATCTAAAAACAAGATTGTTCAGTTACACGAGTCGCTTTCTTTTGGAACTCGTATTCTGTCAAAGATGAGAATGGTGCCAGTTAAAAATACTTGCAAGACGGATCAAGTTGACGCAAGTGATGTAGAAAGATGACGAAGGAGGTAGCATCACTGTCTGACTACATACAATTGTACGTGGAATGTTGATCTGGATTACCCCCAACGGAGAATCAAATTAGACCGTACGACCATCAGTTTGTTGCTCATCAATAATAAGATCATGAAGCATAAAGAACCCTTGGCACACACCCCAATTAGATCCAGCTGAGACGACGACCAATACGTTCAGCTCCACTCGAACTCGTCGTCATTTCTCAAAACTCAAGAAGAGTTGAGCAAACATGAATTAAAAGACGATATACAACCCAAGTGCTCTTGATTATATGGCTCTCCATCGACCAACCAGTTCGTCAGTCAGTCAATCCTCGTCTTGAATGCCTTCCATCAAACCTAGACTTCGCCAATGGTCATTGAGCCATCCGGGCCAATAATGTTGCACTGACGTAATTCCTCAGGTAGAATTGCCCTTCAACAACCATTGAGAACCATGGGAAGGGAGAATGGTTCTACTCAGTGGTCGGAGAACCTCGCGCAATGGCAAGCAATTCGGAAAGCAAAGTGGCAATTTATCCGTCTCCGTCGTTTCGAGATCCATATCGCATCCATCTTGTAGTACTGTGGGCTCTTTGGCCACTGCCATTCTGCTCCTTGGGCAGATTACACCCTGTATTACCATTCAGACACAATAGCTCACAACTGTCCAAAGTACTAAACTCGTATTGTCCATTGAAGAACAGAGTACGTAGTTCGCAGATAAACAGTAATTTGGAGAGCCAAAGACCTGGGATTTGTTGCTTTACAAACTTACCCCTTTTCAAACATTTCCCACCATGGATTAGTTAAGCTGAAAGCAAACTTTGTGAGTTTTGTGGAGCATGTCTTGCATGTGGTAAACTCGATGAGGATGTGATCGATTCCTTAGATTTCTCCGATCATCGGACCACGTTTCCGAAATGATGGATATGACTCATAATCACCAGCCTCTTTGACTCATCTTGATCTCGTTTCCAATAGATGCACAATGGGAGTGTCCATGAAAAAGTTGGCCAGGATGAATCATGGCCTCTTTAAAACCCTCCCATTTTGCCAAGTTGGGTTTTCTTTCCAGAACACGTTCTCACACTTTCGTCATAGTTTCCCTCATGATGCCACTAAGAATGGCGGGTCCAAGACCAAGACTGCAATTTCGGTTGCGTTTGAGTGCCATATGACATGCATAAATGATTTGATGTCGACATGACTGGCTGCTAGTTAGAATGCCAGAGCTTTGAGCTTTGGTGGCAATGGTTGAGACAGCAGCATGAGCATCAGAATCATCGCCATCAACTCAAGATGAAAGAGATGACACGAAGACGGATGGAATGGACCGGCCCAAACGGCAAAAATCCCTTGAAGGGTGCAGTAACAACAGCTCTTTGGGACGGGTTGGCATTTGGAAATTACATGTCTCTTCACCTATGACACAGTGCAATCAAGTGCATTCCAAATGGTGGGCTATACCTTCAGCTAGTACATACGTCTATCTAGTACGTAGGAGATCTAGTGGGATGAATTGATATGCCACCGCCAACAACGATGAATCTCTTGTGGATGGAACAAGAATCCAAATCGGGGGCTTTCACTTTGGTATCTGTGTTGAGATTCATTTACCACTGTTCGTATGAAATGGTAAAGGGACTTTCAAGAATCCATTAAAACTTGCAGTTTTGAAAACATTTTTGTTTCTTTAGTGTTAATGGCTGGTCTGCACTTAAATAATTTGACAAATATTTGCCGAGACGTTTTGATGTATCAAATGACTATTTTTTTACAGATAAAATGAAATTTCTAGAAACAAACTTTAAAGTAGTGATGGACCGAAAGGGCCGATAACCGGAACCGAAAGTTTCGGCCGAAAGAGGGCTTAACCGAAGCCGAAACCGAAACCGAAAGCAGCTGACTACAAAATTGTGTGATGGCAAAATCCACCTTAAAAATTAAATTGCTCATGTGTTCGATGTTGTGTAGGCGCAAATTTTGAAAAATCGGGAAACTTAAATTTCAGAGGTTTTTGGACGAGAAATTTTTCGATTTTGTTGTCAAACTCCATCCTTTATAGTGCCTGTCTGCTTTCGGTTTCGGTAGGCATAACCGAAACCGAAACCGAAATTTCGGCCGAAAGCGCTTTCGGTCCATCACTACTTTAAAGACATGCGAAATTAATAGCTAAAAAGGCATTTCGAAACGACTTTTGACTGCAACTTCAAAAGATGTTAGGATACCCAAAAAATTGAAAATGTGATTGATCTTTATCGTTCTTATAAGCGTCGCTTACTTTTAAGAGGAATTTGACACGTATATCTGACTTCGTGTGATGAATTAAGTTTGGAAAAAAATGTGATACATAAGATTGAGAGGCAAAAAAATGTGCTTAGCCTTAAATGAACAGGCTTTACTAGAGTGTTTTAGTGATCAAAACGGGAACCATTTGTCACTCGCCACGGATTGTTGGGTACTAAGGTCGGTGATTTGAACCTTACTCAACCAACGAAGTCAGCAATCTCATCATCCATTTTTCCGGTTCATTCAGATTGGTTCTCCGTCTATGGGTGTGAATTAATGTCTGAAATTTCCTCGAGAAAGGACGGGGATGAGAGCCGAACCTGAGACCTTTCCAATAGATGAATGTAATCGACGAATTCAGCTGGGGATTCTGGGGCCAAAATGGCTAGGGATGTGTCAGAGTCGAGACTAACCCTCCAAAATAGTTGTTTTGACAAGCAATCGAAATAAACTTTTCCCTCACATCGCAAATTAAACTATGAAACGGCCAAGCTTAGTTCTAGCCAATTTGGCTTTCAAATCCTCAACTGAATTCGTTCGACTACACTCATCCATTGTAGTGACCTGCATTAACCACGACATGAACTCTCCATCTTTTGCCTCCATTTTCCCACAAAACTCAAACTAAATCTATAAATTAATTAATATTTCTTGAAAAGGAGGATGAATTGAACCTTTTCCATTTTTCTCTTTTTTGATACGTAGTTACATAGTTTAGATTAAATAAGAGAGATGATGGTTGGCTGGCTGGCTCTCTTTCTTCTTGGAATGGTCGACAATGGAGCTGCTCTCTCGAATTGGGTGAGTCAGCTGGGATTAAGAGCTTTTTTTCTTCTTCTTTCTCCATGAGATGTGCCTGCGGGCCCTCTGATTTTCAGGCATTCGTCACCATATCCAGGTAATGATCGGGATCTCGACCAATGAGGTGAGTGGATTCCCCTGGATGTGATCGCGAAGCAACTCCCTCCGAATTGAGTGCTGTGTGTGGATGAACTCTGTCATTTCTTTGATTGCTAGGTACACATCTACTCCATGAGCCAACCAAAGAACAGCACCAAATTGGAGGTGTAATAAAACAAAATGCTCTCTATCACTGTCTGGATAGCCGGCACTTGGTAGCTGTGTTCGCTTGAGCGACGATTCATTGCGGGATAGAGAGTACTAACATTTCAAGCTACCAATTCCACTTCATTTTGGCCACTTAAAATGCTCTTTAATGTGAGAATATCAAGCCAAAACGAAGGCAGAAATAGACTCGATCTTATCAAGCAGGCACAAAAACAACGAACAATTTCAACAAATGCTGTTCAAACTGCTTCCAACTGTGACTTGTAAATAGATCGCTCGACTTATCCGCGTACGGATTTACCCACCGAAGAAACCAGGTCTTGAAACAAGGCGCTGAAATTGAAAGCGACAGGGGTTGAAGACTACCAGCTTCTCTAACCTCATTTATTTCCATAGTGAACCAATTCAAATGTGCCTGAGAACTCATTTGCATCCAAAGCATTGCCATCCAGGGTTCCTTGAAGTACTCCCTTAGCACAGAGGTTGGGGTCAAGATTGCGTCTAATGAGATGGATGAATCCCTGAAATTCACGGTCAAACTCATTCTTCTGACATGGCCCATCTATCTCACCTCAATTCTTCGTGTTCCGTTGATGGCATCTTTGGGACCACAACAACATTGCGGACTTCTAACTAACCACTTTGCGTGGGAATTCAATTTGACCCCTGGCCTAAAACTGCCACCCTGAGGATTTGCTGTTGACACGAGGTGTTGCTTTTTAAGCGCCAACTGATGACGTCACACGCCGCAAAAATATAACTTCCAAGTTTCGATATTATAAAAGCTCCAGGAGTCGTTGGCAAGTGTTGACCAGATGACTTCAAAGGAATTTGAAGAATACTCTGAATTTCTTTCATTCCAAAAGTAATTTGATTGGTAATGAGCTCGAGCTGCTGGATAGCTAGTTGACTAACTGACTGTACTACTGACCATCCCCACAACTAGGAATTGGAGTTCATCGTAGATCCATCCTCGTCACAAATGAACTTGGCAGGGACTCGCGAACATTCCTGGCAAGGAAATTGATTTCCACCCCAGATGCTTGCGTGTAAGTTATTGGGCCATACTTTTCACTATCTACCATCACTTTTTCCGAAGCAAATAATACAGTTTCTAGCACTCCGTGAAACACACTTATAATACAAATACCCAGTCGAATTGACCGAGTTGTCAACAAGTTTCAAGGGGATAGATGGTTTCCCCAGGGGTGAGCCGTAATGAAATCAGCTCGACGTGTTTTTGCCAATGGATCTTGAGACGCAACAGGCGACTGATCAGCGTGTTTCTCCCTTCAACTTCGGCCACTCAAGTTCAAAGCAAAGTTGTGGCTTGTCGGGTTCCAGGCATAAAATTGAGCCAAATGCCTTGGATCACCAACCATGTCGACAGTTTGACTGTTTCTGGAGAGCACTTGTACGACAGCACGCTTGTAAAATGTGGTAGACTCGGTTAAAATCCTTATCCATATATAAATTTTATGGCAGTGATAAGGACAATATAACCAAGAACTTTGAAATTCATAATTGAGTGTCAACTGTGTTAAACCTGGATTTATTTACTCCCGACAATTTGATGATGCAAGAACCTTTCTCTAACTATAATCAAAATCATCTGATGCTTATTTAAAGCTCATGGTGAAGGTAAAATAAAACAAGAAGGAAACTCCTTGTTCGCATTTTTTTTTTACAAAGGAATGGGATATAGGAAAGAGAAAGAGACCCTTCCTTCATCGCATTGACGAAGAGTTAGTAAGATGGACCCCCATATTAGGCTTAATTCGAAGATTATGCACTCAAGTCCCACTCAATAACAAGGCTGTTTTTCCACGTTTCCAAGCGAATCCCCCTTCTACGTATACTATTCGACTCCTGATGGATGGACACGGAGAGCTTCAACGTGACTCCTAGGGTGTGTTTCTCCACGTCTCCTGAGCAAGCGAGCAACGTCCAGGCAACTATCCGTACTCGACAACTACTCCAAGTAGTACTACTACAGTCCTGCCACCTTTCGAACCGGGATCACAGGTAGGCTCATTGGCTCAGCCCTGCAGGACCCCCTTCATTTCCGAAATTCAAAAAAATCCCATGCCGAGATCAGCGTGATATCTGTTATGGCCATCTACGATTGAACTCAACAACATTGGACTTCAAACACATTGGATTTCCGAAACGTACAATGGCAAGTCAGAAAAGTAAGGACTCTTGGCGAAACGTCAATATTCCAAGGAAAGGTACGCTTTAAAACGGTTCTTGATGGTCACATGTCAGGTCTAAATCGGTGGGATTGATGAGAGGAACCACCACGAGAGCTTTCGTTTGGCACACAGGGGTCTTGGTCGTCATTTATCCAAAGCTTGAAAATAGGTTCGTTTTGGATGGGATCGATGACTTTTGGTGGTGGATTATGCTTTCGGCAAAGGCGAGAACAAATAAGACGGCTGATCGTGTTACTTGAATGAAAGTATGCAGTTTGTAATGCAATTGAAATTACGCCCTGCTATGAAAAGCATGCCTATAACTCAAACCATGGGTAGTCATCAGACCAACAACCAGTTCAACCCAGACTCTGTCGATGGTTTCAAGCACGGAATTCGACATCTCCTTCAACGTTTGCTTTATGAGCCCAGATCAATGAGTGCCAAATAAGAGTTCACAAAAGTAAATTATGCCAATACTAAGAAAGAAAGTGATAGCTAGTAATTTGATCACGGTTCACTTTAAAAATCATTTAGTGAGAGGCTTTCATCAGACATGTGCTTCATAAAATGCATGCTTATCTAACTGCACCATCAGATCTATGAAGTTGGACCTGGTTTAGCCCCCCTGGAGAATCAAACCGAGGAACCGAATATAAGATCGAAGAGGCTTTCATCGACGGCTCTCCAGAGTTATGCATGAACAAGATATATTACGACTCCTTGTTGGATTCCATTAGTGTACGATCGAACACTCCGGAGTTTTATCTCTTATTCCTACAACAATATTTGAAATGAATCGCTTAATCTTGGACAAAGACCAAAGTTTTGTTATATGAAGGAGAGCCAGAAATGAAATGGGAAAATTATTATTGTTCAATTGAGTAACAGGCTTAATCTGTCTTAAATACATTTTCAATATGATTTTGGGGGCTCGTTTTAGTAATCGGAAGTGACTACCACACCAAAGAATTTGGTATCTTTTGATGAACAACGCTCACATGTCTTTTCAACGCAATGGAAGTACAAGACAGGCGCTTGATGTCTCTCTAATGTTGGATCCTGTTAGCAGAAATGGGAAAAAGTACGACGTTTTGGTCGTTCACTATTTTTCTCCATCCTCTCCAAAGATCAGAACGGGTCCGAGAAACACCGGGGCATCCCTCCATGGCCTCTCCAACCTTCACCGGGAGACTTTCAACGCAGTGGGGAAGACGACGAATTAATGCATAATATGCACCATACAGAGATAGTGATCAATCCAACAACCCTGATCCAACCAGAATGGTGGGTTGGCAAGCTACAGTGCATATTCTCTTGCCTCTAAAAAAGGCCGACGGCTGAATTTCATCGATATGTGTTCAACCATTTTCATTCCAAGATATGATTTTTAGGTGACAAGATGCATGCATGCGTTCTCTAGTTCCCCCCGATGGGTTAGTTTCTCATGAATCAAAGTTTACGACACGTTCAAAGGATGTCTTCATTATGGAATGCATTGCAAAGCTTGTAGAGATAATGTGAATATTTCTAGCTTGATCATCACTTAAGACAACTTATTCCTGTCAAATTGCAAGGCAAAATGCCGTTCAAATGCCTCGGAGAAACGGAATTTCATGAATACAACGATTGAATCAGGTGCAACTGTTCAAAGTGCAATCCAAACCCTTGCACATTGCTCAACGCACATTTTTTCCGCTTTAATGAGCTTATTAGTAGGTGGTACCTTTCCAAAAAGAGATTCGCCGGGATTCCTAATTGTCAAAGCTCAGACGTGGCGTATGAATCCAAGAAAGTCGAAATTGAACGGCAAATCTCGTCACGAGGATTACCTGATTAACAAGATTAGTAATCAATCTCGTTGTGATTGACGAATGTCAAATATCACCCACATTACCTTGTTATACCTCTGCTCAAAATCCAACAAGACAAGCGGACAGCCGACAACATTCTTGAATTTCGAATCCGATTAAAACCAACTGTTTCGGCTCTCTTGGATCAGAAACCCGTTTCTTCCGTCTAACGCGATTGGTTTTGACTTTGTTGTGGTCAATACATGTCAAATCAACTATATTAGAGCACTACATACAATGTGTACGCACACATTCAATGTTGAAGACCTCCGAGATGCTGAGAACAACTCGTTAGGTCCTAAATAGTTTCTTTCGAGGAGAGGTCAATATGTTTTTTGAAATGTGGGCAGGACTGTCTTGAAATGTTTAAGACCTTTCCAAAGATGATGATGAGTAAGCTTTGTTGGGAAACAATCCCACTTTTTCCCATCTCCACTTCTCTCGGTTCCTTATGTCGCTCTTTTGGGGCCGAAAATGAACTCCTGTTGTTGCGACATTCTCATTGTTGTCCACCAAAGAAAGGGAGAAAAGACTGAGAATTTGACCAAAACCCCAAAGAAGAGCACAGCAAGGGGTTGTCGTAAGAGAAGGCGGAGGTCAGTGAGTCTCCAGACCAGAATATCGAAAAATCCGACTCAATATTGCACCCGCACCCACCTTTCGTGTTCTTTCTGAGGTCTGTCTCCAACGCAAGAGAGAAAGAGAGCCCCCGTCAATTCCAATAGAGTGACTTCTTACCTTCTCCACTAACTTTGAGGAGGAGTGAGCGCAAGAAGAATTGGAAGCTCTGAGGTTGGATTCTCTTGTTGAGGAGCGCGAGTGCCATGGATGATGATAATACGTAAACGACACGGCGTTGTGCCAAATTGTCAGTCACTTGGTGAACTTGAGCGAGTGTAGACGTGAATCTTGTAGCTCTGAAACTCCACAGTTTAGTTGACTTTCTGTTCTGTCATCATCACTTTGGAGGCGATCAAGTCCTCTCCAAGTCTTTGAAGATATTCCATTGAGGTATGTTCATTCGTGAATTTGTTTGACCCGTTTAAGTCGAGGTCGATAAATCAACCCAGCGATGACTAAGCAACCCGTAAATCGCTTTGAACCATCTTGCTATTAGTAAATACAGTCAACGGAACAAGCAAACAAGCACTCAAGACCTTTTTTTGCCGTAAGAATGCAGTTCTTATTTATTAGTGCCTCAAACAAGAGATGTGGGAGATGGGCCGAGAGAATGGATGTGTTTTTGCTATCTCTCTCTTCATTCTCTTGCTTGCTTGCTCTTTTGGTGTACCATGATATCATCATCATCCTCATTGCATTCCACATCTTGAGAGATTAAAGGAACGATCATTCGCCTCTCGCTTTGAAGCGGCTCGTGAGGAATCACTCTCGCTCTATCTCTCTGAATTTCCCTCTTGGCCGCTTTGCCTATTTCAACCATGATAAATGATTACGACCCTTAACGACATTGATTAATGAGTCCATTTTTCATATTCCAGGTTTCACCCGCGGTTTACACGGACTTTGGCAAATTTGAGGCGCGAGCCCGGCCAAATCCAACCCCGATAACATATCTAGAATCATGCATCGAATTCTCATTGCCTTGACCCTCGCGGTCTCCATTGTGCCTAGCTTGAGCAAGAAAGTGCATTACATCCATTGGAACCGGAACAATCCCATGTTCCGGATCGACAACACGGATCACATCATGGACGTGAACACGGGCAATTTGCCTTGGGAATACGACCAAGTTAACATCATCTGCCCGACCTCGAAACCGGGCGCCAAGTTTCCCGAGAGTCATGTGATCTACAGTGTGACCCAAGATGAATACGAGAGTTGTCGCATCACCAACCCTAAGCCTCGAATTGTGGCCATTTGCAATAGGCCTCATCGGCTCATGTACTTCACCATCACTTTCCGATCGTTCACGCCCACTCCAGGAGGCTTGGAATTCCATCCTGGTCAAGATTACTACTTCATCTCCACGTCCTCACGTGAGGACCTTCATCGTCGAGTGGGTGGAGGGTGTTCCACCGATAATATGAAGATGATCTTCAAGGTCCACGACAATCGTCCTAAGGATTTGCCTGAAGTGTTTGAAGATCCAATTTTGGCTTCCAATGAGATCTTGGCATCTTCCTCGTCACCAGACGCTTTCAAAACGACCACCCCGCCCACGACCATGCGATCCCCCAAAGTGGTGTTCAACACCCATGCACCCAAACATCGAGGCGAATACATTTACTACTATCATCCACGTGATCTGATTGAACTGGAGAACTCGATCTCGCAGAAGAAGGTGGATTTTGGCCCTTCTGCCGAGAATGAGGTGTGGCAGAATGAAGCCTTGCGGTACACCTCGTCCTCTGCTTCGTCCTCTTCAACCCTTGTGAGTCTTTCAGTCAGCAATTTGGTGGCATTGTTCACTGCATTATCACTCCTTTTATGGAGACATCACTAGAAGATGGAGCTTTCAAGACATTTTCCCACCGTTGCGTTCTTCACACGAAACTGCCTCAAATCCTCTCAGAGAAAGAGAGGAGATAGTGCAGCTCTCCTAATTCATTCAGCCAAGATACCATTAAGAATTCCGATTGTTACCAAAGTGACTGGGAGACCTCCTGATCCCCGATCTCATAATATTTTCCTCCGGCATTGATCTACGTACCTCTCTGTTGATGGAATTGTGGTGTTGAACTCAACCTGTCACCGCATTCTTGACCGGATTAAGCGACAAGTTGAAGATTCCCCAGAGAAGAGAAAGAAATCAAAATATTCAACAAGTCAAGTCGGAGCTTAGAAGCTGTGATAATATTTCCTCTAAAGATCATCTCCATTATCTGTTTATGTTGTGCATATTTTTGAATAAACATGCATTCGAATCTGATTACTCATAGTCATTCAAAGACGAGAGAAAGATCTTCGCCGAAATTTGGGTCTGATTTTGAACCCGTTTTTCAACATGAAAACCATGGTGTGTCCTTTTTCGAATGGTCGAGGGCCTCTAATTACAACCCTTTCGTCTGATTCACAAGCCACTGGATCGGTTTGCGTGTTGAATGGGTGTTTCCATGGGGTTCAAACTCATCTGGTTTACCCACGATCTTTTCTCAGCTCCTACAAATTTGGCCTTCGCCTGAGATTCCTCGTAATTTGCGTGTTCAACTCCTTCATAAGCTTGATGAAAACCAAAATGCATACTCAGCTCCAATTTCACGGTCATTCAAGTCTTGAAACACATCTATAAGAGGTCTAACGATTTCAGCAAACTCAGTTATCGATCGAAAAACTGACGGGATTTGAGAAAAAAAGATAGGTTCAGTTGGTCAAGACGGGTGTCCAATGTTCATGTTTGGCTCGCACTAATATCTATTTTGAGCTGTTCTTTCAGCATCTCTCAAGTTTTTTGCTCAGGGTTATAAAATGTCGGCTCGGGTGGTAATTGTTGCTTGTCCTCCCTTATCAAGCCTTCTGATAACTTAACCTCAACCAGACATTTATGTTCAGTCGCTCTTAGCCTCAAACTTGATGAGCATTCGATATTTCGATAGGTCGTTCTAACATTTTATTCCCTCTGTTCTTCAGTCTAGAACTTGGGAGCAATTTGGATAATCTCGAAAACCAACATTGGTTGGTTCATTTCATCTCGTGTCTGGTCGGTGTTGAGAGACAGAAGCCTTTTGGATGGGCCTCTCAACTTGATCAAGATAACAGTGGCAACGACGGGAGATTTGGAATAGATCTTGCTCGTTGCTTGAAAGGATCGTCAGAAAACCAATCGAGTCTTGTTAGCAAGTGATTGCCAGCCATATTACTGTTCCTTCTGTAGCCCAAGTCATAACCAACCAGACATTGGTAGCGGAGAATACCCACAATGAGAGCCGCGACCGCACAAAAAAGTCCCCACAACAATTTTTTCGCACCATAAACTTAAGTGGCTTCTGACGGATTGAGGCATTTTCATCCTGAATCATGTCGTCTCCAGTTATTGAGGGGGCTTTAGATAACGAAGGATGTTGAGGAAGAAAAGCATATGAAGTGGTTGATTGAACGTGTCAAACCATGAGATGAATGAATGGCCTCTAGTCAATAAAATTGCCAGGACAGCTGGTTCGTTCGATCCGTCTCGGAGAGGTATTATTTGTAGAACTCTAATTGTGTGTTCCAGATCTCGGACTCAGTTCAAAAGAGACACAAGTTCCTTGCCAATATTGTCTTGGTGGTCCCTCTTGAACCCGATCTCAACACCTGCTCGTCATCCTCCAAAGCTCTAAAACATAACTCAAAAGCATCTAGAACCTTGTTTACGAGGCTTCCCTAGATCAAAGTCAATTTTGGGTTCAACATTTGGACAATCAGACTGATCAAAAAACACCATGGGAACCCAATACGAAAGTCAGCATGGGCATCCATCGATCGCTTCCTTTAGCGAAAGTCATTGCATACACACAAAAACGCCCGAAATAGAGCGGGAATTGGATAAAAATCTCCCGGTGAGTAGGATCTGAGGGGAAATTCCGATCTTCCAACAAAGAAATGTGACTGATCAGAGAACAATCATTGTGTTTGTGGCCAGGGGAGGGTGTTAGTTGGTCGGGGTGATTGTGGAGGAATGGGTTACTAGCGCGGTCCAACGAAACACGGACCATTGGAATCATCATCATCATTATTCTTCAGGGCACAAGTTCCTTCTTTCTCATCTATTCTGATTTTTGACATCAGCCCACGTGAAAAGAGCAGGCTGAACAACAATGGACATGAGCTCGAACAAGAGATGGGTCATCTCGTTTTTGTGACAATTCCGCGTGCTTCAACTCTTTTTCGACATCTATTCCAGGGATACCTCCCACACAGAGTGAAGTGAAAGATATGTATCATGGACGAAGAAACTAGGAAAAAAATGTCGATTTTAGTTTTGAATCGTCCGCTAGTCTAGAAGGAGGATATAAATCATTTGGAATGTGCTGAAGATAGGGTGCAAGTACCGTAGGAATATCATCGAACTAACAGTGACTGAGCAGGAATGATTGGAGTTGAAGTGTTCTGGTCATTCATGGACAGGGGTACCAAGAGACCGATTATCCTTCATTTTTATTGATCGATGGAGACAGACTCGAAAATCTATGACTACCAATGTCAAGTGTGTCTTTCTTGATAGGGTTCTTGGTCAAACGACAACAATCTGAAACTATGCCAATCGTATGAAGATGTACCTAAACCTCCAGTCACAATTTGGGCCGATCACTTTTGCATATTATCTACAGTATATTTGTAGAGGGACAGCTGAAGAGAGGGGATCCGATTGACTATTCCCAGTTGAGATGGTGTTTGATTGTGCTCGTAATTTTTGACAGTTGAACTTGCCATCTGAAGTTGATCTCTGATTTCCGAGAGTTGATCTTTTCCTGGTGAACTGAACGGGGTGCGCGCTGTGATGTCCTTGCTATCAGCTTTACATGCCTCCAAATTTGGTGACCGACATTTTATTTCTTTGTATTTTTAAGGACTCAATAGGATTCGAAAGAAAAAAAGAGACAAATGTACAGGATTTGAATAATCTAAGGAAGTATCATTGAGTATAAAAAAGTGAGATCCCTAGGATTCCCCATAAACCGCATGGTTCTTTACAACATGTTCGAAATATTTGCTCTTTTCAAGGAAACTGGAAAAGCTCGAGTCACAGTTAGGCACACAATAAAAAGTCTAAAAAGAGTTTTCGCAAAATCTTTTCACTTTAAATTTAACAATACGGGTAACAACCTTCCTGTAATATAAGAAAAAAAACGAGAGCGATGATACCTTAACAAAAGGTGATATTTTCTTGGCTTTTCCGCTTTACTACTTGAATGCTTTTCCTTATTCTCCATCCAATCAGATTTGAGAACTCCATCTGAAATCGATCTTAATTGGTCGGATCATTAGGTCAAGCAGTTAGGTGGTGAAGTAGATGAGCTACTAACATATCAGGTAATAAGTTTAAAATGGGGTGTTTCAAAATCTTTTCATTTTGCATTTAACATTACGGCTCTTGAGAAACAAGTTTTCTGTAATGTAAAAAAAGAAGAAAAAAACTAGAGAAGTGATACCGCGCCAAAAAACACGAAAACATTTTTTATTTAAATGCTTTTCACCTACATTGGCGTTTTCACTTGTTTTTTTGTTAAACATTCTTGTTAAACAACTGTCCTTTGAGCAACAGCTGACTGGGAGGTTACATTACTTACGTGAAGTTCAAAAATTTAAAAAACTTTGTCTTAAATTAAAGAGGAAACAGGAACACTAATCAATACTGCAAACCATTTTCTCATTCCAAATATCCAAGTGTCTTGTCAACAAACATTGGGATGTGCTTCGTTTTTTTTTCTTTGCTACAATGCTGGGCTCTAATGTCGCCAGGAAAGAAGGAATGGTGAGCACTGGATGGAGCTTCCACCCGTTTCTCACGACTTATCAGATGACAACGACAACGATCTTGAACATGGAACACGAACACTTACTCCAATGAACATCAACGAGACAACAACGATAGTGAAGAGGGTGGATGAATTACTAGTTCACAATGAATAACTAAAACAAGATCCCAGACTCAGGAAGTTTACCTCCCCTGGCTCCAATAAACTGCACTTGAGCATGCACTAATATCTCACATAAACAAGGCAAACGTGAATGAATCAAGCAAGCTCATTGAAGATACCGCCCTGGAGCCTGAAAATCAACCCGATTAACTTCGTTACGAACTTCGTGATTTCCCCTTATATCTACTCACGAACTATGCTACTAGTTTCAACAATGTTGTCCAATGATTAAACGAAGATTCTACTCCAAGATAAACTTGGTGTATAAGTTTTATGCACTGTTAGTTTTTAGTAACAAAAAGGTTCCATTATCCCAATATCAATATTTGTACGTTCTAGCTTGTCGAACGAGAATGTCCAAGAGACAAGTTTAAGTCAAAGTAAGAAACATTAGGAGTATTAAAGGGCTACGTTAGTCTCCTTGCCATTGTTTGCCAAGATGCAAATGCAAAGCTGCGAAATGTCTCTTGGTTCTGTTGTTACTTGTCACTACGAGTACTCAGTACATCTTGGGGTAAGGTGCTCAAATGCAAACGAGTACGAGCATGTCGCATATATCTTCCTGATGACTGAGGACGGGTAATATGATTCCTAATGCTCTTTAGAGATGAATCCCGGATCAGTTTTCCAACTCTTTTCTCTACATTGAACCGCCCAAGACAATCTTTGAGCCAACTCAAACAGATGCTCAAACTTGGCGTCACTTTCTGCTAAGATGTTCAATTTGAGACACATTCACCGACAACTTTCAAAAAATAAAAGCTATAGTTTGAGCCACTGATTTTCATGCGAGTAAGAAAGTCAGTCTTTGAATGAGCGAGGCCTTTGCTGAGCTTTTTTATCATAAAATTGGAGACCAATTTGGTCTAGAGCGTGCTACTGTAATTCAGGGATTGAACCAAGACAAGAATCTTCTTGACTGTTTGCCTGGGAAGAAAATGATTGAACTCTCTATATTTTATTTATTTTTATTTGGTGCTCAAAGGCTCATGCTAATCACAAAATCAAACAAAAAATGGCAAAATGTAATGTTTTCTAGTGATGGTACACAAAACTAAAATTTTGCTAATTTTAATGTGATGGAAGCTTGGAATTTCCAGTGACGAGCGTCAATCAGATCTTCGCCACTTAGACACTCTCTCTCACTTTCGTGAATGCGAACGAAGTCTACCCATCATTCTTTGTCTTGTACGTAAGTTCAACGTTTTGATTTCACAACGCTTGTGGCGAGGTCAGGTCATAAAAACGAACTCGTGATCTTGCAAGGCTCATTTCAATTGAAATATTAGCAGTTCCCTTCGACATACCTTTCAAAGAACAGATCCCAGAAGGCAACACTGCCGTCGCTCTGTCGTCTCTGGTTCATGGTGTGTTGTGGAGCATCCATTCTGAAGATATCTGTGTCACGCCTTGTTCTTCCAATGAAACACGCCTCCATGATTTAGCCACGGCTCTTCATCACATCATTTCCATACCCGTTCAGACAAGTGTCAGGGTTGCCATCGGACAAAAATTGGAAAGTATAAAGAGTTGAGATTTTTTTCTGATGGGAAACAAAAAAAAATTTTCAAGATGAACAAACAAACAACAACGTACTAAAACATTTTGACTTTTGTCACTTTTTGAGAAAAAAGAAGGAACAGGAACCCTTAGATTTCAAGAGTCAGAGACACCTTTCATTTAAGTTGCTATTCCGGCAATAATTCATCTCTCATCGTTTCTTTCAATGGGTTTAAAGTTGGCAGATAAGTAGACTTCAAAGGAATGTTTTTGATCTTGGCCCAGCCACATATGGCACACATCATTCCACGACGACTGCTCACCGTCGTGGTCGTCCACAATATAGGATGGAGGGCAACTGGTACTTACACATGCCAATGCATTCAGACCGAAACCAACAAGAACATTAGTGCTCAGCGGGTGACCGCCATTTCACACCTAGGCTATCTTCAACTTGGGTCCTTTGAAAGGTTCGCCATAATCTGGACATCACAACCCAAAAAGGTGCACATCAACACATTCATGAATTCTCCTCTGTGCGTCTAAAAATAGCCGAAGACGCTCAATTGACATCAGAAACAGCCAACCTTATCCTGCCATCTATGAGATAGATGATCTTCCGCTTCTGCACACCTTGGGTCGGATTCACACCTCATTAGAGATTGTCAATGAGCCCATGTGGCATGTCATCAAAATTCCGATTTCACTTCCACACCTAAAGTGTATGAACATATACGGCCATGATTCTTGTTTCAAAGTAAGCAAACTTGGGGAAATATGCTTCTTTAGTTTCTATTTATTGAGATAAGACTGCAATTGCGTTGTATTTTTACACTAATGATAAATATTCCGTGTTGGTGTGTAAATACATTCCCAACTTAGCCATGAGTGATTGAAAACCTGGCTGCGGTTCTTTCTCTTAGGCTCAATTTACACACCCAAAGAAGGGCCAGCAAAACGATCTCAAATTCCATGTGAATATATTTTCGCCCGTCCAGTTTTTCTCATTTTGAATGCCGTATTGGTGTGAAAGGTATGAATTGGTGAAAAGTTTTGAACTTCATAAACACTGGAATATCCCTAGTCTACATAGATAAGCTACATCTGAAAAACTCAAAACAAACCTTGTAAAACGAGACTTTACTCAAGATGGTAATGTATGTTTTGTGATCTTTAATCTTTCCTAATGCCCTCAGCCATCAAGTCCCTCAAGATTCTTTGGGTTGAACCCAAATTCAAATTCACACAGATCCCTTGAATTGCAAGATGGCGTTGTTGCAACTCAAATCTGCATTCAGTCTCACTGGAATGCAGATTGGCGGGCAAAATGGGGGTAATTTGAGTTGGCCTAAAAGGGAAAAGAATTCTCAAATCGTTCGGTCGCTCGTCAGACAGGCCATACATGAGTCTCGATGCAACACAACCAGGTCTTTCATGTTCATTCTGTGGGAAAATACAGGTTCACATCTTGGGCAAGCCATTTTGCTACAAGGGAGTCCTTACTTATCTCAAAGTTTCTTGAACCCCATGTGCCCCTCTTTGAGGCTCAAATCTGGACCATCGCCATTCGCTAAACTCGGGTTCCCACACAATTGACACTCATAATTGTGGAATCGTCCCCTGAAAGGACTGAAATTGAGTTCCTTTGGTGGTTCCTCGGGAGAATTTGCCAACTTGCGGTTTCTTCTGAAGACACGAATCACTTTACCGGCTAGACCGCAAACAAAGAGACAAAAACGCCAGGGTGACCAACTGAAAGAATGACTAAAAAGTACCAACCCAAATATTTCGCATTCTTTTCATTGACTGACAAAAAATTGGTTATGGTGGAATTTGAAGTTTAATTTTCATGTTTTCAAATGTTATTTGTTAGTTTCTAAAGAGAAAATGCACTCCATAGGTTTAGGAATGGCCACCATTTTGGTTCTTTTGTCATATTTTGTGAAAAGAGAAAGAACTTCAGGAATCCTTTATTGAGTTGATTTGTGCCATTCTTTCATCTTGTTGCTTCCAGCTGAGATTGACTTTTGTGTCCAGAAGGTCCAATCCCGAATTAATTGCTGTTTTTGAACTCTTTCCCAGGCGAAACACGAACTTGACCCACTCTGGAATAATTCACTCTCAATGCAACCAAGTTATACTCGGACCTTTCCATGTTTTACACAACTTGGATCAAGAGGCATCTTTAGCAAAGCGTGCATTCTTGTCCATGCGTTAACGATTACCATAAAGTTATGTCGTATTAACGAGCCCGATTTGTGATGGAGGGCACATTAGCTCTGAGCTCGAACTTGTGTATCGTGTACCACCAAATCGCCCGATTCCGTTCATCCTTGTCGGATCAAAAGGGAAATTTGCACCCAGTAGGAGGCCTTGTTGTCAAGATTTGACTCCCACAGTTGATTCTCGACCCGACATTCCGGTTTACAATTGCGATCAAGAGGGTTTTGTAAGAAAATTATCATTTGCTATTTCTTATCTGGTTCATCTCCTTTGGTCATTTCTCTTTGAAGAGTTCATTTTTAGGGTAAGTAATATCATACTTTAATGCGAATATTAAACGTCACAGAAGAGAAGGATTCCGAGCATTTAACTCTTGGAGAGCGTGGCGAACATCGCACTGAAGAAATGATCAAGTGGAATATTCAGATGGAACCACTGTTAAGAATCAAGATCAGCACATAATACGGTACATCTATTTATGAAGATTTTTTCAGACACTTCCGAATTAAGTCGGGTATGCGTGAATCTTGAACAATTTGCAACAAAAGTAATTTGGGTGACTGGAATGGCAATAGATTTATCTCAGTGGCCGACTCGTTGTGGAGAGACATCCCGAATGAGAGCTTTTGTGTCCAACAAATCGGAGATTCTTTTGAAGTCCTTTGGAATGGTACGCGTGGTTTCTTCTTTGTCCATCGGAAAATCAACCCTAGTCGAACGCCAACTCCAGGTTTAGGATAGACTCTAATTCACGGAGTGAGACTAATTAGATTTGGGGAGGCTTTTTATCTTCCTAAACTGTTGCGTATTGGGCATTCGTCCTGAACGTGTATCAAAAGGGTCTTCGAACCCTCTTTAATGACTTCCATTCATTTGGGAAGTTGAATTCGCCGCAAACGTGAGATTAAAGTGACGATTTTAACGTGTTTGCTCATTACCAAGTCTCACTTCGTATTTCCTAATTGACCTCTCATTCGCTCTACCTTTGTTTCCACGGGACTCACCTGCCACTCCTCCCCCTTCCTTGTTTGTCGAATGGAACGAGACCCAAAATTTCCTCCATCCCATCTTGAGCCAACCCTTCTCGAGGAAACGGACGAACATGGGTTTGAATGCCAGCAATGCCACTTACAGTCTTATTCTCGACATATACGGGGACGCCGAAGCATTGTCGATCGAGAATATTCCCGCTCTGTAATTAACGATTTCTGGTGTTTGATTTTTCACTCCAGCTTGACCGAGGAACGAACGACCGGACGCCTCAAAGAAACGATCGCGGAGGCGAGGATATTTATAATTTCCATTCTGAGCAAACATTTGTTTTCTCCTAGGGACCTATCACTCACTTGATTGGAACTGAGTTCAAGTTGCACCTGAAATATTCGGCTGAAAGTAATGATATCCCACATTTCCTCCCTGGGAGTCCGGACAGTACAATTACATCGGCATCTGGATGTCTTCTATTTTTACATTGTGTCCATCCTCGGACATCAGTAGACAATATTCTAAGATGTGTTATAGTTTTTTGAGTTTGAATTTTGAGGGCGAAAGGTCCGAAGTTCAAGACAGGGATACTTTATGCCTTGAACAAGTGGACTGACATCGCCAACGAGGTGTAATTATCAGGTCGAGTTTTCTTGTAAGATCTCAAGCTGAGCGAACCTCTAAGGACCTGAAACCAAAGTTCGTCTCCCTTAGGCTGGAATTGTTCTTGACATTTTAAAAGCCAATACTGGCAACTGACATCGGCTCCAAAACACATTCACCTCTTGTCTCCGAGGTAAAGAGGCCAAAAATGTTTTTTTTTTCTTCTTGACATCCGTTTATGGATGGGTTTGGCCATCTAGCCGAAGGTGCTTTGGCTTTAAATCGGCCGATAAAAGGATCACGATAATAATGTCTTGTGACCCCTTGATCGTTTGCCTGCCTGCTCCATCAAATCGAACACCTGACACTATTCCATAATTTGAAACGACCGCTGAACCGCAATGTCTTGTCGAAACATTGAATTACTTCAACATAATCGCCAACTTGAGGTCGTAAAAAATGAATTTTACGGCAGATTCAATTGAATTATCGTGGGTTTGGGTCTAGCCAGAGATGCTGACGTTGATCCCGAACAAAGTGTTAACAAGCTTCGAGTTTGGAAATACAATATGAACCTCCTCAAAAGAAGCCTGGATTGTCTGTTGGGGTTGTTCATCAAGGATTGAGGCTAGAAGACACAGAAGACGGAGATATGGGAAAAGAAGCACTGACGAAAGAAGTCTCCAGCTGTGAAAACTGGTCAAGCCGATATTGTCCTCGCCATGGGAACCAAAGGGAATATTGCAATTGAGTTGGGACAAAGAAAACTGGACCTGTTCGAGGCTTCGGTTTGAAGACTCGAGATGACTTGAGGAGTACTTATTGCAAACTGACCACTGTGATAAATAAGGCCGTGGATTTCAAGCTATTAAGCGTGCCCAAATTTATATTTGAGCAACATTTTTCTTGAAATTAGATTTGTTCTACAAGATCGGTATTTAATTGAAAATTTGTGGAATCTTACGGGAGGGAAGAGGGCGAAATTTTGTGAGTGGATTGAGCAACATATATTTGGGTCGTTTTGTTGGTGGCTGATTTTTCTGGAATGTACTGTTTAGAACCAATTTACGAAATTTTATAGGAAAACGAAAGGACCGTACACTTTTGACATTCCAAGACATGGTTATCGATCTAGTATTGTAATACAGATTTTTTTATATTTATGTGTTTTATGCTAAAAAAAAACGAGAGCACATGAAAAATAAAAAAAAATCGTTTAAGGCAAATGTTTGAAATGATTGAATGACTTTATTCAATATTTATAATGGAGCTGAAACAAGGAATCAAATTGAGCACGCCACAATGCTTCATTATGTTTTATTCAATATGCAAGATTCACAAAAGCCATCACCATGACCATATTAAAGGACTAAATTAAAGAACCATGGTAAGTATTTTTATACAAATATTTTGGGGGGAACATTAGACGGGGTAATCTTCTTTGACAATCTAGCCAAAAAATATCAGAAAACATTCTTAAGAAGGAAAATGCTCAAAAAACAATTTCAATGAGTTAGCTATGAAATCACATGCACAAATTTTTCAAGACATTTATAAAAGTATCAACTTGGTGTTGAATGGCAGTGTCTTAAGAAACTACATTAAATCCTTGATTTTTTTTTTGAGCTGATAGTCTTTTTAGGAAACAAAAAAAACTCTTGAACGTGAAAACTGAGTGAAAAAAACCAAAATGAATTGAGATATATTACCTCTTAAACTCAAAACTAAATTACTGCGATTGAGTTGTTTGAAATCACACCTTTAATCATCCTGAAAATTAATGTCTATTTAAAAAAAAGTAATTTGTTCTTTGTAATGTCATTCTTTTCCTCTACAAGGGATTCAGGAGTAACGAGGCCATAATTTTGGAGAAAGGACAGGGTTCCCTTTATCGATTCCTATTTTCGAGGAACGGCTCAAGCCCTTAAAAATTCCAAAAATAAGTTGAAACTTCAAAACGTTGGTTCATAGACCCAAACTTTGAAGGATGAATGAATTTTTTTGCAAGGTTTGGTGATTTGATTTTTTTCTTCCGTACTTGACCCTGCGACTGGCAAAATTGTCCGTCTTATCGGGAACAAACAAGAAGCACTTCCATTTTGAAATTTGAATGACCTTAAACTATTTTGTGTATCTAATTAATAAACATGATTGCCATAATGATCTCGTCTTTACCTGCAACAATTGCGAATCTCCCAATCATGTTATTAACCCACTTTAACCCATTGTGGTTTATGGTTCAAGAAGGTGAACGCTTCTGGTCTAACATTTTAATCTTTTCCATTTGAAACCTCCCAAAAATCCATTCCAAATTGTATTGAAAAACAAAGAAATTGCTATGAAATTGAGGCTTTTCTGAAAGCATTCCATATTTTTGGGTCCTAATTAATGATGATCAAATATTTAACCCACCCAACTTTATACACCTTCCTCACAAGGAAACAAATGCTTGTACGTATTTTTTGTATCTAATATGTCATCTATCCTAAAAAGATGGTTTTCAAAACAATTTTGTCTCCCACGTTTCTTCAGGGGCTTACGTCCGAAATTCTTACAAGCATTTATCAACTCATCTTTGTTTTAATGATATATTAGAAAGACAAACCGAAAGTACTTTTCCTTCATTGTGGACAATTTTCCGACAATAATTTCAAGTTTGAATCACTTCGAGATCCCTTTATCAAAAGTGATGATATTGCATATCAAAACTTAGCAACCTGTAAAAAGTTAGATAGAAAAACACAGACTTTTTATATTAACCTAAATTTCTTTTCTGTGGAACTACTTCATTAGTAACCATATAAATGATAAGTTTTTTGAACTAAACTTCTTAACGATCCAAGTTTCATTTATTAGGCGGAATGTTACATATCTCATCCGAGCAAACCTCTTGTTTGAAATTCTCACGGAATGTTTTTCGATTAGTGTCTTCACAACCTACTTATTGCTTTATTCATTTCATGGTTCAAATGCCAAGAAGTGTGTTTTCCAATGGCTTTGAAGCTATCATAAAAAAAATTCAAGCTTTAGATATGACCTGATATGGGCCCAAGTTTAATCGGATCCAAGTCATGGTTAAAGGATACTTCGGCGTTCAAGATGCCGAGTCCCAGGTTTACGTTTCATTTAACGCCCTTGGTCACGATCCTAGTCATTCCTCCCATGCTTGAATGGATCAAGATCCTGATTTGTGATTAATTTTGTTTTGGCCTGATTGAGATTTTTCGCCCCCATCCTTGTGCGTCCGTTTGATTGTGTGTTCTTCAACTGGACACACAGTCGACCTTGATTTACCTTTTATTACTCATAACATCGCATCCATGCCATCGTTTCAGGAACCCATACTTAACTACAGACAGAATTTAGCTGGAGTACATGATCTTCAATTATGTCTGTCTGTTGAGTGTTATCTTGGCTAAGATAATCATGGTGTCTGTCGGTTTATTTCAAGTGCATTTTACGCATATTTTCATTGCAAGATCACGATTGCTTGAAACATTTGGTATGCTCGAATATGATGTCGGAACCTAATGATTTGATTGAGATCTCTCTTCAATGGAGATTACTCTAACTCACACGATGCAGGAGAGCAATCCTATTTGGGTGCTCAAGATCACCGAACGATTGGCAATCACCGTTTTGCGGAGCAAATGAAAACTTATTAGTACTTTTTGTAAGAAGTGAAGTGCGTACAAAATTGCTTTAGAATTGGGGTTGAGTAGGGTTTCATTAAATACATTGCAACTAGTGAAAATGTAGTCTTGATCCCAAGATCCAAATTTGGCAAAAATATATATTTTACATTTGAGAGACCTTTTTGCACAAGAATGCTTTTCCAAGGATTCCACTATTCCATAACAATTTACAAATTTCCCTTCTTGGCGGTAACTCATTGTTTATTATTAAATTAGCGTGATCATTTTCTCCTACAGTAGTTGTTAAGGAAAACAAAGAATATTACAAATATTCTAAGTTAAAGGGAGCGCAATTATAGTGTCTTAGAATCGAGTTTGTTACACTCGAACATTCATTCGCAAAAATGACGAAAGCTTAAGGAGAAATGATATTCAGAAATTATTCCAAGTCACCAAGCCCGACTGACCTAACTGCAGTGATATTTCTCTATTTAGAACCGTAGAAACAATCAGATCGAGCACAAAAAATATCTAAAAAAACCTGTATTCCGGAATACAATATTCAAATCGTTACCGAGAATAGCCACACACATACAAAATATTGTAGAATTAGAAAAAAGAAAGAAAAACATGTTTTTTAAATCTTTTACGAAGTGAAGCAAGACAACTTAAACTCTTCTTCACTTCTAAAGCATATCTTTCAGAAAAAGTGTTAAATTTCCTCCATTTTGGTACGAATAACCATTCTCTGTTGGTGGTCATCATTTTTTCCTTCACATTTTCCTGTTCGGCTATTTTGAAGCTCAGATATTTTCGATTCAGTGACGGCGGAACTGCATTTAAATTCCACGAACCATTTTCAAAAAAGGATCTTGGTTCTTGTTTTCAAGCAACGAGAATTGGTTTATCTCAGAGTCATGGGTATTCTGTGGTTAGTTCTCAAGAGAGTGAAACAAACAACAAGGTCAATATAATTAAGATTTTTAAGGACCGTTTTAAGATCTTGCCAAATATTTGAAATTTAATTTGACTGGTTTTCATTTTTTGCATTGTCAATCAACGTTCTGTCTTGAGATTGCCATGATCCCTCAATTCCAACAGATTTGGAGATTTGACGTCTCTTTCTTAATTGCAAATTCTGCGAATCTATGAACAGTGCCATTTGGTAGACCTTCCTCTAATGTACATGTGTGAATGAATTGCTCTAAAGATAGATTAATGATATATTTACGATTACGCAAGGATGCAATTGAGGATAAAGCAGATGCCTTCCGGGCATTTTTGGGGTTTTGATTACTTCGTACGATTCACTGTTATGCTCTGCCAAACGTGAGTCAATAACCGTAAAAGAACCCAGAAATACCCGTAACAGATACCTTCTCTCGACTACTTGGGTTCAATGTTGAATGTGTTGGATCTGGAAATGCCAATTCTAATTGCAAATTACCTGTATATGCTTGTTATGTAAAAAAATCCAACATATTGGTTGGAAGGTATTCGAGCTGAAACAAAGGGGAAAAAGGGCCACTCAATCTGGATGATTACAACTTGCAAGGCATACTTTGCATGAGTGAGATCAACGTAGATCTCGAGTCATTCGTTGGTTGAAGAAAAAACAGCAAGCACTTGGCAAAAGTAGCACTATTTGGAAGCCGGAAGGCGAATTCCTGGCTCTTCCTCTCATTAGCGATCTCTTGACATCTTGAAGCTTGCCCACTAAAAGCCCAAATGTACCATTCATCATGATTTAATTTCAAGCTCAAATGAGACTTGACTCTCTCTTGAAAGGAATCCTCGGGCAAGAAGATAAATTCTTGAATCCCGTTCGGTTGTTCTTTAATCACGCAACCTCATCTACGATGGGAGGCTCGAATGTAAACGGCAATGAGGTTGGTCGTTGAAGGCTACAAAACCAACCTTTAAATAGCTCTTTCATCAACTAGATAACACTCTGTGGCGTGTTCTCTGTCAAATAGAGGGTCCACAATCACCTTAGTCGTCAAAGAACAATTTTCATAGCACTTGTCCTGAGGCAAAATGAGCAAAAATATCCGAGAAAATATGTCAGGGTTGCCATTCCAGCTCTAGGGTCTTAATGAAGTAAGAGTCGTAATTCTGTTTGACAGAAAAAAAAATCCCAATGGGTCTTTTAAACTGTATGTCCCTGCAGAGACGGTTTGGTCTCCTAGAACTCTTGGATTTGAAGTAAAAGGGAATTTATTTTTTACAGAATTTAAAGATACTTTTGGCAGCACTGAAACTAGGTTATTTAAAGAGGTACGAGGCGCCCGTTGGATGTGGATGAGGAAATTTTAGGGGCCATGAACACCTCTTTGAGCAAATATGTGGACATACTGATCTAAATAATAAGAGAGTGCCCAGATTTCGAATCCACCAGAAGTAATGGTCACTAATTACAGTCCATCAGGTTGCACAGGTTAGTTTGACAGAGTGGAATCCCATTGGCACGCTGTGAAACCTTTCCAAAAGCATGGATAATCTCAACGTAAGATAATAGTAATGATGGTAATGACGAGAAGGGGGTTGGCATAATTGGCTTATTCATTTGGACGACAAATATCAATTACCGCACCAACCTGCTTGCTCCCTTCTCGGGAGGTTCATTTCATTAGTTTTTTACGGCCAAACTTTATCGAGCACTATAATAAACGCTGATTTTACCTCGCCACAAATGTTGGCTACTCCCGCTACGTTATGATAAGCTCGTTCAATATGCCGTAAAAGATTGCTCCCGTGGAGAAAACATCAGACTTTCAATATGATGATATCGGATGAAAATATCGGTTGGGAATCTTTAGTCCAATAGTGCGTCCACAAAATCCCACGACCGAATCCAATCAGAAGCCAACCTGTATCTAGGCTTTTTTACTTGTAAATATCAAGTCTCAAATCGATGCTCTTAACGCTAAACCACACCTAGATACGTAACTTTACTTAATAATCTCGCTCTAGTTTCTGTGAAGAACAAATAATCGACTGCACTAATCTGACGAATTCAAGGAACTAAAAGTCAAAATAATTTGCTCTTAGAATGACTGACATGAATACCATCAAATGATCTGAGCTACGAGGATAAGAAAACATGACGGGGCAAAAGTTTCATTTCAATTTTTGATCTTAGAAAACGAATTCGTGAAAACACGAACCATCTCGAACATGAATGTTAAAGTCGTTGTTCACCTTCAAAATATGCCATTCTTCGAGGTCGAGAAAAATCACGGTCAGAAAACGGCTCTTCAGACCAAAATTAAACCAAGTATTGAGTTATGGCCAATGTCTCGAAGGAATTGGCCTAATTTTCAGACAGTCAGACAAATTCCTCCATAAAAAGTTTTTGTTCCATTTCAAAAACGGCACTGCTCATGGACGAGCAAGTGGGCCAATTCCAGAACAAATTGCAGATTAAACTTTTAAATACACCATCAAGTCTCTATGTTGATGACTTCACTTGAAAAAGTACTCGGGCAGGAAATAAAGAAATGAGGAGCCTGTTTTGTTCCCTGATCCATTTTTGAGGAACAAATTACTCACGTCCTTGAAAGTCAGTCGTAGGAATGCCTATTTAAAGGTAATTGACTGCAACCCAATGGTTAACAAAGCTACAAACCACTTTTAATTAGTAGTTCGTCAAGTTCTTGTTCACATATCCAGAAGGCCTTTTTGACCCACACGCTTTTGCTTATTTCCGAGGTCTTTTCGCCCGTCAAAAATGAGAGATTGTACTGCGTACATACGTGCAATGCTGTTCAAACAGACAGGCACAATTATAGATTCTGACCTTTGGAAGGACAAGAGTAATTTTCAGACTCACAATTCATGCCTACTCAACACTTTTCGTCGAGAATGCTTTATGACAGGGAAACACATCTCCTTGGTATTTGAGCTCAAGTTGGGGAAGACAGTTCCTTATTAAAGAACCAAGTTTCCTGTCAAGTAAGCTGACTTGCTCGCAATTCAATATGAGGAAAGTGGCCCAGGCTGAGATATACGTTACATGGGTTGTACTTTTGAAGTATTTATTAGACGCTTTTTTCTCATTTCATGGTCAAGATCCTGTGAAATGGTTTCTGTGAACGGAGCTCCTTATTCCTGTCGAGATTTATGCTCAAAAGGATTCTCAACCAGCACAATTTATGTTTTAAAAAGAGTGAATCAAGTGGGTTGAGCTCAAAATATTTGATCGTGGTCAATTATAATGACAATTCCGAAGAATGTAACGAACAAACGACCTCCAATATTTTGATCTATTGGAATTTGACAGGGTTTGGGTAGCCATAAGAAACTTCTTTCCAATGCATTTAATCTCCAAAATCACGCAGTCCGTGTTTGCTTCTTTTCGATAAGAATGATTGGTCTCATATTGTTCATCCTTTCCGTCTCTTTGCAATGGGGTTCCCTGGAGAATGAAATGTCAGAAATCATTTGCATCAAATTACCTTGGATTCACATTTTGACTGTGGCCTAATGGTTGTTCATACCAGAACAACCAAGACGCCGTTCCATGGACTTCATTACCTTCAACAACGTACTACATAGATATGAACTCAGGTAAGCAGACATGCACATTCGACGTCAGTCATTCCAAAGGGCTCCTTGGGACTCTCAACATGCACCTCCACTATACCTCGTTATACGGTATACCAAAGGGCCTCAAGAAAGAAGGGAGGGGAGGGAGGGAGATTCATCATTCAATTAACCCATTGGGCTTGTTGAAAAGTGACTTTTGATTTCCGGACTGCATTCAATGCAACACTGAGCAAAAACCTTAATGGAGTGATCTTAATGGAATTGTCCACAATGATCATGACAGTGGCGTTGTTGGGATTTGGAATTGAATTGGAGTCGATTTTTCTTCTGAGCATCGGAGATTTTTGACCATTGGTTTTTCGAATTACTTTTTAATCCCTTTTTTCAAGTGGATGAAGCTCGTCTTATGTATGTGTAAGTGCAAGATGGTAAAGTTCCGAGTCGAATGGGATTCCAACAAAATGCTGCAAATCATGACAGTAACGACCTTCTAGCGAATTGGCATTAAGGCGTGATTTGCACGACTCTTCTACTCTCCTTTCGATCTCGTTCAATGAGACGAAGCTGATGGAAATCAAAAGTGGTTTGCGTATTGCACTTTTAAGTGGAAGTGGATTGAGTTCCGAAAAAACTCCAACCTAAAGAAATGGTAATGTGCATTTCTCGTTTCTTGCAGATTATGTCAGAATCCATCAGAATTTCTTGAGCTCTTTAGTAGCTTTTAATAACTATGGTTTAGCACCTGATTTCCCCAAGTATCTTACTACAAAACTCATTTTGCCACAATATCTTGCTGAAGATAGCGGGAGTTCAATTGGAAATTCGGGCTATGGATTTGAACGAGTTTCTTGGTTGTCAGAGGTGGAAAAGGTCAAAGGGTTTCATTTGAACCTATTTGTAGCCATTGATTGCACCAAGGTCAGCTCTTGAACACGTCGATGCACTGACAAATGCACTACGGACTTTGAAGTGTTCATTATGCACTGAAAGTTTTCTATCCTCATCGAGAATTACTATTAAGCTCTCATAATGTTTGGGAACATGGCCTGTTTTTGCATTTACAAGGCGTTCAACCACCTCTGGCGATGGTTTTAATGTGAAACATAAGCTCAAAGAAAAATTCAAAAGAGTGGTCGGCAAGAATTTCGTTTAATGTGAAGATATTCAAGGTTTATCAACTCATTTGTCAAGCCAAGACTCATCACGAGGTTCAGCTAGTACAGAAGTGCTGCCGCCATCGAATGCTCCTCTTGAAAGGATTGTCAGGATTAATGACGAGAAAAACTGAATCGGCTTAAAGGAGCCCATGAATTGGGTCACAGACCATCAGAGCCGTTCATGTTCACTTTAGAAACCCATTCAACAATACTGCACACGTTGAACACTGAAAACAAGTATTTCTACTTATGTCTGGCATAGCGAGAACTAGGCCTGACTAGCAACGCTGAATCAAATGAGACACAATAAAAAGTTTAATTATAATACGAGTTTAAGAACAACGACAAGGGCGAAACAAATGGGTTTTATGATTGGATGGTAGACATTAAAGGAATGTTGTAATTGTTTGCATCGTTTTTAATCAATCCAAAGCAATATTCCACCTGACACAGGGCTTGAAATGGTCAGAAAATATGATTCACGGACACAATAAGCCTCAAAATGAGTTGAAACAGTTGAATCTGGTAGTAAGGATGCCGTTGGAATTTGTGGAGGGGCTTTTATGACTTTTAACGATCCCAAGCAAGGCCCATATTCATTAAATTTTGAAGCAAACCTGCAATGGATCTCTAGATCTATTGGGCGAATTGTTTTTGGCAACCCTGACTTGGAGCTTTGCGTCTGGATCAAGGAGGCCAAGTTCGGAAAGGTAATCGTGGTCTCAAAAAAATGATCATGAACTTGAACCATTTTTTCTAATGAAGTGCTATTAATGTCCTTCAGAGCTCAGATACAGTGGACTGATAATGATGGTTTAAGAGCTTGTGTCCAGAAACCGCTTGGTTCTCAAATCGCAACCAACCATCATCAATGCTGGTCTTTGTAATAATTGAAAACACACCTCTTCATCCACCTCTTCCAACCTTGAAATCGTGTTTTATAAAGGACAATCAATTATTACGAGAAAGAGCGCCCAAATATCTTATTATGACTTTGCCCCAAGCAATGATGCCACTGCTTCTACCATTCCTTGGTTGCATGGTTGGTGGTTGGTTGGATACGTAGACGTTACCTGCCACGAACAGACGCTCGACAGAAGCTAACAATTTGATCAAAATTAAAGATTTTACTGTCTTGACAATGTGCAATCATCTTTCATAAAAGAGAAATGGTCGTCTCAACCCGTAATTTCAGTCATTTTCACAATCAACCCTCTTTACACTGAGAAAAAAGGAGCTCTTCTCGTGAGTTAAATCCAAAACACAACCTAACGATCTTGATAATTTTCTATCAGTGGATTTGGGATCCCGAAACAGGTTGAAAATCTGTGAAACACCTCGTCCCTAATAATGTCAAGGTCACTTAAGCTATTGTTCTTCACGTCCAGCTTCTTTTTGAGTCTCAGTCTGATCATTATAAAACCAGGAGATTGGGAGGAATTTGTTTTGGGCCGTCTAAATTTTCGTATTCAAGTCGACAAATTCTTGATTTTATCATGATTCATTTCCTTGCCATCAAAAAGCAAGAGGGTTTGATTTTTTCCCTTCTGATCGGGTTCAATTGAGTTTGTGAAGGGAAAGATTGACAACACATTGACATTTCAATTCCAGGTCGACATCAAAGAACCTCTCACCGTTCCCAATGCTTCTAGAGCACTCTCAAAAAATATCTCAAGGTTTTAATCAGTAAGACAAAGTGAACATCCTTCAATTCAAGAAAGAGGAACTTCCATTCTGTAGTATTTCAGACGAAAAAACGAGTGACGACATTTCCGAAATTAGACGGGAAACGCATGATATTCTTTGGAGAATTGTGGGGTAATAACTTTAATTTACGTCCAGCATTTCTAAACCAAACAAGATGGTGCTATGACTTGATGTCAGGCGAGGTGGTTAAACATAATTCTTAGTCTAATCACGAGTTCTTTAGAGTCAGCTTTGTTGAATTTGAGGATCGTTCAACCCAGTAGACAAAAAGAGCTTGATGGTACATTGTGTCCTCATTTATTATAGTCGCCCAGTCGGATGTGAGTGTGAGTTGAAGAAAAACGGATCTGTCCATAAAATCTAACCTTTTTTTCAAGTGAATATCAACAAGAATTCCTTGCTTGGAAATGGCTACCAATTTTGTTTATTGCGGCAAAGCTGTTATTTTACCGTTTTAACCGAGATTATAAGCCAAGTTTAACCAAATAGACAAAGCGTGTGGACTGTTCATAAGCAACAAAACCACCTTTTGTAAGACTTGCTTGCAGATGCTTTATTTGCGAGATGAGATTTTCGCCATTATTCGTTTGCTTCTCAACTCAACCCATTTCCACACCTATTCAGATTCACTTCTTTAAAGGCTGTAAACATGCTTGCTCGGTGCAAACGAAGAACCTCTCAACACTGTCAAGAAATGAGCGGAAAGAAGCTTTTGAACGTTGGCACTCTATGAAAGAATGTGAGGCAGAATTCAGGGAAGGGCGCATATTTTTCCAGTGATGCCGTAACGACCGGGTCGTTTTGTGTGTCAACGCGAGAATTACCTGAAATAGGAAGCTCATTGTGTTCATTTTTTCTTACGTTTTACGACCTGCATTGTTGAAAGGAGTCTGGTTCCCCCTCTCCGTAGATCTCAACAAATTCCAACCGTTTCCACCAAGTTTGGCCTAGGAGGTTCGTTTCATTTTAATGTTGTACTTATTGAAAGAAGTTTGCTCAGGTCCAAAAATGCCAGCTATGTGAATGCGAACACCCGTCGGAAAATCGAGAACAGCGAGCTATCATGTTTTGAAAGTCCATTAATGGCTGCCAAATTGAGCTCATGAAACTCACTTTCACCGGGAATAATTGGCTCAAATCTGCGTCGAAATCAATCACATCTGCTTTGCGACTAACCAACTGTCGGTCGGGGTCCGACATTTTTGACAATTGATTCAATTGGGCCCAGTTTTCTAACGAAAAGTTAAGGCTTTTCGCTAAACCACTGCCAATCGATGGATCGTTAAGTTCGAGTTTGAAGGTGCATTCAATTACCGACTTCATGAACCGGTCACAATTGGAGCAAAGCAAAAACCGCTTTGACATTTCGTGCAAACACTCGAATTCCAAGGCCAGGGAGCCCAGGAGAAATGTCGATTTTTAATTCGTCTACCTTTTTAACTTCAGACGTCGTGATGGTTTCGCCCTCATAGCAAGAAGTACTACGTACACACTTACATACATGCACATAGCTGGCAATTATCAAGTTTCAGCGAGAATGTGGCATTTAGTGTAATTGTCGGCCAATTTCATTCAACGTTCTTTCCCGCCCTCGATCTTGTTTTTGCATCTTGGAAACATATGTGCCTCTTGGGGCTCGTTCTTGAGCTATGGGTGTGGGCTCTCGAGTCCCGGTTCATTGAAAGATATCGAGCTCAAGGTGGTATGAAAGTGAAAGAGAGTTGGTTTCATTTCTAAACTTCATTTATTTTCATTCTAACTCGACATGAAATCAACGATTCGAGGTACAAACGATTGCCATGAGAAGGAGATATTTCTGAATCATTTGCGCCCATTTCGCGGATGATGAGATGAACATATTTGATATAAAACCGACTTTGAACAAGACATTGAAAGGAGTTTATCACATGTAATGGAGGACAGACTAAACATGTTGAGGCTCTTCTAAACTAGGTAAAATAGGCTTTCTCTTTGGTTAAAACATTCGATCTTGAGATGCGATAGAAGGATTTCCGAATTCATTTGAATATGTGCTCTTCAAACCATTGGGAACGGGAATGACAACCGAAGAATTCCAACTTTGAGCCATCCATATACCATGGGGAATTTCAGAATTGATTGAACAGGCTTCATGACGATGACAACACGGATAATGATTGATATCACAATGATGCACTTTCCTCGTTACTAGTTATTTTAGTGCTTTTTTATATTACGGTCACTTTTCCATTGAAGTCGAATTCGGAAGGATTGAACTTGCTGTCATCTCGGGCCAAGGAGGATTGCTTTCGAAGTTGGCCTTTGATCTTCATAGCGGGTGACCAGCCTTTCAAACGATTACTTCCCAGACTTGTTGGTTGTCCACCCATTGAAGACGACGAGGTTGAACGGCCACTCATATCGCTATTGGAGGTTTCCACAATCTTATCCTCATCCTCACTAAAGTCCGTGAGATTGTGCAAGTCGCTGGCAGTGTCTTCATCAGAATCCTGATACAGATGGTTATGGGGTCGTCGCCTTGATGCAGCAGATTTTCGGTTTTGAATTTGGCGCCTAGTCAGAGGTTTCGGCGCGAAAGCTGGTTTTCGCTGAGGGGACCAAACACCAGGGGGCGCTTCGGCAGAAGAGAAGTGAGGAATCTCCATGTAAACATGGTTGGACAACGTGTCTTCATGATCCGGTGTAGAAGGCAATTCCGACATGTCCGTCGAAACATTCTGATAGCTAGCTGTAGAACAACTGAGATCGCGGTGGGACAAGGGCGAACATGACTCAGAATTGCGTTTCAAGGTGTTGGTTAGACGAGCCAATTGTGGGCTCATGACATACCGATTGAAAGTGTTTGGACACGTGGGCGGTCTCGATTCCTGGGCTCTGCTGCCGGGACTGTAATTGTCAGCTGGGCGTGGGAGTGTAGGGCGGTGCTTGGGACTGGGGAAGGGATTGATGGTAATAGAGGTGGTGGTGCTGCTGATGGTGGAGTCCCCCGCCTTGAATGCCAGGGTACCCTGTGGACCGGTAGGGTGGCGTCGGAGGGTAGTGTGTGGTAGGCTGGAGAGCTCGTCCATGGATTGGTGAAGGGGAGGGCGAGAGATGGTTGTGGTGGTTGAGGATATGAAGTGGCGTGGGACGTCCTTTGTTGTTGCTGGCTGGTGGTGGGGAAGTGGGTGGGACGGATGTGCTGTGGTGCCCAGATGTGGCTGAAGAAGCGGGGCTGGATGATGGGGCGGATGAACTGGAACTGCTACTGCTCCCCGAATGGTAGCCATATTCAGCTTCATCTAAAAAAAATACAAGAGATACCTCATTAGCCGTTAGAAAGTGACCAAAAGTCATTAGTCAAACATATTTTTTAGTGTTATCAGCATTAGATCCAGGTCTATTCCAAGCCTTGGAGAGTGTTCATTAGTCGTGCTTTGGCACAGAAGAAGCTCTCCTTCCCTGTCTCCAATCTAAGCGGAACCCCATTAACATTCCATGCAATCAAGAGGCAACAACAACACTCTCTGTTTTCTTTGAAAAGAATCTCTTTTCTCCGAGCTAAGGTGGTGCTTCATCAAAACGATGTCTCGGGTGCAACCTAACCGAGAGTTGGCCACCAAAACAACCACCAACACGGCATATGAGACGAGAGACCACCGGGTTCAATAAAAGTTTTTGAAAAGCAATGATATCCGCACAAAGGTGACCTCTGATCTCTCATCAAGAGAAGTGGCGAACTTTTGAAGAAACGAGTGAACGGTCCTGTTTACCTGTTTTTTTCCAACTCCTCCCTGGACAAATCCATTCAAGGCATACACAAGTTATTTGAAAATGAATGGTCTATGCACTTGGGTCAACACTCTTGCAGCTCAAAGCGTTTAAACTACTTGCGCCAAACGGGGAGTAATGAACTCTGTCTTCAACCATTATGAAACGAAACAAGGCCCCTAGGGTTGCTCATGCTTTGGCGACCAATATCAATCAAAGCGATTGAAAAGACAGTATCAACACCGAAGCATTCATTCTTGAATGGAGTGCGAAGTCTTTCTCCTTGAAGAAGAAAAGTGAAGGGGACCTTTGAGCCCCCAATCACGTCGAGCAAAACGCCCCATTCCGTTAAAGTTGATCGTCACTCTTCCATGTCAGCAAAGCAACCTAAAGACACCTTTCTCATTGCAGATTCTTCTTCGGCCAGTTCTCCACCTCAGTTCTGTTTTGTCCGCTTGAATAGGAATGTCTTTCCAGAAAGAAGGGGGGGGGGGAGGTGTTATTACGAAATGAATGGACGTAATTTTTTCTGATTTAAAAGCCATTAGAATCCTGTCTTTGTTAGAAGTAGATTACTTTGCTATTTTGATGGGCCGCTTGGAGGAAAAACGACCGGGTTTTTCGATCCAACAACCTCCTCGCCTAATTAGATTTGAGCTCGAGCCTTGAAACAGCCGCCAGTGTTTCCATCTTAATTTCAAGACCATGTCAAGTTTGGCAAAGAAAACTTGAGCGTGAGCGAGCAGATTGGGTTGATCTTGCTGAAGACTAGAAGTCAGAAGAATATCTCGGATAGTTTGAGTTAGTTGTTACGGGGTTTGGCGAGCTGCCACCGAGTTGACGAGAGTCCTCGGGCAATTTCCATCTTCTACATCATGAGCATCATCGCGCTCAAGGGACATTTAACCTGATGAATGCCAATCTTTTATTTTGGAGGTGGTGGCACTTATAGGATACCAAATTTTGTCGAGAAGCGTGTGCATGAAAGTAATGGACGATGAAACTTCTGTCCATCTATTCATTAAAGATGGTTCGATCTGGATCGCGTAAAGGTCATTGTTTGAGATTTAATTAAAATAATCTCCTGATCTACAAACATAAATCTGACCAGAAACCTGAAGGTCAACTGACATGGACCATCGCTATTTGCAGGTCCAGGATATTCTGGTTTTCAGACAGTCTAGACATCCCAAAATGTTCATTTACCCACTTTTGAGTAGCAGTGAGGACTTCTGAGTGGTCACAATCTGCATTTCACGCTTCTTGAATGATAAATATGGTCTTTGATATGCAAATTGAGCTCACGATCTTGGTAAGATTGCATTTAAAAGGCTTGATAGATCGGCTTGGTTCTGGGTTTAATTTGACTCTTTTTGCCAGCTGACAACGTCAAAGACCTCCAACCACATTGGTCATTCATGATCATGTTTGCGAAGGGGACCGTCTCTTGTCCATTAACACCAATCAAGCGCCAATCAGACACAAATGCCGTAAATTATTACACACTTAAAAGGGCGGGCAGTGATTGCGGTCCAAGATTCCGGTATACAGCTTCACAGTCACAGCTTGTATGCATTAAGATTTTGGATTCTAGCTGTACAGTCCCGTGATCCATCAAATTCTACATTGAATTACGAAGGCTGCACTTTGAGAGCTTCTGAGTATTCTTTAAGCGTTCCAGAGCCATATCTCAAAACTGATGTGATTCTTTTTCTTGCCCAAGGGAGGGATCACCCTCTCTCGCCTTTTATCCGTGTCCTCGCTTGAGCTAAAATGGCAACACTTCACGAGAGATTGAAAGTAAACATGGCTCTGATTACGAACCGCAGGGGCAATTGAATATTCCATGGTAGGATTTATGTTTAACCTCCTTCATTTTGAAGGCGAACACTGCCGCATGAATTGCTATTCCGTGGAATCTAGGAGCTTTTGTCAACTTTAGACCCTCTTCAAATTGCTTTTTCCTGTCACTAAGGCAAGTTGGCGGCCAATGTAGTAAGGAGAACGGAAGAGGAGCAAACAGATAGAGGGCAAACTTTTTATCTGAGCCAAAGTTTCAAGACTCTTTCTTGGGGAGAAAACTTTTCATTGTTGAAGAACGATGAGGAGATTCTGTACTATATCCGTTTCCTGATACATCATAACTGCAAGCACCGACGGCTGACCCTTGATTCTATTCCTGTGATTGAGTTGACGTTGAGCACCCTCGATCGTTTTTTTGTGGCCTCTTAAAGAAACATTGGCAAGCCTGACACTGGGGAACACCTTGTCTCTACAAAAGCGTACAATTTGTGCTAGATCTGATAATCCTACAGTTTAAGGCTTCCAAATTGATGAAATTACCATAATCAAAGACGACGGTGGTAGCCGAACTTAAAAGCCTCGAGGGGACCAATCGAACCCAGGGTAGGTCGTCTCCTGTCATGAGGTAGACGTCTTGGTTTCTTGGGAAGAGCACTTCATTTCAGCTCAAATCCATTGGTTACTGCATTGCCGCAAAGATCAGGGACGAAGGAGTGGACGGATGAGAACAAAAAGAATCTTCAAATTCATTCGGCTCCTCAGGCAGACAAGGTGTCCCAAGTCCTAGTTGGGCCCAAATTGCCTCCAGTTATAGAAGAACTTGGTCGATCCTCGTCGACATTGAAATTACCATTTCAGCCAAAGTCAAAAATTTCAGAACCTTCTTGCTGCCTTCAGCTTTACTGCAGTAGGTCGGCCGTTGACGACACAAAGGGCGGAGAGATCTCATCGAGCACAATAAAATTCCTCTCACAAGTTTTTGATTGAAACGTCACGGAACGTGAACTTCTTCAAACTCTCGCCAAACCCATTTCGTTCCTAAAATGTTGAGGAATGGGACTTCATATAAAAAGGTGACACCTTTCCAAAGTGTCTAGACCCCTTAGGGGTGAAAGAGAAAGAGAAAGAGAGAGAGGAAACGACACACGTCCAACGAATGTGATCTTAGAATCCATTGTGGCTGCCAAGGAATGTACAAATGTTCATGTCGCGTTGCTGTTGTCGTTGTGCGATGGGACACAAAAACCTCCAAGATATGGGATGCCTTTGATCTTACTGGATGGAGGGGGGATCGTTGAGTGTCGACCAGCCATGTTGGATGGTCGATTTAGACTTGGTTGGCATTCAACACAGATACACACACATCCTACACCTGACTTTTAATGCAAGAGAAATCCTCCAGAAAGCTGACCATCTTCATCCAGCATAATGCCTAAAGGGCCAAGAGCATAAACTAGGCGAGGTCAAAGAATTAAGCCGTTTTCAAAAACACTGCAATTCCCAAACTGCCCTTGATTCTTGGCGATTGGGGGCATGATCATGCCCTTGAACACTCCTTAAACAACAGGTGGAGCATCGGGTGGGTTGACATTAATGGGATCATCTGAATCATGAGGCAACCCACTTCATTGGTCATCGTCCCGCTTGGCCAAACGCACCTTCCCACCAAATACACGTCTCCAGTCACTCGATCAATTGAGTGCGACCGGTTGACGAACCGACCAACGTTGTTGATGTAACGGCGTGACTCCAGATGAATGTCAACCCATAAATTTCCCGCTCCAAAGATACGGATCGAAGCCATACGAAGAAAGGCTCATGTTCAGACTCAGGAACGCAGAGCTGAATTCCGAAAAGTCTGGCTGAGCATTCTTCAAAACAAGAGACTCCATCTTACGTGGCCATCTTGACAAATTTCAGAGAAACCCGGGATAAATACTTATTTAAGCAATACTTTAGTGAGTTCACTAACCCAAAGACTCGTCAAATTGAATGTTCATTTCGTAAAAATAATTCAATTTTTTTGTCGTTTTCTGCTTTTCCATATCCCTTAAGAAGATTAAATGGAAGCAGACATATCTTATTCAATCTCCAAGCCTTGATATGAAGTTGACGTAAACCATATTTAATGGATGAAAACTCAACCGAACGCTTTCATGTTAACAAACGGTTCCACCGTCGTGTTCCATAGCAATCTTTTTGAAACGGGCCAAAGGTGCAATGTGGTTCATTGAAGAGGACTCTTAATCCAAGATTAATCACCCACGACTTTTCCTCGGCCCATGGTTTTGAAGGAGAAAAAGCCCAAAATTTAGACATAACAGTCTCAGATCTAGCTCCAAGAACACTTTCGAGATGAGGGCATTTCTGAGAGAGACGACGCCTCTTAAGGGACAAAAAAAGAGCCTCCAAAGGTGCGAGATTGATGAGAAGAAGGTCTGAAAATCGTTAAAGCAAAGAAGACAACGAGACTTTTTGTGGGGTGAAGGGTGAGAAGGAAAGACCCAGAGGGGTTGTTGGTCCTGGAAGGCACAACGATTTACCCTCTTACCCTGGAATGAATGAGGGTGAAGAAAAATTGTCCCTCCTCCTCGTTTTTCTCTCTTTGGCGAGTTCACACAAGAATGTGAGAGAATAGAGATGAGCCAGAATAAACTACATAGAACAATCATACTCGTCTTCAAGGGCAGAGGTTTAGGGTTTACTAGTAAAAACGAATCAATTTCTTTTCATGGATTATCTTTTTGGCGGATTAGAGGCATTACCGACTTAGCCATATTGTCTGGGAAACGACAGAAACTCTGGTGCCCAATTTTCAAGATGTCACGAGGACTCCTTTTCGTAAATTGTTTTCTGCAGCCTTTTAAAACAATAGCTTCCAAATGGAGACGATGGTCGGTCATTGCCTTTCAAAAGAACCTTCTTCTTCATCTAGACATGGTTGCTTGCTCAGAGCGCCAGTTTTTGTTGCATGTTTGCTTCAGAGAGAGATGAATATCCCTTCCAATTGACATGACCAAGGCGAGCCAAGAGGGCCTACTTTATCCACGTGAGCTTGACCTTTTTTACCTTGAAAGAGATTCTTCCCAAGAAGAGCGCAAAAACACCGCCAAGAAAGATGGTATTGAGAAGATGATCTTGGGATGCAAATTATAGGCGACCCGTCCGCCCAACAACGCCTCCACAACATGATTTTTCTCAGGTGATATCACTTTATGGAGGAGCTTGAACTCTGAACACTGTTGTATTTCAGATTTCAGTGTGGTCTCTACATTCGTTTACTACAAAAGCTCCGTGGAGAAAAGTAGAGAAAAAGATCTCTTGATTGCTTGCAAGTTTCCAGAGAGCGTTGGCATGTTTTGTCTGGTTTAAAAGGAGCTTTTCTCGACATTTACGGCTCCTATGAAATTCCATTTGAAATTCCTCTCCACATGCCTTCTTCCCAACATTTGATAGCACAAATGTCCCTCTCACGAATAGAAATGAAGGCGAGAGAGGAGTTCCTTGTGGGGTCTCCTCTCTTCCATTCCAAGTCATTAGTTAAGATTTGAGCACTGATGAGTGCCAATGTACCTCTTTTTTTCCTCCTTCCACACATAGGTACTACGGAAACCTCCTCCCTATGCCAATGACAAGGTATTACATACATTCATCTTCTTCGACAAGAAATTTATGCACAAGGTCCCCCCTTCTCTGGTTTGGCTAGTCTAATATGCGGTAAATCAATAATTTCGAGGAGTCTCCGTGCTAAATTCTTGGCCCGCCACCTGAACTTTAGTGGTACCAGCACCTGCCTAAGGGGCCAGTCAACTCGAATCTTGGAATTATCGTCCTGTGAGGCCACTCGCTCTACTCTCACTGTTCTCCAATCCTCACCCTCACCTTGGACGCACAAAGAGCATTTTTGGCGCAGATTCTAGGTTTCGGACCGACCGAAGTAATGACTCTATTTAGGGCATTAACATAAGAATGAGAGCCGAGATGGAGTGGGTATCCCACCCAAAAACTTCCTGCGACGTAACGAAGCAACTCGTGAGTGATAAGTTCGATTCTTTGGGAAAGGAAGAGAGAGATCTGTTTCTTTTGGAAGCTCTAGTCATGTTCAACGGTCTGGTCCAACTTTGCCTGGATATCCCCATATGCTTCGCTCATATGAGAATGACGTCTTTAGGACTGCCTCATTCCCCGCTAGGTTCCTCATGTTTTTTGAGCAAAAGCACAAACACCCTGAAGACGTGTGTGACGTTCGCTCAGGCAGAGTCAGGATTGATTAATTGTGTCTCAGAGCTTTTCTAAAGCATTTGTCCTCATCATAATGATCAGACTTGGCATGTGGAATGAGCCAGAGACTTTGTCGAAGCACGAGTAAATGCGCAACGTCCAATTTTGAGGCCATTCCCGAGATTCAAGTTCAGAAAATCGTGAAGGAGCAATTCTTCATTTCACAGGACTATCAGCTTTCAAGTCGAACTGAAATGCTGTCGAATATGCTTAAAGCTGCGAAATCATCCAACCCCCTCACTTCAGCTTGCCACGTCAGTTCTTAAAGCGCTTTGGTCCTAGTTCAATTTCAATGCATCACGTTCCATCAAGATCTGCGAAGTACAAATTATGAAGGTCTTCTAATTCGATAGGTCTATTTGTTGAGAATGGGTTCTACTCAAGTAGGTCTCTTAGTCACTAAAGAGGTAATCCGAGTAGAAAATCAAGGGAACAGAAATGCAGTTTGATCCTCGACAGACGTGTTTGCTTAAAGATCTGTCACCTAAAAGGGACACTAAGTTGGGCGGCAAAAAGGCCTCTGCTCTCAAGCGACAACCATATGAAGGCAAGGGTAATGTATGGTTGCTCGGCTCGAGTTTGGTTTATCACAATGATGCTTTCAGTGATTACCAGCGAGTTATTGCGACCATTTCTAGGACTTCCTGACAGGCACAGATGGTTGTAGGATAGAACGAGATGCAGCTCGAGCGCTACCTTATTCAGGTAAGTTATGGTCCCTGAACCAATCCCAATGGTTGCCATCTGACCAAGCTCGTTGAGCTTTACTTCTTCAGAATCTTCTCCGGAAGAGATCTACTCCCAGGTGACTACGATTCAAGACAAGCCTTTAGCCAGTCGTCACTCTTAACTTTGAGAGTCGAAGAATAATTATTAGAATTATGATCTCTCTACGAGCTCCTGTCAGAATTTTCGAGTCACGAATTGTGTGGTGTGCGTATTCTTAGCACAGCACATTCCTACCAGGCGAAGACAAATGGCACCCGTGTTAATGAGCCCAAGTATCATTTTTTCGACACCAATTTGGGAGAAAGTATCTTTCTGCTGTTTGTGGGGATGCACTAAAAAAGCCAGAGGAGCTGACTGCATGGTACCCGACGTTCTAAAGACGATTAGACAGAGATATTGGTTTTGCTCGAAACCTAGCCTAAAAGCATTTGGAGACAAGATCATGCGAACCGCAAACCACAAGCTTTTGAGATCTGGTTGCGAACCATGCAATGACACCCCCATCTTCAAGTCTACTTCGTTCGGTGGCTTCGATAAGTTTCAACTGTGGATGGGAAAAAGAGAAAATTGAGGGATAAAACAATCATGGGATCTGCTCTTCCACTTTTCCACTCATTGACTGCTTGGTTGGTTGGTTAGTTAGCTTACACCCAACCGCTTATCGTCGTCAGTCTGATAGGAAAAGAAATTACATATCTTTGGAGATCGTGGGAAGAGTCAACAGACCATCATTTGAATTCTTCCCAAAGTTTCAATCGAGTTGTTGATGTTGAGGAGAAAAAAGAGAGGAATGATTGGCACCAATCCCGCATTCTGTGGCTACTTGCTACTCATACAAGCAGAACGAAAAGCAAGGGGTTCAATGACAAAGGAGACCTTTGAGGTTAGAGCCCGAGACAGGTCGTTGGAATTGCTAGTAGAAGAAAAAAAATAAAGGAACCACTACCACCACCACCAAAACCATCGTCAAAGTCAAAGAGTTAGGAGCCCGTCGTTTTCCCCCTTTCAAGTGCAAATGTATGCAAGTGAGATTGGGGTCCTTTGATTTACGGCTCATGATCAGGAAAAGTTAAACCCGAAAAGAGAGAGAAGGCAAAGGAAGAAGAAAGTTTCGAGCTATCGAAATGAATCGATGCTGATGACCCGCCATCACCATAAGAGGACAAGAATGAAGAGACACCTTAACCTGACACCAAACATGGTGTCACCGACCGAAGAGGCAACAACCGTCACCAAAGGGCCCGATTTGCTAACCTGTGGATGAAGATGGATGCTTGGCATGACTATGTTGATCCCTGGCCAGGGGATTCTTCATTGGTGAGGATGGTGACAAAGGTGGAACCGACGAATGGAGACGCCTTTGTACTAAAGACTGTTGTGGTAACGGTTGAACAGACGTCGACGATAACGACGACGACGTCTCCGCCACCAACTGTGATGATGAACTCATCAAGTGATGATTACTATCATAATGATGCTGATGTAAAGCCAAGGGCGTGGGACGAGCAACCTGTTGGTTGGACTGGTTGGAAGGAGGAGGTAACATGATCACAGGCGACGAGCCACTCGAAATATTCGCGGCTTGTGGGCCATGATTAATCGGCTGGCCCGATTGGCTCTGCCCACCGGGTAACGGCGAGTTATTCACTTTCTGAACGTACAACCCTCCCGCCGGGGTTGATTGGGGCAAGGGGGGCACTGGGGCGGTTATATCATTGGAATACAGAATCACATCCGAACTGCTACCCACTTGTTTGTTGTTGATGTCGTCATTGTTGTTGGCCGGAGAGGCTCCCATGGGTTTGCTCTTGGACGAGTTGATGTCGTGATGGTGGCAACGTTCTCTGTAGGAACGGCAGAAAACGCAGCAACCCTCGCCTTTGGTCACTGAAGAGCAACACGACTTGATAAAGCTTCTTCGGAACTACAAAGGAAGAAAGACATGTGACAATCTTTTTGACGGATCACAAACCAAATTTGACTTACCCTCATAGCTAGAAGCGCGAGTAGAACGATGAAAATCACGGCCAGAAGACATATCACAATCTCCATGAGGAGAGCAGTGTCCGTTCCAGCAGTGGGCACGCGTGCCACGCCCACGCTGGATTTGGGACTGAGCACAGCGAAACTGGTAAGATGATCACAGGCACACACGGTTGAATTGGCATTGCTCTCGATCACAAAGCAGCCTTTTTCGGACCAACTTGAGGCATCCGTATCCCAGAACACACATTTATTCTCACTAGCCCTGCCCGTTGGCCACACTTCTTTCAAATGGGCCAATTTCAATCGGACCGGTTCCATGAGGGACCTCGGTTTTTGGAACGAGGCCGAAACGATCCTCGAGTTGAGCTCGTAGTGGTCAAACAATCCAGATTCACTTCCTTGGAAAAGCTCGTGGAGATGGTTGTAGGAGAAGAATACGGTCTTCAATGGAGAGGGTGGATGATTGGCTTCTGGGTATGGCAGGTAAATCGAGTCGTTTCCGAATCCGTGGAAGGCTTCTTGTCTTTCTTCCGATGAAATCCCCGTCCTCCTTGTGTCAATAACAGACAGGGACATGCCTGTGAAGAGGCAAGAAAAATGGTGTTAAAGCATTTTTTTTTTTCGCTCAGGAACAAGATGAAGAAATGGGCAAAGTCATCGCTTCAACGGAGAGAAGAGCGAGATCCGAAAAAATGGGGAAAAAACTTGGGACATGTCAACAAGTACGTTCACCGGACTGAGGCCGGTTCGATGGTCGAACGGGTAAAGTTTTGGCTAATTTTAAGCGGATATCCGCGTTTGCTTGCCGTTCAGGCTCAATGTACAGTAATTGGATGGGAGTGGATAATTTGTTTCATAGGATTAATGTTCGACCAACCGATAGTTGAATGCAGGACTGGTCCCGGAAGGCCTCTGACTGGGCTTTAAAATTGGATGTGTCAAGAAAATGGGAAGATGAAGAGAACGTGACAATTTGCTGCCGAGAGCTCTTCCGACGACTTCTTTTTTCCTCACTCTCTTTTCCTCGAGGGGGGAAATAAAACGTCTTGAACTGATATTGAGACAAAAAGTGATTCAAAGGATTGCTACATACTGTAGCTGCTCGTTCTTGCTCAATGCTCATGGGGGAGGAAGCAAAATATTTTGTAACCAAAAAAGGCCCGCCTAGCGTGACATGGAAGAAAACACTTCCTCAGAAGCTGTCAAAATAAATCAGTGTTGTGTTAACATGACGATCGAATATTCAAAGCCACTTTACAGCACCGCATGAAACGAGCAGTCAAACGCCAAACTTGGCTTGGAAATTCTACTCAATCCGTGCTAATCCTTCAATTAACAAGATCTTAAATGCATCAAACTGGTTCCCAGAAACCCGGCTCTTTACAGCCTATTATCATCGCCTAAATGATACGTCCATTCATCTATGGCTCTGCATTCAATTCCAAACAACCTTCCAAGAAACCATTGCGAATACTTACTGATTTCGTTGGAGGACTCCGTGATGACCTCTCCGGCGTCTTCTTCTGGGATGACCTCTGAGAGAAGAAACGCATGCGATTCGACCACTTGCATGAGTTCCGAGGCCAATTTCACCCTCGACACATTCTTGAGGTCGCCCCAAACCACTTGACGATTGGCATCACTGAGCAAGTGACTGGAGGCTCGCAGAACGTTCTGGAAGATCTGCTGCACATGAGACTGCTTGTTGTACATAACGTTGGAAGACTGATGATCACGGGTGAATGATTGAAGCTTGTACTGAAGCCGATTGGACACGGATTCGAGGATTTTGACAGCCGCTTCCACGTCTCCGCCAAACAAAGGACGATTATCCTCAGGATCGAAGGCGTCAGGCGAAGGTGGAGCCGTTAATTGGACCAACTTGGACACGATCACTTCCTCTGGGTCCTCTTTTCGGACAGCCACCTCAAGGTTGCTCATGAAGGTCGATTTGCAATCGCCCAAGTCAGGTGTGGGTACGGACCAATCTCCGTCAGAGCCACATTGCCAACTGGCCAATCCTGTGGAACCCTTTGGACAGGGTTGAATGGCAGTTTGTCCCGTTTGAGTCCAATTCCAATAGAGATGTCGGAAGAACACGGGTGGACAAGCTTGGCCTTCGATGTTGGCGGAATGAATATCCGAGGATGAAATGTCCATATGTTCCATCGGCGAACTCACTGAAATGACAGATCAAAAGAGACACATGAACATGATGTTGCATCAAGATCAAATAAAAAATAATTCAACTCTTGACATCAAATACAAGAGGAAGAACAGACTCCCCCTTCTCGACTTCCTTGATCTTTCAGTTTTTTGAAGCCTTTAAGATCTTTCAAGCTGAAGTGCACCTATTACACAGACCTGGTCTCTGAACTAAACTATATTCCATTAAAGCGACCCCCCCCCACCCCTACTTTATAGGAAAATCCGCGCTCTCGAGATCAAGGCTCAGCATAAATGAGTGCTCCGGACAGAGGACGGTTGAATTATCCCTTTATTGGACTCCTGTCAAGTAATTGTCTCCGTTTGTGAGCCAAATTATACTCTAAAGCCACCTCTCATATTCTTAGCCAGTGGCTAATTTATTTCGGTGAATTTTACATACATTTTTTACAGATACCTTGTAGAATGGATTGGATAAGAAAACTCAGACACGTTGCCGCATTGTTTGTCCTATCTGTCCATGGATCAATGGGAGCAGGACAGACGTTTAGGCATAAGGAACATGGTGCAGAATCATTCCGTACAACGAATAATTGTATCCGATAAGGATCTCTCTATCAAGAATCGTGCCTGAGGACAAGAAATCCAGCACGCAGAGCACTCCCCAAGTTTCTAAGATCGACTCGACATGGATTGAAGCTGCTGCAAGTCTAACATGGAATGAGAAAGAGCAAATCTGCAATCTTCTCAAATGACTATTAAAGAAATTTGCGAAGCACGAACAAAGTTTTGAACGATACTCGAGAGTACCTCTCTCTTCCTTGTTCTGCAATGCTTTGGGGATGAGTATATATTCGAATAATAACTCGCTGAATGCCATCGAATGGGACGAGGATTTGTAATTAAGCCTCTATTCAAGGCGGATTTTGCGCAGAAATTTGCCAGTGAAATAATAGGCTTCCTTGACGTGAACCGAGCACCGGAGCCTTCTTCTTCTTGTTCTGTGTGTCTCTGCTTATCGCTTAACTGTTATGCCCTTTGAACGAGTACCATTTATTGCCTTTCCCTAGAGCACACCCAGCTTGATACCTTCTTAATGCTGCAGGAATTTGGTTCAATGGACACGATGAGCTTCTTACTTGCTCAAAGCAATCTCAGGTTTTCATCTCAGAAGCATTCACATGTCAGCGACATTCAACACACATAGAAGAATCGGACAGCTACAACGATTTCGTTTCTAAATTCAATAGCCAAAAGGATCATCATTGCCATAAGTGAGGATTTCTTTTCCGGGTTTTAGGGCTAAAAAAAGGCTACAAGGATGAGCAATGCATCTTGAGTCATCGACGGTGGGAAGCGATATCCCACCATTTTATTGGCTCTTTCGATCACCTTGGCCTCCTTGAAACACCTGCGAGAGTCCGCATGGACATAAATTTCAACATTTTTACTGCGTTTATTTACATTGCGACGAGGAGAGTAAAAGAAGACTCTGCACATTCATTCTAAATCTATCCTTGGAGGGTTGTTGGATACATCAAGCTCAATGCGAGTGAGAGAAACTGAGTTGCTTTGTCTTGCTCATATAAAGTGCATTCAAGTTTATGGTCAAACTCAGGACCTGGAATTCTTCCACTGAATGGAATGAAAATGAAGTAATTCATGGAATTCTAAGTTCTCACAAAGAGATTTAATCCCTCTGCGCTATTTGAATATTGTGATGTGATTTTTGTAAGGAATTGGCCTTGTTGGAACACCAACTGACAATGGGGTTGACGTTGATTAAGAGAGCCGAGAAGTCATAACCGAACATTCCTCGAGGTCGTAATGACTCGAAAGAGCTCATGAATTTTTAAATTGGTCAGATTCCAAATGAAGCGTTACGTTCATCTCTCTTGGTTCAGTTCCCAACTTCGAACTCATCGTAATGGCTTAGTTTGGTTTTGTGATGCAGCTAGTGATGCCTTCTTCAGAAGAACAATGGGTCATATAAATCGGCCGAGCGGGGTTAATGCCAATAAAATAAATATAAAACGGAGCAAGTCTATTCGCCCTCCAGCATGCCAGTTCTCTCTTCCTCGAATGATCGCTTAATGTGCCACGTTGGGCACGATTTGATTAAAAACTTCCAAGGAAACTCGACCCACCTCATCATCATCGCAACCCTATCTTGGTTGAACCCAAATAACAACAAACAAGTGCGGACATCCGGGAGTGGGAGATTCAAATCGCGACCAAGAATTGCATTTAGGGTGTCGACAGTGCATGCAAATGCATACATACATACACACGCTTTCTCCACCCAGATTACATCCTACATGCTTGAGGTTGGGTTTGTTTCCTGGAATTGGAAAAACCGTGTCCTCAACCTCTTGAACTTGGGTTCAATTCACCAATCGCTACTACCTGCCTTGGGTTTGCCAGGGTCCTCAATCAAATAAGGCGGTAATAAGCGAGGTATGGAGGCTCTCAATACCCAATCATTATTGGCATATTGAGTTATTCTGTTGACCTTAAAAGGTATCTAGACATATCCACACGCACACACATTTGGTCCTAGCTCGACCATTCTATTGTGTACCTTTTCTTCAGGGTAGGGAAGCGAAAGCGAGCGGCGCTACTCCCGAAAATCATAGGGTCTCTCGACTTCAACATCTTCTTGGACGACTGAGTCCCTTTTCTATTCAGGATGATGAGGATCCTTGGATTGGGAATATGTATTGAAGAATGTTGTGCTTGCATGCAAAAAAATACCAACAACCATCAATCGACGGGAGGCAGACTAAGAGGCAAGTCAGTCAGGAGTAGTAGTCGAGCAGGGTGCGTGAAGACTGAAGGGCCCCGAAACTCCATTTTCAGTTCAACGGAGATTCAATCAATTTCAAGGTTCTCTCACACTTGTGTGCCTCACAAGATGGACACACATAGTGAGAGGAAACGGCTCAAGACCTGAGATTTTCGGGTGTTTTTAAGGTGTTTCATCAAGCCTAACAAATATTGACGAGTGGAAAAGGCTCACCAGAGAGAATAAAAACACGGTGGAAATGTTCAGACAGGTCTAAAATTAAATCTCGCTCCACTCGGCAAGCACCCCAAAAAATGTGACAAGATTTACAACTAAATGTTTCTCAATCCCTCTTCAACTCCATCATGCCATTGAAGTTCAGTCTCTCACAGAGGTCTTAAGCGTACGTAGATCACTGAGGAGAAGGTTGAAAAAAGATCTGGCTCTGTCACGGTGACAGCTTGAAATATTAAGTTTCCTCTCGCTCTCTCTCTCTCGAAAACAATTCTCTCATCTTGAAATGTCAAGTTTAACTCGATCTTGAGACGGTTCTGGCGGCTCAATGCAACCCCATCAAATTGATCCCGTTTGATTTGCCTCCGCTTAGAAGAATGGAATAGAAGTAGTAGTTTGAAGTCGTGGAGAGGGCCAATGCGAGCCTCGCTCATTAACCATGCCAGGAATGACATCCTCAAAAAACATGTATGCAAACCGACTCTTGATATCAGCACTTGGGATCTTCATTTCGAGTCGAGAGAATCGAGATGTGTTCAAACAACTCTTCGAGATGAATATACAATGCTATGTTCTCTGACTCTTTCAACTGACCAAACAACTCGAGCCATGAAGGTCAAAAAACAACTACTGGCAACATGAGGACCATTGCCTTTTTTTGACATGGACATGAATCTTGCTTGAAGAAGCTCTTATGTAAGCGAGCCTTTTCCACATCATCTCATTTTTTTCCCGCGTTCATTTGGTATTCATCTAGCTTTTCCACAAGTTCCCTGGGAACCAATTGTGAGACTAGGAAATTGTGGGACAACCCGAAAACTTTTTGAGCATCTGCCAAATTCAGAAACATGCTCCACACTCCCGAAGCCTGTTCCCATGAAGTAAATACATAAATGGAATCAAGGCTTGCATGAAAAAGGAAACTCGGGCCGAGGCATGATCCAAATTTGGGAACAAGGTGCTTTCTGTGTGTTGCATTTTGACGGGGATTCGAACCATTTTATGGGTAAGAAAATGGAGCCAAACATGCCAACGAGTGGAGGAACCATTTGGGACTTTAGGACACCAATGTGTGTCACGGTAACTCGGGTGATATTGGCATGTTTTGGAGAGATATTAAACATGGACGCCCAGGGAATTCGAGAATGTCAATTGCAACACTAGGAAACTTGCAGCACGAGCTCAAACTTTGAAAGAACTTGCCTCTCAAGAAGTCAGCCAAAACTTTAGAAGGTTCTGAAGGCCAACAATTCAATATGGAACAAGACTAAGACAAGCACTAAGAAGACTCTCTAATGATGGTCATTGACCCGTGATTAAAGGCCAGAAGCGAAGCTAATTGCTTCCGTCTTCACTTTCACCTTCAGTGAGCTCTGGAATCTTGAGCAAATAAAGCAAATCTTCCCCATGACTACTCCTTCAGTGCTCTATCGAGGGCCAGGATTGGACTGCCTGGATGTAATGGCAACGAGTTGGCTCTTCAAACAGAGGCAATTTGCTTTTAATGATCCCGCAATAAGGAAACGCTCCTCCATTCTGAGATGGTGCTGGCAAACGATTTCGGGTATTTAAATCTGACGGGTGGATCGAATCTCTCGGGGATCCTCGTGTGTCACCTTGATCCTCCCTCGAGTACGTAGAATTTCACAAATGCCATCAAGGTCGGTTTTTAGGGTACAAAACTTGCACTTCTTTGACAGGGTTCCTGTCAATCCCTACTCCACATTCAAGACATATTCTCTCCTTGAAAGAAGAGCCTTTAGAGGGACTCGTGTGCCCAAACAGCGATTACTAGGTGACATATGGGTGCTCAAGCATGGTTAAGCGACGCGTGGAGTACGCAAAGTGCGCGTTCATCGAAAGAACGACGACATTAAGAGATAATTCGAGCCCTATTATTATATGCAAATGAGATTGAAAGCAGGATGCCAAGAGGAGGTAAAACGATCTCTGCGGAGGACGACGTTGTCGACGACGATGGAAGCGAGTAAAGAGCCGAGATTCTGCGGCTCGGTCTTTCAACCCTAGAGCCTATTTGTACGTTCCAACATCTCCAGCCATAAATTTTGCAAGTTGGTTTGTCTTCACTTGGTCTCGCTTCAATCCTTTTCGTTCTCGCGTGTTTCCCAAGTTGACGATCAGGTCAAGGGTATTTCCTGATCCCGGCTGCGCATTCATATGCTAATAATCAATGAGGCAACACCATTCCTTGATGATGGCACAAGAAAGATAAGAGGGCACGGATTCTTGTGGGGCCCGACTTGAAAAATCCATTTGGATTTCGGACGATGGTGATGCATGCATATAAATGCACAGCTGTGACCACTCCCTCGGTAAATGAGCCAAGAATTAAAATCTCAATGCAGTACGACGATTTCGGGTTGGACTTTAATATTAATGGCCCATTTGGACTCCACTCTTTCCACCATCATATGGGCTGCTACATATTCCGCCATAAAGGGCCCTGTCGCAAGTAAAGCACCCGACTTTGAATTCGTTTACAAACACTCGGGAATGGGTTGAGTGGAATGCAATGTAAGTGTCTTTGAGGATATCCGCGACCATGTGCAAGGGTGAAGATTGAAAGGTAATCTCCTCCTTGGGTGCAATGGTCCGGCTATTATCACGTGGTTGTCAACTGAAAACGGGCTTCAACCACCACCCGATGAGGCAAATTGAACGCTGATCAAATCTTGACAACGACAACACATCGTCGACGAACACGACGAAACATCCAAGTGAGGAACGCACAAAAAGCCACCAACCATAATGTTCAAAGCCTTCAAAAGTGTTGAAGGCACGATTCTAATCTTGACATGACTGCAAAGAATGTTATTTGAATATCAATTATCCTCCCCTGAAAAGTCTAATTGAAACAAAATCTCGAATCATACTCTGTATCGATAAATAGAGAAGGAGGCAGACTGTAGTACGTTCCTCCTATCGTTGAATCCATTCAAGAGATCAATTTGACGATCGGGAAAGGTGCCGGATAGCATCATCACATCATCTCCGGACAACAAAAGATCATCAAAACCCGCCCCACTCGCCAGACTTGAGAGTTTGATGGCTTTTCAAAGCGCAAACTTGATTGAGCACCATTCATCCGAAACGAACACGGCACCAAAGGGTTGATGGTTGGATCGAGACTCGTCTTAAGGGAACCATTCTTAAAGGATCATCTTCAAAGCACACTTTTCCATCATCAAAACTAGAATACTCATCGTCTTGAGCCGTGAATGAAAATCACTCAAGATTTTCTTCTTCAATTCCCCTTTTGAATACCGGACCTATGAGGAATGGGCATTGATTCAAGCATCTCTCATTGATACCGTAACTTGAAAGGACAATAGGATGATCTTGTTGATTGGTCAGTCCGTATCAAACAAACCCTTTGGATTGCATACAGAAGTAGCACAATGCACAACTAAGCCAAGAGGTACCTTTGATGAAAGGCCGAAAGAATGGACCAAGCCTTCCAAATAAACATCTACGAACAGCAGTAGTAGAGGCTTGTTTTCCTTTCCACTTTTGATATGCAACCATGGAGAAATAGAGAAACCGATGAATGCCTTCTTTAGAAATAGGGTGTAAAGGCAAGGCAGCAGAACAAACCAAATCCAAGATTGACCTTCACAATCCATGTCGTGTTGGTGGTGAAGAAGCGCGAGTTTCTTTGAAAGGAAAATGCAGTTCGGTTGACCAGACTGTCCAGAGTTCAATCCTCATTTGGGACTCTTTTTTTCTGACAGACTTGGGCCAATAAAACTAGAATATGCCCGTCTGACCTTGCCCTCTTCGAACGAGGAGGAGATGGAATGGAAATGTCTCAAGTGGGGAAAGAAACAATGCATTGTGAGCTCACAAACACATATTTAGATCTCATGACATTTTAATGGAGTCAAGGTTGAGAACATTGTCTTAAAACTTTTTTGTTATTTTGAAAGTTCTTTTTCCAATGGGGAAAATCTTTGGAGGTCCATCTGCGTGTGAGCGAGTTCGTGGGCCGAATGGATCTTCCGAACTTATTGAGGCGAGAAACTTTTTTCTCGGATTGCGTGTGAGGCAAAAGCAATTGGTTTTTGTGTGACAAATGGTTCAAGAGAAACAGGAGCTAATTATGGGGAGTCATTTCATGGCTGGAGACAAAAGCATCGAAAGAATTACAGACACCGTGCAAGCTCGGCTTATGTATTAACTGCCCACTCCACTTGTGAGTAAATATACACACACACACATCCACAACAGCATAAAAGACTTGATGAAACTGGGCTTTTTTCTAAACAAAGAACGACTTTTTCCCTCGATCTTTTCTTTCTTCTTTTCTCGCCTTGTTTACTTTAAGAAGAACTTGGAACGAAAACTCCTTGTTCAGCCAACCCCATTTCACGGATATTATATTACGAACATGCCGAAGCAACAGCGTTCAAACCCCAGTGTAAAATATCCTTTCCAGTTTGGATCTTGCCAACATTTGTCACAAGACTTGGTTACCAAGATGCTATTTCCGCATTGCTATGACATCCATAACAAAGATCCGCCGATTGCTGTCTTCACTTTTGAGGCACGCATTCCTTCACTTCCCACAGATGTGAGTGCGTACAACACAAACCGAACTGAATCCGTGGCATTCAATATTTACTACCCTTCCATCAAATAATTCAATCACCAGGAACAAGTATTTGAATCTGATTAACACATGAACGATTGTCATCGAGCAAATCGTGCCGTTCTGTGATCATCTGTTTGAATTGCGTGCTGTTCTCTCATCTATGCTTGGTGAAGAGTTGGAGCTTGGTGAATAGAGCCCATCCCTGATCTTGAATCAAGATTCAGATTTCATTTTGCTGCCTTTAACATGCTTCTCTTTTATTTCTCATGCACGTTCCAACGTACCAGGGTGACTTAGTGGGCGGTATTGGAATGAGATGGAACTAGAACATCTCGTTCTTCTTTTATGCCGGGAGTAAAGCAAGAAGATTGAACGGATGTGTTCCCTAGTATGTTGAGCACGCGAGCCAATTGGGTCGCTATTTTGATGGGAAGTCATTGGGACTTGGTCACACTGGACGACATTACTGCATAATTTGAGTCCAACAAAGACAAGATCTCATTCCATGATAACATTTGCAAGATCTTCTCCATCGAAAATTCTCATGCCCACCGAGTAGAGCAAAATGAGAACGGAGGAACGGAGGAAGGGTGGGTCCTGTGCAGAAAGTCAGTCTAAAGCGAATCTTACGGATTAGCCAAAGCAGATTAAACTTCAATTGGCTTTGGAAACGCAAGCCTCCCAGCTTCTCCAACCTCAGTCCCACATTCTCAAACAGCTTTTTGTTGGCCGATTTCATGTCCTCTCAATGCCGAACCAGCTTGGTTGCAAAAAAAAACATATCTTAGCCCAGAGAAACAGGTCCAATGCATTTTGGTATGCAACGTAATGGATTACCAATCCTGGCCAATGATCTTTTCTTACCTCTCTCAAGTGTGTTGACCTCATCCAAAATGACTTCGGCTTTGACCCCATTAGTCTCATCCCCCATTTCGTTGGCCTCATTAGCGGGGAACGTCTCTTCCATGCCAATCAATGTGGTCGTTTCCGAAGTCGTGGTCGTGGTGGAAACCGTGGTGGTGGATTTCGGGGTGGTGATTGGAATCCGCAATGGAGGCAGACTCGTGGTCTTCTGAGATTCATTTAATTGAATAAGAATGGGCTTGCGCGAATTCGCGAGTTCGTCGTCATAGTTTTCATAATCCTGATCGTAGATCTCAGACTCTTCGTTCCAAAGATCATCCGCACGTCCTTTGAGGAGCCAAGGAGGCAATCGACGGGTGGTTGAGGACACGCCTCCAGCCATAGGGTGTTTCGAGGAACACGCATAGTGAACCTCCACGTATTTCCTGGTCCCTGGACAAGGGTCACCCCCGAAGATATTAGAATTTACGGGAAGGGAGCAATCCTGCTCGCCATCACACCTGAAAGTTAACGAACATGCATTGATGAGTCTCATCCTGACCTTTGCATCGAAGGTTTAATCAGCCAACTCGTTACAATATCGTCCCATTACATGACATTTACTCTGATAAGCAGTGTGTGTTGTACTGCAGGACCATCGAACCAACCAACCAACCAACGAACCATAGGGGCATTACATTAGATTCGGGGTGCAATTTCACGGCCGAGAGAGGCTTAAAACAAGGATCTCTGACCATTTGGTGGCTCGAAATGAGTATTTAAGGAGATTGAAACAAGATGGAATTCCACATTTTTCCTCGTAAAATAGCTTTTAGGGTCCTGATGGAGGTGGATTAATGAAAAATGACCCACCTGGGTGATCTCGTCTTTTGTCCTGACGGAGACTCGACGGATCCGATCTTACCTTTTTTCCAGATCAGTAAGTCAGATGAATCTAAATATCTACTACGTTCCATTAAAATTGAATGTGAAGGGCACGTTTCTCTGCAGTCAGTCTGTCAGTCGGCCATATTTTGGGGGAAGTCGCGGAAGACGGAGGCGCATTTCCTCAATAAACTGTTTACGAGCCCATTGTCTGAAGGTGGGAAGATGAATCTTCCAGGTCTTCAGCTCGACTTCGGGAGGGCCTATCTGATCCTTGGCATGTCATGAACTCATCGAAACAATCGTGGAAGAAGCGCTTCCCATTTGACCTCAGACTCTGAATTGAGATTATAACCGCAGATAAAACCGCAAACCCTACGGCTTTACGATCAAACATCCGCTCCTCTCCAGACTTTGTACCATAACTCTGACTCCGGGATCTCGTGACCATGGCGGCAACAGATTTCGTGGAGCCATAAAATCTTGCGTTAACTACTCTGGCGAATGAATCCTTCATGTCGGCTGCAATGGAAAGGACCCTTGTTCCAATGTTTCCAAGCCCGTTCCGCCTTTTCTAGTCCCCAGGTTTCCAGGCGAGTGGAACAGACCCACCAACCGAGTTTATGGGTCCCACCATTCAAAGACAGGGAGATGTTGCACGCACTCACGCACAGACCATGGGGGAAAATTCATGAATATTAAACAGGAGCGACAAAAGGGTGTCAACCAGGCCACTGCTGTCAAAACGTATCAAAAACCCACATGGACCATTTGAATTTTTCTCCCCAAAGTCTTTTTGCATTCCAGCCACTACCCAAAGGTTCACTTGGCATATGCAAAGTCGTATAAACTCACTTCTCAGACATCAAATCCTCCAGATAAACATACCCCGAGTCCATGTGGGAATGCACTGCCGAACTAACTCTCTGTGAAGAAGGTGGGAACGCGTTTTGGATGGAACAAGCGTTGGATCCCCAGGAAATTGAACTGCCGACCATTTTGAACCACATTCCCAAGATGGACTTTTTAGGGCCGGATAAGGTCTCAGGGATCCCGGAGGACAAGGAAAGGCACGATCTGTGTCCCTTAACTGGTTGATGAAGAAGCGGGACTAGAGACCCAAGTTTTATTGAAGACCAAGAGCGATGCCGCAACTTCAGTTCCAACTTGCTCGAGTATGTCACGATTCGAAACAGAATCACTGGGAAATAAGGCAAAGAGCTTACTCGACTCATTAGGATTCCACACTAGTTTTTGGGCACGTATTGTACTTGGGTGAATGGCAATTGTCTGGCTTAATGGTTTGTGAACACCCATGGGAAGCGAAAAACAAAGGACCTTGTAAACTACAAGTTGAAATCCTCAGGTGACTGACTTCTTCGTGTTCTCTTTCTAGATTTGTTTGCTCAAATCGGATTGGGGGAAAAGAGAGAGAAAGAGAGGGAGGGGGAAGAATAGGAGGAAGGAAGAGAGGTATTCCAATAAAGATATCGTATTTTATTGCACATGCTCCAACACAAGCAGCTGTTAGGCAGTTCTTCCTGGGAAACCATGAATGCATTGTACACACTTTATGCGAAAAACGGGGGAATGTATAGGGGATTTTTTCGGAAGACAGGACAATAAAAGGGGATTTGGGGAAGATTTAAATTTTATTTCGATCGCAGGAAAAAAGAAGAATCGGGATAAGGAAGGTATATGATAACACAGGGGGTCTGGTGACTTCCCACCACCTTTTAATCCCATGTCTCTCTCCTCGAGCTAGAATAAAAGCCCTCTGAATCCACTTGTGGGACGAAATATGAAAGCTTGAAAGGACAGTAAATTTTCATAATCTTGGTCGAAAGTGCGAATTCTCTCCCCTTTTGTCTCGCACTCTCAGGATCGTTCGTTCCAAAGTTAGCAATGGAAATGAAATGAACAGAAGATCGAGCAAGCGAGCGAGCGAGGGTACCGAAATGGGGACGAGATGTCCCAGACACCCGAGGATTTAAGGGCATGGAAGGGATGATATTCGGAACTGGGTTAGTCCCATATTTCCTCATTCGTCGTGGAGTAATTCTTCCCACCAAGCACGCAAATGGACTTTGGATCTGACCAAGTTGAGGTGAGAAAAAGTTGGAAGTTGGACACGAGGCCTCAAGAGGGAAACTTTGTAATGAAATCATGATCAGGAGAACCACCCTTGCTTGGTTTGCTCATCCCGTGTTCCATTTGTGGTATGAATGGCAGGAAAGTTTCCACGCTCTCTGCCTGGCTCCATATTCCGAGTAGAGTGTGTTATTTCATTACCAACATCAGGAGGGAGATTAGATATAGAAAACCATTTGGTTTAGTTTCAAGGACCAATTTAAAATGCAACAGCTACAAACGGCGCACCAACCATCAGACTGACTGACTGACTTACATTCGAGTTGATGGGCTGAAGGAAAACACTTTATGGCCTGAACATGATTGCAAATCTCCGCTCAAGGAGTCATTCGGCTTTTATCGACGGGAAAAAACAAGGGCCCAAATTCGAGATTTCCTGGTGCCCAAATTGGCATCCGAGAGCGTACGAATGGCAATAAAAAGATGATCTGTAATTTCCAGTAATTACGGACACCGTTACCGTCAAACAGAGGATCATCCACCATTGGTATCATCAGCCGTGTTGGACCGGCTGTTGTGGTTCGGTGGATTCGCCTTGATAATGGGTGCTCAAATGGAAGTGGTCTAACGTCTAATGAGGATGATACTTCTCTTCCTGGTAGTTCAATCAAAAGGGAAGAAACCCCTGTTCGAGCAAAAACTTGGTTACTTCCAAATATTCCTCTTCTTCCAGAGGATGAATACAGGTCATTACTCGCATTTCAAGAAACACACACATCCTCAAGTCTTCCAAAAGAGTCGGGTTGACGGGACGGTGGAACAATGACTCAGTGGAAAGTCGTGGCCAAAGTCACATCATCCTAATATTCTTAGCCCTCTAGTACATACGTCGAGTATCTCTGAACTGAGTGTCTTGTGAAGAATGTATGAATAAACGAGGACAAGGTTGAATGCTATGAATTTCAATGTCAGAGATGCTGATTATGATGATGATCGAGAGTGGAGAATGGAATGGCGCACTCACCTTCGTTGGAGGATCCTCGTGGTTTGGTGGGCTATGCAGTTGACACTCCATTCCGTGTAGCCGTGCTTATTACAAATTGCAATGGAGAATCGCCCGTAATTGGCTCGAATCACCTGGATGGTTTCGTCAGGGTCGCAAGAAATGGACATCTGATCACCTTCGCACTCGTAGGCCGTCTTATATCGGGTTCCGTCTGGGGCCTGACCTGCAAGCAAATGCATGAGAAACAAGTTTGATTAACCAACGAGATTCATTCGGGGACATCATGAACATAATGAACTGTGGCAGTGGATGCAAGCAAGCAAACTCCGTGGATCGATGCATTCAAGAGTGAGAGAAGGGAAGGGGGCTATGATTTGGTATTGGAAGTTTGGAAGTACTCGTTGTCTATGGTGTTCAAACTAACGCTTGAGCGTGCCTTTTTTGGACTTTAAAAAAAGACGTATTATCGAGCCCAGAATCAATCTTTGGGACGATTTTCTCCTTGCGTTAACAATGGACACATTCCGAGGGCAAACTCGCATATCTGGATTCCTCACACACCACCTCCTCCTCCTCCTTCTCCTTCTCGTTTTCGGCCTCTGAAGTCTGAACCCATCAGGGGAATACAATTCAAAAAATCACAAGGATCTGAAGAAACACAGACGTAACGGCATTCCATTTTCAAGACTCCCCAAGTCTTCTTCACGCCTAAGAAACTTTTATTTCTACATACCATCACCATCCCCTTGGATTCTCCCCCTCTTTAGCCATAAAGGCGACCAGAAGCAGATGGTTCCGACTATTTGTGACTCCTATCCTCAATCTATCCAGCATCTAACATCTAGGATCCACCATCCACCATCCACCACCACCCCAAAGAAAGAAAGAGACTTCACAGGGCAAATTGCAGGAACAAGATGATGTCTCAATCTCAAAGTTTGAATGATCACACGCCTGTTCTTGAGCCCAAGCCGAACTCATCGATTTGAATTTCCAAAATTCTCCCCCGACATCTCAATGTGAGAGAGGGTCTCGTCGAAACCATTGTTTCCTACACTCTATGTGTGTGAGTGATGCTTCTCAATTCTCACTTCATCCGAGTACGAACATCGGTCGGGCGTTTCTCGGACTTCCAAGATCGTCAGGTTTGAGGTTTCCAGAGACACACATGCAAGTGAGTGAATGAGTGAGTGAGTGAATGTGTGGCTGGCGAACTAAGCGATCTTTTTATCGTCAATTTTCTCGAGGGTGGTGATGCAACAGATGTACATGACATTTCAATACCAAATTCAATTGATCTATGGCCTCACTCTCTCGAAGCCGACTTAAGATAAAAGGGCACTCTCTGACTCTGAGAGGGTCGGGGGTTCGATGGATGGATGGATCGATGGTTGATGATGCTCTGCTTGCTCCAAGTCTCGAAGGAACTTCAGATGAGATGAAGACCTTGACAAGGGTTGGTTGGCAAGATGGCCTAGGAAGACACACCATGCAAAACTGGCATTTTCAAAACATCTTGAATATCACCTTCACTGAGGGTTCGCTGGCTCGATCTCTGAATAGAAGAGCGTTTTCAATTCAGGTTACACGGCCTATTTCACATGTTGAGATCTTGAATGCAGACATCTTATTAAAAATTATCCGGAATGACTCCAAGAAAACTTTGAATACGCCCTCGTCAAGTGCAGAAAAGGATTTAAATGAGATCCTCCATTTTTTTTCAAAAGCAATGATCCCTGCTTACTTCTATCCCCTGGCGAGATGTGCACCAGACCTTGGCCCAAATATACATACATTCTCAAGTGCTTGAGTTGTATCTGAAATGAGAATCAAGGAGTCTCCGAGAAATTAGACATTAACAAGGGCGCTCTTGTTGTTTGGAATCCATTCGAAGAAATCGACTTGGCTATACATACTACGTACGTACAGTGTATGATTTGCCGGGCCGAGGGTCGAAAATATGACCTCCATTAGCATGCATAGAATTTTCAGTGACCTCTTTGTGACACAAGACGACCGAGTCACTTTTCACTTGTGCAAAACTCAACAGATGACTCCTACCGACTTGACGCGACGACAAACAAGGGTAAAGAAGATGTGTTTCACTCTTGAATTGTCTCGTTGAAAGCTGGTCTCGGACGAGGAAAAAACTTAATGGACTGGGAATGCTCTGTTTTTCCTCTTCTCCAGAATAGAGACACAATTCTTCATAGTTCCGAGTATATCAAACCCCAGAGATGGCAATTTCTCCCGTTTCCGATGTAACGTGTCGAAAATGGACTCATTAGTATTCCAAGCAAACATAATGGCGTTTTCAAAATTAAGAGCCGTAATCGTCACCGGGAGAGATTCGCTCCACAATCGACGTCGAAGAAGAAGAAGAATGCATCATAGGATCAACGAGGAGGCCATTTTATGACGTGATGAAATTAGAGAATCAATTTAGATTCAATCAGCATCTTCTCTCCGAGTGTCTTGGTACCATCATCCTTCCTGAGTTGAGTGAGTGAGTCTCTCAAGAGCCGAGAAGACCAGAGCAATCGAAGAAGTTGGGGAAGTAATAATGGCCCTTGTCCAAATTACTTACTCGCCCGACAAATCGATGATGAGAGACTCTCGAGCATTTAAATGTTGATCAAGCGATACTGATTTTCAATCACGAACACACTTCTTCCCGGAGCGATAAGCAGCGAAACATTCATTTCAAATGAAAGTTGGAATGATTTCGTTTTCTTTCCAAAGCCGCGGGCCAAAACAAGGTCAAATGGAATCACTCTCTACGTACTTGGGTATCCAGCAATAATGCTCGTAAAAAAGTGCGTCTTTGGCCTTGATCCACAGATAACTCACATGGGTAGCAATGATTTGGTCCAAATGTAGCTCGTGAATTCTCTCTATTGCTGGCTATTAATTAAGAACAGCTTAAAATGGGCGTGTTCATCTGGCGCTGTTGATAGATTTCCACTTGGCTATAAAATTAGTTCTGATCCGGATTTCACGACACCCCCCAAGGTTGCTTGTTTGGCTTGAATCGCGTTTGATATGAATCTGCATGACTCGGAAAAAATAAACCATTTGTCCTTAGCCTGCTGTGGGTGAATGATTTGAGGAAAACCACTGGGTGGCCTGAATTGGTTTGGCTTTTCAACCATTCAAAAATGGGCACAAAAGACCTGTGTGTATGAGGAAGGGTCTCAAAAAAAAAACCAGCTTCATGTGAATTTCAGTTGGAAAAGGGACTTTCGGAACCATTTTCAAGTCCGCCAATTAGCACCCTTTGTCCCTAGGATGGGTTTGAATAACCAATAGAAGCTATGCTTTCCATAAGGTAATAAATATAAGCGGAACAATTTCAAAACCTCTGTCCAATCTACACTACATTGACTTTGGGACTTGAGAGTGTTGAGTGACCCAATGAACAAGGGCAACGTTGAGGTCTCAACTAGAAAATGCGGCCATTGAAGATCCTTCAATGGTTCCTTCTCCTATATACTACATACATACAACTTCCACCGCTATTGTATGACCAAGAGGGCGCAATTGTGTCAAGTCATTGGCTTTGTGACTTCGGAATTTGGCAGCGATGAATAAGTTCGAACGATAGATTCTGTTCGAATGCTCTTTTCGAAGCTACCGAACTTGAAATCCCTGTGGCGTTTCCAATATCTTAATCGCTGCACAATGACGAGGTAGGAATATAGTATTCCAGTAGAAAAAAAAGAGGCTTCCATTGAATCTCCTCAGTGAACTAATGACAAATTTGGCATCCTTCAAGCACGAAATCTCGGGCTTATCCAGCGATACTCCCTGAAAGTACTTCTTCAGGTCTATTAAATCGGCCGAGTTGTCCTGCAGATTCGGTACAATTCATTATTGCAGAGCGAGACGAATTTGCTCTCTTTAAGACTTCCAGAGCAAGAGATGACGAAGGAACAGAAGTCGTCCGATCTGGTGCAAGACTCGAGCACAATATGGGGCAATTCACGTTGAAAACTCCAATTTGGAGAAGCATGGAAATGAGGAAGTGGTGTTCAATTGCGCCAGATTTGACACGAGCAAGAGAGAAAGAAAAGATCGGTAGAAAGTTCAATTTCTTTTCAGGATTTATGGCGGCTTTCACCCACCTCTTCTTTGAATGAAGAAGGTGACACTCGAGAACAGAGAAGAAGGAGAAGAAAAAAGTGATTTCAAGCCACGCCATTCTCAGGCGATCACGCCTTGGGCGTTTTTCTCCCAAGATGCATCCACCAATCTGCTGGACGACGACGAGAGCCTCATACAAAGCCAGACAGGTACGTACCATACATACTCTATTCGAGAGTTGGTTGCTTGGTACACACACGCACACACAAGGCAGGTGAAGATGTCATTAAGAAAATGGGTGAGAGCCCACTTATGCTCATGTATCAGCTTCATAAACTCGGGGCAATATCCATGCGAGCACGGCTTCTGCGTTGAGTGAGCGAAAGTCGCATTTTCAACCCGACCACGGAGTTTTTCTTCGTTGGTTTGCTAGTTTCCATAGTGGCCATTAAAACTTTAGGATACAAAGCTGGCTCATTATGATCGGCCAGAGAGGAGCTCAGAGATAAATTGGAGCCATTCAAGGCACAAAAGCCAGCCAGAAGAACACATATCTATCCCCGAGTTTGAAAGAAAGATGTAGCGAACAAGGATTGGGACTTGACTGACTTGGCTTAACGCGAGTAATTGATGGAACAACAAGGAGACTTAATTGCCTGCCTTCACTCACATCTTTCATGAAAGATGATCAAAAATACTTTAGAGAACAATTACGTCCTCGAAATACAATTAGTTATCCTCGAGAACATGAAAAGGTGCATTCAACAGGTTTTTTTTTGTTTCACAACATAAACACATGAAAACAAGAGCCTTCCACCACTTTTCCTTGTTGTTTCTTTAAATGGTCCGAAAAGGGACACGGTGACCTCTTAGATTTGGCTTCTCAAGCATCAAAAATCGCATAAGGGAAAGCACTCGGGTGTAAAACCCATGTCCAAACTAATGATGGGGGCCAAGTTTGAGCCAAAAAGAAGTCTCTGTCCAAATGATAAGGATTGATTCAGGTTTGGTGGCTTTTGTCGTCCGTCGGAAACGCTGAAAGATGCTTGGCAGGATTGGGTGAATAGAGCTGCTGAAGGAGAGAAAAGTTGGAAGCGAGATACTCGGGGATGATAATTCTTTGACGATTATTCATCACCCCGAGAGTGGTTTCGGATCTCCAATCTTGGATTCGTTGAAAAAACCTCAAAATGAGCAGAATTTCTCGTTTTGGAGGCGAAGAAGGCGTTTCAACAAGAGCCAGAGAGAAGTAGTTTCATTGGAATATCGCCTGAAGAGAACCTGAGTCAATTGGAAGTGCTCGTCTTAATGATCCTGGATCGTCATTTCCGATCATATTGAAAGAAGAATCATCATCCGGCGGGATCTCTTCACACGATACAGCGACATTTTAACCCCAAAAAGGTCTGGGGATCATTAACCCATCTCAAGCGATCTCTATTCGTCATCATTAGGGGGACAAACTTTCACTTGGATCAAATGGCCGCATTAATAGATCGGTCATCCATGAAAAACTTCCAACCCTCTCGGCCAACCAAGTTCTCCACCCTTTGCTTCAACTACCACGTTTCTTACCTCAAAAATGTTGAGCAAACGGGTTTCTAAAGAGCTGTACTTTAATCGAAGCTCACGTAATTACCCTGAACCAGGGTCTGAATGAACGAAATGGCTAATTGCAATACTTGAGAAGACTCCATTCAGGAGTGGAAAAAAACTCCTTGTGGAATGACTTCTCAGGGTTGTTGAATGAGGTTAAAAAATAGTTTGCAGGGCTCTATTCCAAGATGGTGGAGCTCTAATTGTGAAGAGACCCCGAGAAACAATTCATTTTCATCATTGAGGCACGTTTCCTTTCCTTTGCTCTTTTTAGCATGTTCATCCTCATCCACAGATGTCTAAATATTCAAATTTCTGTTGAAAAGGAAACATTGATGGAAATTGATGGCAATTGTGCCATAACTAATTTTAAGCATAAATAAGTGGCAGAATGTCGTTTGAAGAAAAAAATGTTTTTACGTCTATGGGTCACCCACATCCTCCAGAAGGCCAACGTAGGTAGCACGGGTAGTTATTTCAAGATTTTTTTAATTTCAATGGCATTCCACTTTCAGTGGTACCACACCATTGGCTTAAGCCTTTGGAAGGAAAAAATGCAAAAATTAAAATCTTCCCCCATGGAATATGACAGAAATTGTCATTTTAGTTATGACGTGTTTTGAATCTTTTTCCCCTTGATTAAAATCATGAGAAGGGCATCTCCTGAATGTAGGGCCTTACATTATTACCTTTCAGTGTAACTGTACTGATGTTTGTAATTAACTGATCCTTGGCCAATTTCTTGACTTGAGTTTAATTTTATGTATGAGTATCACTACCTCAACACATGGAGGGACAAGGATATTCAAGGCACAGCATGTTTGTTTAGTTTGTGAAAGTGACTTTTACATCCTGTATCTATTGGTGATTAATTTGGATCAGTTTGGTACATCTGAGATGATGTTATTGTGGTAGATTGGTCATTTATTTCTTCGTTGATCATGTGCTTATCATGTGTCATTGTGTGCAATCCTGAATATCATTCTGCAAATCGCTTTTTTCTTGCGAGAAATCCTCCATGTCAAGATTGCAATCACCAAATGAACAATACTGTGTTGGCCTTCCACTTTAGGCAAAGTATTTCAGCCAACAAAAATTTACATGAGGTAAAGTGCATTAATGACCGAGTGAAGAACATAGAACAAAGGATTTTGAAGAATCCAAGTTATTGAAGCCTAAACAATGTGATCATTGATTGATCAGTTCTTTTGCTGATCGTGTGCTTTAAAAGTGACAAAATCACAGGCCTGTGAACAAAATGTCACTTATACATCAAAGAGAGCACGAGCATCAAACTCATCTAGTGTGCCATGTGTACAAACAATTTCCATGCATAAAAAATCTTCACAGTGCACTCAGTATCCAACACATCAATGAAAATCATCTGAAAGTTATCCTAAAAGTTCTGGAACAAAACTATGTGAATATGAGTCATGTTGTTCAGTTGTGATTTTGAGTTCATTGCTCAACATTTTCCATTCCAAGTCTTGTTTCTTGACCACCATGACTGTCCTATCTCCTTTTTTTGCCTTGTATTGTTTGCCATTGTGAATACATTTCTGATGATAAATAAACTGCTTTACTTTATAGTTGTTTAGTTTTTGTAATTTTAACTCAGAAAGGCTTTCATTAGAATTATCAAAACAGCAACTAAGCAAATTAATGCACTTGAAGCACTATCCTCAAGGGACATTTTGCTCCTCTTCATCATTGTTGTCATAGCAGATTGAAGCTTGTATTTCTCAACTTTTCTTGATTGTAATAAACAAAGCCTTCTAAATCAATAAATTGTCTATGATGTGCAAAATCGAAATTAAGCTTTGCTCCATATCACGGACACATTGGGGCCCAAAAATGTGTTACAAAGGAGACATCCTTCTCATGATTGGATAAGGAGGAAAATGGATTCAAACCATGCCATAACTAAAAAAGCCATTTCTCTCATTTTCCATGGGGGAAGATTTTAATTTATGCATTTCCTTCTTTCCAAGGTTTATGCCAATGGTGTGGTACCACTGAAAATGGAATGCCATTGAAATAAAAAAAACCTTAAAAAACTACCCGTGCTGGCCTCTATCAAACCTCTGCCCGAATGTAAGTGGCGCACCCTGTAGATCATTCATTGTTGTCATGTCCTGGATCTCGGGATTGTTTTTGACCCAGGATGACCAAATTTAGCTTTAAAAAGCAAAACCGAGCCTTTTTCAAGATTTTAGGTGAAATTTAGCTTCAAAAAATAATTCTAGCCTTTTCAATGGTTTTCTTAGTTTGCAATTTGCAAGTTTAGCCTTTCCTAGCATTTTCCTAACACTTAGATTTTTCAGCATTTTTGCATTTTCATTGAAATGAAATAAGTTTTGCTCATTGAACTTAAGAAAACACTTTTATTTGATCAAGACATTCTCTGGAAATCTGAAGAATTCTTCAAATTTCCAATCAACATGCAATAATTAAACAACACTTTTTTTTTGTTTAAATTTCTGGGATTGATTGACCATGAAGCCCATGAGAGGCAAAAGAAAGAAGTAATTAGGAATCATTCTTTTGCTTATCCTGGACTTTCTTGCCAAAGTCTAGAAATTCAGATGAATGCCAGAAGAATCGTTCTGACTGAGAAGATGCAAGAAATCTACTTTGCTTCATTGTTAAGCAAGAATTACACTTGAAATTTAAGATTCAGTTTTTGTAGGCTTTTTACTTTATTTTTTGTTTCATTTGTGGTCTTGCAGGTGCAGAGGCAACGGTAATGACAATAGCTTTGCTTTACACAAGAATCTGACAAAATTGTTGGAAAGTTTAGAAACTGAAAAGGCTTAAAATTTGTAATTGGTTATAAAGTTATGGCCATAGAGGAAATAACATCAAGCCAAATTGTAAAAAGAAAACAGGAGACAACAGGTTGTAAAAAGCAATTTTTTTGGTGCTACACTTGGAGGCTTGAGCCTTGCCCATCCAGCAAAGCCAGGTATCACAACTACTGATGTGAATAAATTGGCCATTTCTTTGTTTGTTTGTTTGTATATTTGTTTGGGTTTTCAGAATATTTGTTTTGTGGGATATATTTGTACCATTCCCAAATAAAAAGAGTGTTGTTGTCAAGATTTGTAAAAGCAAATGTCTAATGATTATTTTCGCCACAATAAGTATTGCTATTGAAATGATTTATTGGTCCAAAAGATATATTCCATGCAAATAGAACACTTACTTTTGACTTTCGAAATTTTTTCAAGACTTTGATTTTCTTTTGACCTTTTTCAACTCGTAAGGGATGTCATTTTTGGCAGCTCTGTTTTTCGGGGAGACCAAAATAAACAACAGCTGTTGACTTCTCTTTCCAATTTGTTTGTTCTTTGTTTGTGATTTCTATTTGTTTGGTATGCTGTCGTTTGTTTGTCTTTGTTTGTTCTTGGATATATTTGTTTGTTTCCCATCAGTAATCCCAACATCCACATATTTCTAATAGTCAATTTCAAGCCTGGTCTCAGAATGGTTCTCTGTCTGTGGGTGTACAATAGATTAAGCTCTAAATTTTCCTTGAGAAAGGTTAGGGGGGAAATTGAACCTGGGACCTCTCTCACAATAGAATACTGGCTAACCATAATACCACATATCATCCCTACCAAAAAAATGCCATGAAAAACATTGAAAGTAAAGCCTACTTTAGGCTTGTGTTCTCATAATATTGTCATGCCAATCATGCCTTACATATTTTTGGTAGAAAGCCTATAATCATAAGGAAACATTTCAAAAGTTTAGCCTTTTTGATTTTTATTGTGTAGTTAGCTTTATGTTGCACAAACCTAGCTTGGTGACAATTTAGCTTCAAAGCTTGGCTGGAATTTAGTCACACTGATAAGGCCAATGATTGGATGGAAGATTCAATCTTTTCAAGAATATTCAGAATTCTCCAAAAAATTCTCCACTAAAATTAAGTTCATCATGTGCTTAAAGAATAGTGCTCCTTTTGGTACAAGTAATGTGTGCTCGTTTTCTTATCCTTTTTGTTTTAAAATTTGTCACTTGTTGAGTATTGATCCATGTTTAATCCAGTAACTTGCCTGACAACAAGGTGAACAATAAATAGGTTTTGACCAAATGAACAAAATAACTGGGTTCAAGATTCATTGCTCTTTTCAATGCAAAATGTCAACCAGGCATCTTTAATTTCCATTGAAGTCTACTAATGCCCACATAACTTGTTTGCAAAAGCTTTTGGTGGCAACATTCTTCAGACAATACTTATTTCAATTTTTGTAGAACTTGGCATTGGTGTGTCAATCCCATTTCACATGTTTACCAATGTTCCTTGAAGCAAAGTGAAAAAATATAGTACTCCATGAAGGTGATCTGTTCTTTACTTCGTTCTGAATGAATAATCATTCAGAGGGAATAATCAACAACTCAACTATAAGTTGATGAATAATTTGTTCAATCTTATGCTTCCTCTCGGTTTGGAATGTCAAATTGTTGAAATTTGGCATCTAATGGATTTCAAGTACTTCAGATGATAAAATGTTGATTAAAACTGATGTTTTTATGGGGAAGAGTGTGAATACTTAGGCTGTAAGTTTCATTGTTAATAACAGGGCCACAGCTTTTCAAAAAGGCGCTCAATTTTCTTGAAACTTGATCTGTGCATAATTGAACCCGTTGTCTGAGGTTGGTATTATTATATTCAAGTTATACTTGCATTTAATTGACATCCATTCTCAGTTTTGTGCTAGACATTGATCTGAAGCAGCTCAGTTTTGACTAAATCCTGAAAACAGAAAACAACAGTAAAGAAATTAATGTCAGGAAAAGGAGCGCTATTTCATGCTGCATGTTTGTTCTGGAGGGTTGTTTGTTATCAAACACCTTTTTCTATTGTCTATTGGCAATTTCGTTCAAATTCACTGCAGAGCCGCACCATTGTAAGGTCTTGGCTTTTTTCTACCTACACTTTATTTAGAGACTGCGTGAGAAAAATCATTGATGTTCCATCCGTCTGAAAAATTCATTTCAATTACTTGACATTTTAGTTGGTATAAAAATATTTTAGCCAATACTGATTTTTTAAATAGTAGTAAGTTGAAAAGAAAGATAAATTCTGTTTTTTGTCTAAAAAATTATGTTTTCTCTCTCATCTTAGGAGTAACATGAAGATCCTTTGGTCCCTGTGAGCTAATTCCACTAACTATGAACATCTAGAATCTCTTGTCTGGATATGGTCTTTCACTGATTTAGGAAAATAGAAGATACTTCTTTCTATGCTGTGAAAATAAAATGGGAGAATACTCAGTATTATTGTAACTGTCACTCACCACCATGACCTCCCTCAAGACCTGATTTACACCCCTTTTGCTTCTTGTTTTGTTTTGTTTTTGAAGTGTTTGGGTTCTGAAGTGCTAGAAGAAAATGGTCCAAGTCAATGGGGTTGTACACACTACTCTCAAATTAACTTTCTACTTATTGTTCATCAATTTGCTCTGTTGTATTGACTCAAAACTTCTTGTGTAGAATCCAGACTAGAATCCACTTTGGGCAACTGTAATGACACAGAGCCAATGGTTCACACTGGTGCTGGTCTTCTTGGCCTGGGTAGTTGCAATGAATGATGCTTCCCAATTCTTAAATGTCATTTCACAATACAAAATTTCTAAGGCTGCTTCTGCATTTCAATGTCATCCACTTTGGGCAACTACAATGACACAGAGCCAATGGTTCACACTGGTGCTGGTCTTCTTGGCCTGGGTAGTTGAAATGAATGCTGCCCAAGTCTTAAATATCATTTCACAATAAAAAAAATTTTAAGGGTGCTTGGTTGTACTTTAGAATAGCTTATTTGGTCTGTACTTAACTAATGTAACACGAAAAAAGCTAACTCAATTTATCCCTATTTGAATCCTAAGAATTTAAACTTATTTTAAGTACCAGTCAATTTACTTTCCAAAGAATTATTCAGGCAACCTTTAGAAATTGCAAGTGAGATAATAATGCAGGCTCCTCAAGTCATATGGAGCTTTTCCATGTGATTTTGGTGTGATTTGGCATATTTGGTCTGTTTACATTTCTTAAAAATTCTCTAAGCGCAGGATTGGAAATTTTTTTAAATACTATTCATGACCACCCACTATTCAAGGGTTGTACAGATCTGCCAACAGTAACTCATTGGTAGATGAAAATTAGTATATATGTTAATTATATAAACTATGTTAATCATTAACTCTCTTTTAAGAGAATCCCATTCTTTGTAGAAGTAATTAAAAAATCTGCACCCCCCAAAAAAACAAAAAATCATGAAGCCAAGAGGGTTCAAATAAGGGTGCAGGAAGTCATGATGGTGAAAGTTGAAATTACACAGTGATAAACCTTGCATTTCATTTTAACAACATTAGAAAGTATTGTTTCCCATTTTCCTCAATGGGAAGTGGTACACAATGACAACTGACCTTTCAGCCATTGCCTATATGAGAAGTTCCTAGAAAAACAGGTATGAAATCTTTCTCTTCTACTTACTACTCCCAAAAGATCAGAAATGACTGATTAATTTTTGCACTAACTAAAAATAGTGTAATTTAACAGGACTTTTTAGACGGACTGAACATCAATGATTTTTTGTCACGCAACCCGTATATAAAGTGTAGGTAGAAAAAAGCCAAGACATGTTTGTGAGGTATTACTTTTCACTCCGGCATTCGATTGGGCTGAAATTTGAAATACGTGTTCTTCTCAATGCAAGCCCGGTCTCATTTGCAGAAGAACGCAAATTGTTCGTTACTGTTGGAAATCAAAATTCTCATTGCTTGCCTCCCACTCCATGATTTCCGTGCTTCTTGACAGAATTGACAGACTTGACAGACTTGAATCTTGGCTTTGTACCGAAAAGCGCATAAAATGAATGAACTCGCCCTTTTGTGGTAAAACGATTACCACAAAAGGGCTAGTTCATTCATTCTCAGTAGGATTTGCACTGAAGTTTGAGTGAGCATAACTTTTGTCACCGACGTTCGATTGAACTGAAAATTGAAAAACGTATTCTTGTCAACATATGCAAGGTCTGATTTGCAGAAGAACGTGATTGAATTGTTCTCACTGGAAATCATTATTCTCATTGCTAGCCTCCGACTCCATGGTTCCAGTGCATCTAGGATCAGTGCTTCCATACGTTGCCCTTTAGCGGTTCGGTGTAGATGATTCTCTAGTTCGGTGACATTTGGCTGCTCTTATCTTGACCAGGGGTCTTTTGAACTTCCCAAATTGATGATTTATTCTCCCATATCTCAGGCATAAGCAAGAGCACATCGTCTTACAGACTTGCAATCTACAGCGTTAATTCCATTTCCATATTTCCATGATTTGTGGTGACAATGAAAAACTTGTCAATGCAATATAAAACAAAAATTGGCCACTAAATTACGCATTATTTTCTTGAATCTTTTGTTTTGCCATGTTTTTGAGCTAATAAAAGTGATTTTCAAGTGACATTTAATAAGTTACGCTTTTGCCAAGATATTTGCAATTTTTCTCACACTTTTTGGTGTTCAATACCTGGAATCACTGTCTTCCTTGTACATCATGAACTTGAGAAGAGCACACGTACTGTTAGTGGAGCTAAGAGAGATAAAAAGGAAATTACTGTAAATTGGTCCAATCTAAAAATCGAAGCAAGGAACTGTAATCCCGAAATATGACATTGCAGTAGATAAATTGAAAATTGCCCTTGGTTGGGATCGAGAAGTGAAATCTGAACCATAAAAATGAAAGAACTACAAGATATTTTGCGCCTAGAAGACTTGAATGAATCTAACTTTGAGCGGATATTCCAAAGTTATTTCAAAACAAAGGACGTGAAGATCCTCGAGATTGGTGGCCAATGCGAACTCGATGGTGTCAATGTTCAGTACAATTCTGATATCAAGAAAACATCCCTGAAATTATGCGTCGATGGAAAGGAGCAAGAAGTACACACAGTCATCAAAGTTCCAATGGATGATTTATTTCACACCGCCGTTGGAAAACTTTCCATGACTTTTGCCAAAGAAATATTTTGGTACCTAGAGGGATCTCAAATTTTGGGATCCAAATTTCCAGACCTCATAGGTGAGTGGGGCTGCTAAAACAACTAAGACTTTAATGATGAGAACAAGCCATATTTTTAACTGCGTGTACTAGTTTTGATTCGTGTTGAGCTTTCTTAGGTTTTTGGGTCAAGAAATGACTCAGTCAAAATTGGCATTACTCAAAGACCAGAATAAAAGATTGGCAATGTCAACAAACCTTTGGCTTGTCTCTGATTAGACAATTATATCAGAGTCAACAAGATGATGTCATGAAAATGACAAGTGTTTCAATGTATTTCTTTAGACAACAGTCTCAAATAGAATCATGTCTGACTTCAATATTTGCAAATGAATGTGTGACTTCAATATTAGTCCTGGTTAAGCTTAGACAGCAATGTGGGTTAAAATGGTTTTTAAACTTTTATTTTGCATGTGATCTTTTCAATTTTGATTGCCATGTTTCCTGTACAACAAAACTCCGTGAGTGCGTGACCGCTTTTTTTCAACTAGCGAAGGGCCTACTTTACCGTTTTAAGAGACTTCTATTGTTGTAATGCTTCAGTAGAAATGCAATGGATGAGTGTAATCGAACGAATTCAGCTGTGGATTCTGGGGCCAAAATGACTAGGGATGGATCAGAACTAGGTTCTGACATTTCAAAGCTTTAGTTTGTTACGTGAGGAACACCTTCTTATTTGAATTGATTGTCAAAATGAACAAAACGAGTTGGGCTAACGAATTTTGATTAAATTTTATGGAGGGTGGGTGAATCTCGACTCCGACGCATCCCTAGCCATTTTGGCTCCAGAATCCCTAGCTGAATTCGTTCGATTACACTCATCCATTACATGATGTTTTCGACAGTCTATTCCCAAAGTTAGGCGGAGTCCTCTTAGGGGAAATATTTACATCTACGTGTATCTAGGTGAGTCCAGACCTAATGTCTGGACTGTTTATTTTAGCACACCTGTATTAATGAAAAGCGCTTTTTCGTTTCAAATTTTCAAGACGACTCTATTTCAGGATTAACTCCTTCCATGTTTCATGGCGCCTCCAGTTTAGAGCAAGATTTTCGTTCTCCGGGTTGTTGTCGAGAGCATGGTTGCTTCTTGGCTTGGTGCTTCTGTGCCAAAAAAGAGCTAGGTATCATGATCATGGAAGATCTGACCAAATTGCCTCAGCCTTACAACATGTATGATAAAATGAAAGTTATGCCTATGGAGTATGCCAAAATGGTCGTTGAAAAAGTGGCTCATTTCCATGGAGCATGGTGGCTGATCCTCAATAATAAGTTAAAACTGGACAATCTTCCCCTCAGCCTTGCACAAGTCAAGAATATCTACGCAATGAAGGGTGCTTCTGGTTTGAAAATAATGCTTTTCAAAATGGTCAAAACCACCGTTCAGCATATTGCAGAGATGCGTAAGAGCAGAGGTGACGATCAGATCAAGATTGATAGAATGCTTAAGAGTGTCAAGAATATGACAAAGTTCATTTTTTCGGAATGCTATGGGAACAATGACAACTCTGTATTCCGAACCGTGATTCATGGCGATTTGTGGAACAATAACATTTTGTTCCAATCAAATCCAGGTTAGTCCTTGACAAGACTCATATCAGTGGTCAGTACTGCACAAGTATCTTAAATTGTTAATGATTTCAGATGGGAGCGCCAAGGATGTGAAATTTATTGATTTCCAAGTTTCCACTTTGGCTCATCCTGCCGTGGACGTGAGTTATTTCTTGTACATCGGTACCGATCGCCAATTCAGAGAGCAACATTTGAAGGATCTGTTGAAGTCTTATTTCGATGTGCTGTCTTCATATTTGTCTCCACATCAACCTGAAGTAACCTTTGAGCAATTCTACCAAGAATATCAGGAACGGCGTGTTGTCGGATTGCTGGGATGCGTTTTAGTAAGTGAAAAGACCTAATTAAACTATGAATTCAATTTCTTGTTCCCAATCACTAATCGAGACCAAGGATCTCTCCTCTAGCTCATGCCCAATATGTTAAATCCTGATCAGGTGGAATTTAAGGGACTGAATGGGCCACGTAAACTTGAGGAGCATCGGCGCAAATTATTCATTTCCGAAAACCAGCATCCGTCCATCACGGAACTTCGTCGACGAATCATGGATATGGTGGACGAGTTTGAAGAACTAGACTTTTTTGAAAAATATTCACCATAACTTGCCTTGTACGGAAAAATCTTTCATACTTTGATTTATCAAAACTTCATATGAAATAGCAAATTGAATATTTTATTACTTGGAATAAGGTTGATCAAGCAGGTTCAGCTTCACAAAACCAGGATTGGAGTCCTGCTTTCAGCATTTTGATGCCGAGCATCCACTTGTCTGAACCAAGCAAACAAAGAAGGCCTTTGATTAAGCCTTCGATATGCTTCTCGCACATGATCCGGTTCCAAAGCGCCTTGAGACATGCATTCGGGTTCATTGCTCCCACCCCCACATTTAAGTCGTTGTCTCAAAGGGCTGTTTTCCCCGTCAGGATTTAACGATGTTGGGATCTCGGGTAAAGCCTTGCCTTTATTCAAATCACTGGCTTGCTTCAATTGCACCATGGGAAACTGAGGATTGACTGCCTTGGGTCCCATGACCTTTAACACTGGATCCCAGGTGTATTCGGATTCTTTCCTCACGATTAAGGCCATCTCCACCAAATGTCCCACGGTCTCGTAAGCGAAATAGGAAAAAATCTCGAGAGCCACCCTGTCCACGGTCATGTGAAACCAACTTTGGGTATCACTCAAAAGCCAATCATGGAATCGGGTCATGTTCTTATTCATTTTGGCCCCCAAGAAACTGACCTGGCGAGCTCGAGAAAATTCGGCGTATTTCCGCTCATCGAGATCTCGAGAAAGTCGATCCATTCGACGAAGTCGTTCCATTCGTACCTCATCCTGAAGCTCTTCACTGGTCGCTTTGATCAAAGAGCCATCCGTGTCGATTCGTCGTAAGAAGTCTTTGCATTTTTTCACGCGTTTACATTCCACATTCACATTATCACCAGAGAGGGCCTGAAAAGTGGCCGCGGTATCGCGCACGGACAAGTATTTCAAGAGTCGTTGGACTTTCACGGGTTGTCGTCTTTGAAGGAACAGAAGCTCTTCCAAACCAATTTGGCCATTTTGGCGTCTTTCCGCCACTTCCTGAGCTCGAAATAGAATCTCTCTCATTTGCTCTAAGACGAGCTCTTCTAAGATTTCGGCGGTCTCTCTTTTGGGACGAATGGAGTCGCCGAAAGCGAACATCATATCTCGGATCTCGTCCGAATAAGTCACTGATGGGACTAAATTGGACGGATCCAAGGCTTCCATGGTAATGTTTTGAAGTACGTTTTTAAGCTTTGAACAAAGGTGATCCTCGGACCAGTTCGTCCAATTTCACACCAAACAACTCTGATTCAATGGGCTGACCCAAGATGTACATGGGATTCTTCACGGCATATTCCACGTAGATTTGACCATAAATGCTTTTCAACAAGTCTCGCACAATAGGATGAGTAACTGTAGTGTCCGTGTTCATCACAAACTTGACCCCAGTGGGCGTTTCATAATAATTCAATCGATATTTGCTGGTTTTGTAACTCAAGAAACCGTCTTTCATATCCGTGGGTGAGAGTTTGTTGACGAATGATTTGATGGAGAAGAGCATACCATATAACAATTTGGCTTCCTACGAAGAAAATCGAAGAGTAAAGAATTTACTAAAGCATAATTTTCTTTCAAACGAGACGATTTTTAGTAACCCTTGTTAGTAATCGCACTCTACAGATAGGACTATCGCAGGTATTCTTCACTTCAAATAAAATATGACCACCGTGATTAAACTTTCAAGTTCATCAACAATGCCATCTTCCATTAAACTGTCTCTCAAAACCTTATAATGATGTAAAGTTAAATCATCCATTTAATAACATTGTGGTTAAATGCAAATGAAAGGTGATTTTAAAGATTATAAAGGGTCTTCAGTTTTGGTGAACATTATTATTTTTTAACTAGGTTTATGTTCAAAATGTTAAGTAAACTAAATTTAAGCCCAACTTTCTGATGCGACTCAGTACAAATCAAAGGCGAATTGGCATCTACCCATGAACTAACACAAAAATGGTTATTAAATTTTGGTATTGAGAACAATCCTTATTACAGGATCGTTTTCTCACAGGCTAAACAGATTTCACATCAAGTTTTGGACACTGGAATGTTTGGAATCCATTTTTGGTTAGCACCATTTGAAGCTAGTTCAATTCCATTTTATTTTCTGTGATGTTAAGAATTCACCTGACTCTCAATCAATCTTTCTTGAAGGAGTTTAACAGATTTGTTTCCAGTTAAGTTAACATGAAAAGCAGGAATCCACCCAATCTATGATAACGTATTAATTAAATATATTCGAATTGTTTGATGTGGTTATTTTTGTTCTCACATGGCACTCGTTAAAATGAAGAGACCTCATCCCCAAGCCTTACAAGTGATTTGTCAATTAGAAAAGATATTTGTAGTTCACTTACTTCATTCCTATCCATGGATGTGTTCTTTTTGCGGTTCCATTCTCTGTAATAAATAAGGTTGCCTTTTTCGTCAAAGAGCCACAAATTATAGATGGTCATGATGACCGAACGACCCCAATTAATTAATCAATCTTTCAAGCAATCAATGTCAAGATTTATTTGGTTCCATTGAGTTTTAGGGGAAGATTTAAGGAAAAAGTTGTCAGCTGACCGGAATCAACTGTTGGAAGGGTCGAAAAATTCGCGTATGAATGAACATTTGAATGTGAAGATGATGCTCAAAGGGATTTGAGAGATTTGATCATGGCTTTTTTATGAATAATTTAGGGCTGAAGGTTATTCTTGGTGCTTTGAAAATGATGTGAAATTGAAGTCAAATGTTTCATTACGAGAGTCAAAGTTGCAGAATTGCGTCACCCTTTTACCGTAGAAAAAGAAATGCCCAGATGCTTTGAGTAATCAGATTGGGCTTGAAAATCTCGATAATCATTAGACATCCTAAGCCGTGCAAGTCAAAAAGAAATAGATTTGACCACGCCAGTCATATATATAGAGCCCTTTACGAGCTAACTTACTTCCATAACTTCCAACGCAAGATTTCCCGTGGCCTGTTTTTCCATTTTGAAAATGCGGTTTCATTTGCCAGTGTCGCTGAATTTGACGGTTGGAGACCAAGTAAAATTGTTTTCATTGGCGTGGTAGAGATGGGGAGGGAATGTTATGCGATTGTAATTTCATTAATAAGACTTCACAATCCCTCTTTGTTTGATAACAACAAAACCGTCAAAGTGATTAATGAAAAAAGTGTGATTGAGATGTGATTGTCATTTTAGTATTTGTTTTCAACTACATTCTCGTCCGATGTAAATGTAATTAATTACATTTTTATCAAAGCAATTTTATAGTTGTAATGTACCAGATCTATAATCAATTCATACAACTCTGACTTGCAGATATTGATTTGTTTTTCAAAATCATATTATATCAAATGACGCCAAAATATATCAAGAATTTGTTGAACTCTCTAATGCTTGAAACTAAACTTACAAAACAGATGACTCTCAAAATAATATACTGACAAAATAAATGTCCAAAAAACAAAACTTCATGAAGGAATGGCTCACATATAAATCGGTTGCACATTTCCCCAGTTACAGATTTGATACTTATGAACCACGTGCGAACAGTCTGGTCTACAAATGAATATTCTCCATGGCCACCCTTCTCACGTGGAACACAAACATTTCGTCGATCCTTCCTTTCTGCAAAATTTTGAGCAAGCATGGCCTCTTTCCGGCTTTTGACCTCCAGCCTTCGGCCATTGATGGTTCTCAGTGCGGCCTCTCCGGCCAATTTACGGCTGTCCTTGGTGCAATCAGCCCGCACTTTATGGTCACAATCCGAATTTGGCTCGGTGCTTCTTCGGTCGAGTTTGAGCGGCTCCCTTGAGTTTCGGCGCCATTATCAAGACAAAGTCACATTGAAAAGCAAAAGTTTTACGGAGGGTGGAAGCTCGAACCGGCTTTATTATCTCGATTTAATCGAGAAGTACGAAGGTAGTCATTTTTGGGGAATAATTTTGTCTCGGCAAGAGGGTGTTATGAACGGAAACTTTGATTGTTTTGACTCTCTGCTACGATTACATTTTAATTTTTATTGGGGGGGCAGGCGGATTTTTTAATACCGCTACAAGGAATGGGATTCCCTGTAAAGAGACTTAATGATTAATATAGTTTATAAAATTACCGTTTATATGAAATTTGATCTACCAATGAGTTACTGTTGGCAGATCTGTACAACCCTTGAATAGTGGGTTGGTCAGGAATAGTATTCAAAAATTTGTCAATCCTGCCTTAAATGCTGTTAGAGGATCAGCTCCTACATATTCCCGACGAAGGCAAATAGGCAACAAATTGAACAATGAAGGAGCCCGATAAAGAAGAGAGGAGCACTTCATTGTTCGAACTAGCCTTGATTCCTTAGGATTTGGAGGTGCTCTAAGAGCGCACGTAAAACCTCTACGATCGCTACAACTGATCTCAAATCCTGGGTTAGGACAGAGCCCATGAATGCTCTTGAAAACATACAGTATCAGATACCTTTCATACCTTCTCTGAGTACTGTAGAGTACATTTAGAGTGAAGGTTATTGAATTAATATTTTGTTAATGGCCAGCTAAACCACACTTAATGTTATTATGGACGCGTTGAGACCTTGGTGACATTAGCCCAAATTATTTACTTTTTGGTAGTGATGGACCGAAATTTCGGTTTCAGTTCTGCCTACCGAAACTGAAAGCGGACAACGGACTTTGACAACAAAATCAAAGAATTTTTGGTCAATAAACATCTGAAATTTAGGTTTTTCCGATTTATTAACTTTGCGATTACCCAACAACAAACACATGAGAAATTTGAATTTTTAATGTAAATTTTGCATTTCGTTAATTTTGGAGTCAGCTGCCTTCGGTTTCGATTTAGCCCTCTTTCGACGGAAACTTTCGGTTACTAAATCACTTGCAGTAAGATTAAAGTTTCGTTTATTTCCTCCTATGAGTTGGTTCAATTTGTATCATTGAAATTTCAAAACATTTTACGAATAGATTCATTGACTGTAATATTGATTTCAATAATTTTTAGGTGTGACAAATTGCATCCAATTAGCCGAGCTCTCTAAAGGGCGTCGAACGCACGTCATGATGAGTCCCAAGGACGCCCAAATCTTGGTTGATAATCTCAAGCTCGTCCATCAAATGGTGGTTAATGAAACTTTGAGTAAGTATCCACGTCATTTTTTGAGTCCCCCTGCCTTCAACTAATCCTTGATGAAAACCTTTGACAGAGTCGGGCGATGAAGAGGTCCAAGATTGGATTTCCAGTGCGTTCCCCAATTCCAAGTTTGAGCTTAAAACCAAATTGAGTGCCAGTGGACCCTGGCTCAAACTCGTTTGGTCGGACTCTGAGCGAACTCGAATGATCTTCATGGATGGGAGCTTGGTCAAGGAATTGCAAGAGAACATCCTAAATTATCTAGATTCGATAGATCCAACTCAAGTTGAATAATATTCATCTCGCATATACATATTTTTTGTCTAAGAAACAGAACAATAAAACAAATTTACTACCTGGTTTCAAAATCCAGTGTTTAAGTCTCTTTTTCACACTTGTACATGAATGAAAGCAACCTCTTCCCTTACTACTGAGCCTTTGGCCATGAATCAATCAAATTGTAACCCAGTTCATTTTTCACTGAATAATCAGTCGATTTTCCGCCCCCGGATACTCTGTCATAACATCTTGGCAGCCTTCCCGGATACGCTTGGCTAAATCATGGATTTTAGCCTTATTGCCCGAGATTTGCACTACCACAAAATAACGTTTAGCCAGCCACGCTCGGATTTTGTTCAATTTAACTTCAAAATCGTGATCCTGAATGGAATCCCCCATTTTAATCACTTTCTCCTTGAGTCTATAATGTGGCGCTTCCACTTCCGGATCTGCATCCAAATTAACCAGTTCAAAGCGCAAGTTGTTCTTGTGTTGGCGGGCTTTTCGTACTGCCGCTTCAGCCTCAATATCGTTCATGAGGCGGAAAGTGGGCACCTGGCTGACGGTGCCTTTTTCCGTGACCAGATATAATTGACGTTTGAGGTCGTCGGCCGCCAAAGTTTTGAGTTCGGCCAGTTTCATAAGCTGGCGTTCGTTTTTGAGAGTGATATACTGGATTTGAGATTCGTCGTTGAGTTTGGCAGTGTCGACGCGTTTAAGCCATGCACAGGAGGTGGAGAGAGGGGCGGGATGAGGGGCGGAGAAGAGGAAATTTCGACCAAGAGCGGCCGACACCAATCGGCCACGGCTTAGAAATGATGCCATGATGATTGATAGGGTTACGGTACTGTAGGGCCACTTTTTTAGCTCGTTTCTTTTGGGAGGCCAATGGATAACTGTGAGAGGTTGAGGGGCACTGTTATGATTTGCGTAACGAATCGAACAATACAGGGTGTTGAGGAAATGTTCCAGTCATCTAAAATACAAGATCATGCACTAAAAAGTGATGACCAGACCGTGTATTTACAAACTTTTTTTCTCTTGAATTCATTTCTAAACTTAACCCTATCTCACAACTATTCAAAATATGTTGACGCTCACACCATAAGCAAGGACATCTAAAATTTGATGGACTGCGCACGGCCGACCAAAATCGAGTAGATTTACGACACAGGAAAAGGACAATCCCCGTTATTTCGTTTTTCCTATTACTAAATCGGCTCGACTTTGGTCGACCGTGTTCAACCTAGTAAGTTCTAGAAATCCTCGCCCTAAGAAATTGATTGGAGATCATGTACTTCACAACTACCCTGTCTTAAACATATGTTTCAAAGTACAACAACTGTTCCACAACAAAATATTCTAGAACACATCGCCTCGTTTTTCTTTCTTATCTTGTAATCATGGACTCCGATGATCCCACCGACAATGCCTTTAAAAGATGCTTTAAAAGATTCAAAAGCCGTGTAAATCCTCCCAATCCCTCAGATTTACCGTCTTTGTCCCGATTAGGCACCCCCATCTCCCCCGTTCTGAACCACGTGTCCCCAAGTTCCCTCGTTTCGTGTCCCACTCTCCAATCCCCGCAATCGTGGTCCATTTTTCAGTGTCAAACCGTGCCTGGTTTGATCCTGATCCGCAACCCTTTCACCGCTCAAGGTCAACTCTTTTGGGCACTTCGTTGTGTCCGTGATTTTGCCCGTCACCCCCCTCAAAAAACCAATTTAGATCGCGATTGGGCGTCAGATCCGTCCTTTCATTGGTTTGAATACGCCCAAAAAGATGAGAGTTTATGGCGGAAAATGCGTTGGTCCACTTTAGGATATCATCACAATTGGGACACGAAAGTGTATGACGAAGAGGATGTTTCGCCATTTCCCGCGGATTTAGCCGCATTAACCGCCAATTTGGCTCGAGTCGCGGGATTTCCCGAGTTTCGGGCTGAGGCGGCTATCGTCAATTTTTATCCCTTGGATTCCACTTTGGGTGGACACACGGATCATTCCGAAGATAATTTAGACGCACCATTGATTTCAATCTCCTTAGGTAATTACATATTCATGGGAAGTTTCACGTGAATGTGGTCGGTTAGCAAAAACATTAAATGATGAAAGAATAATACTTTTGACGCTGACCGACATTATTCTCCAAGACATATTTCTTTTGAGATAGAACAATGATGTTTTTGACCGACATTTCTCTGGTATTTAGCTATGACAGAATTGAATATAACTTGCTTAGCGGCAAAATAATCTGAGGTTATTTTAAAATCATTCATTCAAGGGTGAGTGTTTTTGGTCTTTGATCCTTCGAAATAATAGTTACAAATATGAACAATCTGGTATCCAACTTTCCTGGTATTGTTTTTTTTTGTAAAATTATCATCTTTTAATACGTTTCGGTATAGGTCAAAGTGCAATCTTCTTGGTGGGAGGACCCACTAAAGATGTGGAACCTGTGCCGATTTTGCTGCAATCCGGCGATGTTGTGATTATGAGTGGCGAAGCTCGACGGGCTTTTCATGGCGTACCCAAAATTTTACGGGTAAAATGTTACTGTCAGAGCTCTTAGGACAGATTTCTAAGCTCGTTTTCAATGTTGCAGGCTTCGGATTGTCCATGGGCTCGTGAATTGGATCGAGTCACACAACCTGAATTCTCGGAAACAGATCAGGAGTTTATCCTTAAATATTTAGATCGTCATCGGATCAATATCAATGTCCGTCAAGTTCATTAAATATCTTTATCTCGATGTCAAATGATTGGTAAAGAACTCAAAAGGCTCATGAAATGAAAATATAATTCTGTTAAGAGATTCAAGCCAAAGCTTATTTACTGATCCGCCTCTTTTTTGATAGCTTGCTGATTCATGATACTAAACACGAACTCCAAACAACCAAATCGAAGGTACGATCCGTGATGAAGAATGGCCGAGTTCTCATTGCCTCCTTGATCTGGCAACATGGACGCGATACTTGTATCGCAAAAGCAACCAGGTTCCTCCTCAATTTTGGCACTCATCGTGTACTCATTTTCATTTTGGTTTGCACTCTTAGCCTTCACGGAACCTCCCCCGTAACCTCCCAAATCCATAGCATATATGCTATTATCCGCAATCAGGCCATGGGCGCTATAATTGATCATCTCGTAGATCTGCGTGAACTGATCAAAGTAGATGGTCGCGTGTTTGTCCGAGATGTAGTTACAATGACCATAAGAAGACAAATCGAGGTCGTTGTGAGAGCCAGAACCGATCCGGAAGTTCCGATATCGGATGTACGAGGGGGTTCGGGAATGGTGAATGGGCACAAGAGCGGCCCTAATCTGGATTTCGTGCTCGGGATTGGAGTTCTTGATGGGGAGGATCTCTTTGAGCCGTTGAAGAGCGAGGAAATCGCGCACAACGGGCGAGAGATTCTCGAGACCGCGGGATTTTTGGCGAGCCATGTACGCGTTGAGTTGCTCATGGAGATCGGAGGACAACTCATGATCCTCGCGATCCAAGGGAATACTGCAAGGAAATCATGTGACAGGTAGTGATTTGGGTGGTATTTTAACTGTTTGTTAGATCATAATTTGGCATGTATTCAGGTTGAGCGTTGAGAAAAAGATTTTAAAAAATGGACTTGAAAGCTTTCAATATCAAACCTTTTTAAAAAGTCAAGACCATTCGTTCTCTTTGTTTAGGATCGGATATATGTTTGTATCGATTTTTTATACCAAAAATATTTGGACTAATTTGGACTCGAAAAAGATATTTTTCTTGGCGACAAAGGACCATTCTACGTAGATATGCCAAAAGGAATATAAACCGGCCTTCTAAGCAGAAAAAAAATAAAAAAAACCGAATAAAGATGGCATCCCCAGGCATTGCAAGTTTCGAAATTCAAGTCAAATAGTGAGTGCACACTTGAAAGAAGACAGGCTTAAAGAAAAAAAAAATATTATCTCTTTGTATACCTGCAATTGGAGGCGGTCTCGTCACTTTCATTCTCATCCTCATCCACATCTTTGACAATGGCGTCTTTTTCTAGACCATTGGGAAGAGAGCTTTTCTCTGTGATGTTGTCCACCTCCATACGATCAACTCCATCCATTTGTTGGCTTTCATCTTTTTGGGGCTGAATCTTGTGGTCCTTTTTGGTTTTGTTGGTTTTTTCCTTGGTTTTCTGAGGACCCAGGATTTCTTGACGAAGTTCCTCGCCTTTCAATTCCAACAACCCGGATTGGAGTGAGATCAAACCGGTCAAAAACTCGGTTTCTTCTGGGTCCAATTCTTTCGAGAGAGCTTTTTTTCGAGCAATGGGTGTGTCCACCGAACCCAAGGCGTGGCCAGGCGATGGGTTTTTGTACTGATACTTGATGAAGGCTGGAACCTGTGGAGAAAAGGAATTCATGGAAATCTTAAAGTTTCATTTTGCAATAAAAGTTGGCCATCTTTTTTGCGTCGAATTTCTGCCAATTTGCTATAAACTGGACACACTGAGACGTAATTTTTTACCTGAAAGGACGAGCTCAAAAATCTTCGACGTAAAAACATACGACAAATTTGTAGTCATTTGCCTTTTTATCTTTCCTTATTATTTCATTTGTCCTTTTCCCCTAATTGTCAGCGTTATTGGGACATGCAAAAAGGTTACTCAAGTGAGCGTTGTAAATTATACCGCCAGCGGTACAACAGGGCCGAGTTGCTCAGTCCATTTTCAGACCTGTTCAATTATCTTATCTAGATAAAAGATAAAGATAAAAGATTGTTTATCTTTTATCTTTATCTAGATACTTTTTTCGGGAAAGTATCTTAAAGTATCTTTACCTAGATACTTTTTTCGGGAAAGTATCTTGAAGTATCTTTATCTAGATACTTTTTTCGGGAAAGTATCTTTATCTAGATACTATTTTAGGAAAGTATCTTAAACTATCTTTATCTAGATACTTTGCGGAAAATACTATCTTATCTAGATACTTTTTCAAAGTATCTTGAACAGGTCTGTCCATTTTGGCGATTCAACCTCATCTCAATTTTAGTTTGTATAGGTTCGTGGAAGCAATTGACATCCCACGTTAAAATAGCTTGGTTTAGATAGCTTAGATGGTTCAATAATATGCAAAATTCACTTTCAGGGTGATTGAGTAAAAAGCACTTGTGCAAGCCTTGTGCTTCTCCAAAAATAGGACTTAACAGTGATCAAAAAAATATATTTAAAGATGCATATTTTTTAGTCAATTCCATAGAATTACATCAATATTCAAAAATGTTTTCCATGAAATGAAATAGTTTTTACTGCTTCTTTACTCAGCATAGCAAACGGCCGTTTTACCGCTAGCGGTATGATCTAAAACACTTACTTGAGCAACCTTTGTGCCAATCCTATTCACTCCAAGATAAAATAAAGCTTCTTTACCTTCACTCTAAATTCGGACGGGACCTTAACACGACACTTTTGGTAAAGTTTTCCGGATCGAACTTTGCGGAAGAAATTCAATCGCACAGTGTCCGTGTCCACGGGTTTACGGGCATACTTGTTCCACAAACTCATCCGCTCAGTTAGACTTGTGGACTTGACCAACTTTGAATCCAGAATGTGCTCCACGTGCATCGGACACATCCATCGTTCCTAGAAATCAAGACGTCTTTCTTATTCCAGAAGGTCCGTCTCATTTTATTTGGGAACTTGGTCCTTACGCTGGGAATTTCGCAAAGGGGCGGATCTAAGCAATCTAAATGGTAGACATTCGAGCAGAAATCGCAACCCACAGAGGGCACATGCCGACTGGTTTTGGCGCATTGGGTGCAATTCTTTGGATACGTATCGTAATCGTCTTGTCGTTCTTCCGACCATTTCCAACTGAACGGCAATTTTTCTTTTGGATCTAAAGCATCCGGCAATTTGAACTGCTCTGCATTGACCACCTGAAAAAAACGGAAAGATATAACAGTCAAAGCTTGATGTAAGAATGTTGTCTGTCAACACCTTGGGAATTCTTCTATGGAGATTTATTCGTGTTTCAAGAGACAAGATATTTTGCTCGTTTATGACGTTTGTTTGATACTTTCAGAATTCAATGAGCGTAATTATGAAAAGCTGAAGTCATACTTTGATATTGGAAAAAGAAATTATTTCAAAAAGTTTATTTGAAAGTAGCATTTTGCAGTAACTCCAGATCTAGTGAACCTCTTGATTTCTTCACAAATCACTCTTAACATGAATGAACAGTATTGTTTGGCAACTTTCAAAAAGTTAAGTAAACAAGAATGAGGCCAACAGGCATAAAATGCCTTAGATATTACTACAAAAGAACCCAAAGTCTCATGTTATTGTGTATGGACAGCAAAAAAAGCTACAACGTTCAAAAACATTATTACACTGGCATTATTTCCCCTGAATACAGTAATGAAGGGAACAAAAAGTAGTTAAAATTCAACTTCCTACAGTGATCCCCAAAGTGACATAACCAACGGCGGCTTTAAATGTTGTGAAAAATTCTTTGAAATAGTTGTCTGACTCAAATTCAAAGTCAATCGCTACACATTAAATGGGAAGGTTACTCGGCAAATCAGAGGATTAACAAGAGGCTATAGTTGCGTCTATATTTACCTGAGCTGCGGCAATGAGCTTATCAAAAATGCTATTCGTGTTGGGCTTAGCAATGAGATATTTGTCATATTTCTGTCGATAGATCTTGACGGCCTTCTCCTTTTCGGCCTTCAAAACCGCCTCCACCTGTTTCTTGTTGCCTCGAGAAGCCCGCCCACGCAATTTGCTGGCCATTCCACTGGAAGTGGCAGGCACGACTGAGGGCCCGCCCCCTTCGTCATGGGCGTCACCCGGGAGAGGGGCGGGTCCGGGTCCAGCGGCGGCCGGATTGGTGGCTCTTCCATGGGCTTTGATGGCTTCGAATCGTTCGGTCTCTCGCACGTGACAACGGAGGCAAACCCAATCACCCTGTGTGTGAATCAGAATGTTCAGGTTAAGTAGACACAAGAAGTACTGAATTTCCTGGAGTGAGAGGCTTGCAATGAGAATTACGATTTCCAGTAGGATAACATCTATTGCGGTCTTCTGCAAACGAGACCTGGCTTGGGTTGGGTAGACTGTGTTTTTCCAATTTCATCTCAGTTGAATGCCGGAGTGAAAAGTTATGCCTTCTGTACTGATGAGAACATAAAATGGATGAGCTCGCCCTTTTGTAGGTAGAAGAGTCCTTGGTTCCCTGTAGGATTTGCAATAAGTGACCTTTGAGAGAACATAACCTTTGATTCAGACGTTCTATTGAGTTGAACATTGAAAGAACACATTGTCTATCCAACTCAAAGCCAGGGATCATTTTACGGAGGAATTGATACATCTGGTAATGGTAAAATTCTCATGGCTAGCCACCCACTCCAGGAAATTCTGTGCTTCTTGTTTGGGAAGAGTTGAGGTCAGTGAGCACAGACTTACCAAGGGTATATCGCTTTCTTCTAAGGGTGGGGCATGGCAACTGAAGTGGAATGAGGCTGGACAACTATCACAACAGATGAGGTCACCACCTTCACCACAGGCGTCACAGGAATCGTGATTGTGCCCTTTCCCTGAAATTAATGGAAAAACTAACGTTATGAATTCATGAGGGATATTGTTGTTATGGCATTGGTATTGAATGGGGAGAATATTTTATTAGTCGTGGAAAAACTTTAGTTTCCTTTGATCGACTTAGCCTGGGTTTTGGAGTGTCATCGACGTCAATCGTTCAAGTAAATAAAATTTGAATAGAATATTCATTGTTTTAATGTAACAATCAGATTTCGTAACATACCTGATGTAAAGGTAAACTGAAGCTTAGCACAGTTGTGTTTTGATCAATCTGCATGCTTACCCACAGACATCTTGTCTAGATATCCATGCCTTATCAATGTGCTTTGCGTAACTTGTTAGTACGTATCTGTTGATCCGTTTTCAGCTCGTTTACTAATTTCGAACCCAACAGTCAAAACCGTTAATCACAAATGAATGAGATGAAACTTTAAAAAAGGAATGAAAATGATGTAACTTCACCGAAATATTTCTTTCAAACAAATCAGAAATCCCCAAAAATTCAAATCCCATTTCCGAGATCACAGTGACAGGATTAGCTTGACCCGCGTTATTGTCGAGGACAACATAAAGCATTAATTTGGCCTCGAGCTGTCCTATTTTTGAATGAATAACATGATTTCTTCTTGAAATGTGTTGCAGCAATTCCATCTCTTATTTAAAAGTGATGGGGCTATGGCGCTAAATGACTTGCAAATCATGACTTCCATCGGGGACAAATCCGAAAGTAAAGGGTCTGAAAAGCCCCAAAACGACTTTTGGGCTGTAAGAGTAAATCTGATTCCAGTCATTCATGGTACCCAAAGTTCTTTCATGAACTTGCGGTTTTGGTGTTCAACAAACAGTTAAAATTGCATATTTTTTAGGGTCATTTTTTTGTCAGATTTTCTTTATCTATGAGCTTTCTTAGGAATTGTGACATGTATTGGCCAATAAAAAATAAATAGATTCAAACTATAGTACTATTTTTTGTGGGTATGGTAAATAAATTCAATTTTTTTTATCTTGTTTTCAAGACACGGAATTCCGGGGATAATCAATCCCTAGACCAGGGGTCGGCAACCACTTTTGGGTCAAGGCCCACAAATTTGCTTACATGTAGTCAGGGCCCACCAAATAGACGTTGGTGGGTTTTGCGGCCCACAAATAAACGATCAAAAAGCTTGGGGCCCATGAGTACAGTACTATGGATGTCTCAGGGGCCCACTATTTTGGACTTTCCCCATAGCTCCTGGGCCCAACAAAGACCACCCTTGGGCCCACATGTGGGCCGCGGCCCACCGGTTGCCTACACCTGCCCTAGACCAACCCTATGATTAAAGCGAAATGATCTCAATCCTGATTCAAACTGATCAAGTAAGTGATGTCAGTCAGAGAATGCAAAAATGAGGCGTTTTCAAGGGTTCCAAAACTTCGAACCCCATCAATAGCTAAGAAATGAGTTAGCTTTACCGGGGCGCTTGTAGTAAGGGTGGAGCTCGACGGTGCCCACGCCCACGCCAAATTGTTTGCGGGCCTCGCGTCCTGGGGGCGTGAACAAGGCCATCATTTCCGACATGACCGAGCCCGATCCGCCGTCGTCCAAAGGCACGCCCGTCGGACCGGTCACGCCTCCACTGCCGGCTGAGGACGACACGCCTACCGTAGCTCCCGCCCCATTCGACCCCGACATGATGGATTCCTAAGATTTAGATAATTCTTGTGGATGGATAGAGATGGATGGATGGATGGAGAAGAGAAGAGACCAAAACAATGGACTGCACACAAACAAACAACCATGCATCAGGCTGGTCATTTTGGAATAAATTTTTAGGTCAGATGGAAAGCTTTTTCGGAATGACCATAGAGTTCGGCAGAGGAGTTTGTGACGACCACCCAAACATGCAGGCAATACCTAGCGGAAATTCTATGTCAGCGACTAGTTGAAACTTACCCAAATAATGGTTCCGGTGCACAATACGTTTTATAGTGAATTTTAAGATGAAGTTCGATATCACAGCTAAAATATTGTGTCTGTTACTTCAAGGTGTGTCTTGAACTTTGATATAAAATGTAGGGTGTAATTGCAACTTAAGTCTTGTGCGCTGATGTTGTAGTATGATCTTTGACTTCAAAGTTTTGCAGTTTTCTCTCAAATTCTTTGCTTTTATGCCCTAATTCTGGTCAATGAAGTGTCAAACAATAATTAAAGTCTATTGGCAGTCTGGGTGCCTGACTGACCAGATGCACTCAAAGTAAATGAGCACTTACCTTTCCAAACTGACATTCCTGTCCCTAGAACTTTAAGACAGACTAGTTGTGACTAAATTTACTTAAAGTCATTCAAAAACTTCATATGAATATGAAATGTTTAGACAAGCTTTACAATAAGTCCTTCAGTTCTGCTAACCATGAGTTGAATTTTGCTTTTGATGTCAATTTTATAGAGGGTGTAGAGCTTAGGATATGGCATTTTGTTGAGTATATGGTAATGAATTCCCAAAAAAGGACTGGTTCATTTATTTTCATGCTCTCTTCTTGACTGAACTTTGAAAGGGCATATTTTAACACAATCCAAAATTTAAGTATGGTTTTATTATGCAGATAAAGTTTTCCTCCTCTTCACATGAGACATATGTCCGCAAATTCATAAAAAAACATATTTAGAATGTAGACTATGCTTGACAACCTCTGGGAACTGAATTATGGGGTTTTATGTTTCAGTTTCAAATCTTGGACCACTAAGAAATCTAAAAAGGATTCCTGTAAGCTTGAAAATGAACCACACCAAATAAAAGTCTTCATCTCAACCTTCTTGGAACCCTCCGAAAAATTTGGTCCCTTCGAAAATGGTTCAAAAATCTAGAAGAAAGGATTTTTCCCACAATGATGAGCACGGAAGTCAATATTTTCCATGAATCTTTAACTCTATGAATCTCTGGGTGACACATTTCTCAATGTTGACTATGAAAACTTTTTGTCAAGTGTAATATGCCTTGGAAAACCATCTCTACCCAATAGGATTAATACCTATGTCACCAACTGGCCGGAATTAAGTTCCACTGGCAACACCTTTCCACTCAAGTTTTCCCATTCTACTCCAAACAAAAAAAAAGCTCAGTTTTGGGCGCTAGAAGTCGAGCTACAATAAATAACTACACCCTTCTTCATTTTGATTAAGATATAAAATCCGTACCCTCTTCATCATTCAGAATTCCAACCGCCAAAACATACCCTGGGTATTCACGATCTCAAAGCCATTCTGAATCCATTTCCCTCTGATTTCGAACCCTCTCCCCTACTTCAGAAACCCCGGTGTTTTCCTCCGTTTGGTAGTACTTTTCCTCTCGCTCGCCTTCCCCTAATGTTGTGGTTCCTGCCCATGTGAGATTTGGATATCTGGAAGCGACCTTGATCTCCGAACTTCATCATCATGCCTCACGCCAGTTGCGGTCTCGTGCACCATTTGGTTCAGGATCTGTCCACCACGCTCTCCTTGTCCAATGCTGCCGGGTTTGATTTCATTGTGGTACCTTTGTCGCATCCTCGCTACCGATTGCCGCCGCTATCGGCGTCGTCGCTGCCCATGGGTCAGCTTGAGGGTGGTAGCTCAACGGGCGCGCCTATTCGGCGTTCCTATGCATTCGCGCGCTCAGATATGTTGCTCAAGTCCACGGATTGGAGCTCCTTGGTGGTGGGTTCCCTTCCACGTGAGCTGCAAATGGAGTCCACTTGCACGCGTGTGCGTCGCGAGAGCGAAGAGCGCCTTCAACGCGAGCTTAACTACGCCGCCCATTTAGGTAAAGCGCTGGCTGACCGGCTTGACCCATTAAGATGACCTGAGAAGATGAGCTTGATTTATTTAGACGAGCTTTTGAATGGGTTTCATAGGAACAAGTGTTTTTGGCCCATGCAGCCTACATTTGATTTCACACAAGGTTGGTCTACACGTCAAATAATTCATCAAATAATTTGGCAAATATGGGTCGAATTGATTCATATGTGACTCACACTAGCTAGGGTCACCAAACATTTTGAACATTTCGACAAATATTGTTATTTTATTCAATGAATTATTTGACGTGTCGACTAGCCTTTAGGAACTGGCTTATCTCCCAGGAACTATCGTGGATGGTTTGTCTAATTATTTGGCATAATTAGTCCAATTTGAACATACATTGCTACATTTCAGAGTGTGGATTTAATATGTATTTGGGCAAAATTTTGAGCATTTTCATTGAATTCATCCCATCACGACCGGGGTTTATTTGGTGGTTGAAAAAGCTCTAACATCTAATTCGTACCAAACACCAACACCCTACATTCTACATGTCTCGTAAAATCTAAGGAGTATTCTTTTTCTTGAGTTACCCAACATGCAATTGGCAGTGATGGATTCATGGTGTTAAATCAGAGTCTTTGTGTGAAAGTTTGAATACATAAAGTCAATATTCATTTTGTTCCAGGCTTATCTGCCATTCTTGTAGAGCTGAAACGACCCCAAAACACGAATCTGGCCCGAGCTCTATATTCCTTTATACTTAAATCAAGTGGAAGTGGACCTCAGGTGAGAAGAACGTAATCCTTAATTGCTCTCACCCAATTTTTTATTCTTATTAAGACTTCATAATTGATTCTTGATGACTTTCAATCCCAAATCACCGATATTAGGTCTGGGTGCGAGTTCCGATCATTACCCCCAAATCCGAATGTGCACCCGAGGAATCTGAAGATTCTATTTCTTCATGGGATTGGTGGAATAACCTCCGCACAAGCGCTAATTTTGCCAAGAAGCTCGGTTTAGTGCTTGAACTTGACAGTCAACTCGTTTCAACCCTCACGGACGAGATCGTATTGAAGCGTTGGTTGGGTGAGCCCATTAAAGCTCTAGTCCTAAATACTAGGTAACAACGAACGCGATCACTAACTTATTCATCTCAACACAAAAAGAGGTTAACATGAGTCCTTGTGGAACGCCTTTCTAGCTCCTTTTTGACCAATAAGAAAGGCTATCCCGTGTTGCCCAAAGCCTTGCAAGCTATTGTGCGGCAATTCATCCCTTCAGATGTTCAAGTTCTGATCGAGGGACGCAACCGTGGCCACGATATGAGTCTCTACCAGTCTTACATGGACCATTTGTGGCAACAAACTGACTCCGGTGACCCGTTAAGACAATTTGCCAAAGGCTATGAAGACTTCCTTCAGGTAGAAGTTTTTTTCTGCCTCATTTGAAACAGATCTAATCGTATCATATCCCTATATTCCCAGTCACCTCTCCAACCTTTGATGGATAATTTGGAGTCCGGAACTTATGAGGTGTTTGAGCAAGATCCAGTCAAATATACCGAATATCAACGTGCCATGTTTGAAGCCATTAAAGACAAGATTCCAGAAGGAGAAAAGGCCACAAAGACCATCACCCTTATGGTCTTGGGTGCTGGCAGAGGTGATTATTATCTACCTAATGGAGAGGGACTAAATGACTTGAATATCTTGGGCTCTAAAATACTTCTAGGTCCATTGGTGAGAGCTGCTCTCAAAGCTGCATTGGCCGCCGAGAGAAAAATTCGCGTTTTTGCCGTCGAGAAGAATCCCAATGCCATCGTTACCCTCCTCACTCAAAAAGAAGAAGATTGGGGTGATCAGGTGGAGGTCATTTCCTCGGATATGCGACAATGGCATCCGGAGGAGCACGATAAGGCCGATATCATTGTGTCCGAATTGCTCGGCTCGTTTGGAGACAATGAACTCTCTCCTGAATGTCTCTACAACGCACAGCATTTATTCAAATCCGATGCTGTGAGCATTCCTACATCTTACACATCTTGGGTATGACCATTGAGCACTTAGGTTGGGAGGAACGAAATGATTGATTGATCGATTTTCGGTTCATAGGTGGGCCCATTGCAATCATCCAAGTTGTACAATGAAGTCCGTGGTACCATGGACGTCGACAAGATTAGTGGGTCGAATTTCGAAACGCCTTACGTGGTTCATCTGCAAAACAAAACTGAATTAGCTCCACCCCAACCACTCTTTACCTTTGTTCATCCTTTGTCTGGAAACATTGACAACAATAGGTATGCATGGCCATGGAAAATACGTGATGAAAGATCCAAGTATCGGATTTTTTCCTTTTTGTTTAACCAGGTATGAAATTAAGTCTTTTGATATCACCATGGATGCCGTCCTCCATGGTTTTGGAGGCTACTTCGAGTGTGTCCTCTACAAGGACGTGATGATCAGCATTAACCCTCCAACCCATTCCAAAGGTAAATTAACACACTTTTTGATGTGCTTAAAGTAGTCTTGGGGTCTGGATTGGTTCTGGGGTTGGCAAAATTGTCAAAATTCCAGGAACCGGTCCGGAATCGGAACCAATCTCTGAGGTGTCGGCTCACTAAAATCGAATTTTTCTGAGTTGGAATTGACTTTTTTCCGTTTTTTAACGGTTTTTTCACTTTTAACCCAAAGATACCCAATGTTTTGGAAATATGTATCAAAAATCTTGCAAACCGTAATTAAATAAGTAAGCGCAAAAAAGGTAAAAGCAATTAGTGACAAGAAAGTAGTTTTTATGAAATCTCAAATAAGCCGGATCCGTAAAGTCACCAAACCGACCCACCCAAATGTATTCTACCCTTTCTGTTTCAGGCATGTTCAGTTGGTTCCCGATTTTCTTTCCTTTGAGAACCCCGGTGCGATTGACTAAAGGGCAAGTTCTGGATCTCAATTTTTGGCGGTTCAACAATGGGAAGCACGTTTGGTATGAGTGGTGCATCACAAAGCCCGTGGCTCAACCTGTCCTCAATCCCAATGGAAGATCATATACGATTGGACTATAACGAGCAATGATCTATCCTTCCAAATTTGTACCATGAAAAGAAATAAAACTTAAAAATTTGTCGTAATCCTCAAAGTAAGTTCAGAAAGCACAACACAATGTTGAAAATCAGGGATAAACATGACAGTATTACCCCCAAAGGGGTCCTTGATCAAACGTACTTCTGATAGCTTTCAAAGTTGTTTATGGAGCCAGCCATAGAGGAGGGAGGAATCTTTTTTTTTAACAAGGAATTGATCAAAAAAACGTAGTTGCAGTATTATTCGAAAAGGCCAGACATGAAGAGAAATATAATTGGTATCAGCAATAACACAAACGTGATTCCAATGACATTTTTGAGCAAAATTATTTCAATTTTAATGATTTACATTTGAGAGTCAAATGAACGTGATTGGTTGAAACAAATTACGTTTTTGAGCCAAGTACTTAAAATTAATTACATTTGCAAGTCAAGCCATTGAAATCAATTACAACTTTTGGATATGTTTTTGACAAATTTTCGACCAGTGGGCCCTCAAGCAAAATCCTACTGGAGTTTTTAACGTTTTGTACTAACCCAAAACTTAGTTTCCTTAAAATAGAAAGCATGTTACCTTCATTAGTGCACTATCATAATGAAAAAACATAGCGAACTAGCCGATGGTCCCTTTTTGTGTAAAAAAAAACTTCTTTGTTGAGAACATTGGCACGGTGTTCCGAATGGCTTTTTAGGTTTGAATCAAAATACCCAAAGACACCGTGGCAATTTTTGGACCCACAATTCAATGGGGAACAACTTTACTTTTATTGTATTATACAAGATTAGGTCCAGGGAAAAAGTTATATACCTAAAAACCTATTAAATATAAAAAAAATTAACAAACTATTTAATCCATATTTAGAGACCATTTAGTTACCTTATAAATTCAAATTGAATAAAAATTCATTCAGCAACAGCTGAGTTATTTGACTTTGAATGGTCCATTTTTGACCCCAAAAAGCCGAAAAACGCTACAGTTATATGAAAAAACAAATTCCCAAAGATTTCACGTAGCTTTTCAATATTGCAAAAATAAATGATTTTTTTCAGTTTTGAAACTTATGTGAAAATAGCTCAAAATATGAAAAAATATCACTTAAAATGCACTTAAACAAGATTTTTGGAAAGTTATTTTCATAACTATTTAGAGTACGCTATGATGTGTGTTGTGCCAAAATTTCAAATAAAAATGTCTAACAGGTTCATATCCAAAATTACGAGTTCTAGAAGGACCATGTTCAAAATGGACTAAAATCGAGACTTGAAACATTAACCGATTTTTGCAAAACTTTAAATTATTACCCAACTTTGAGTGTCTTTGATACTGCAAAAGGGTTTTTTATTGGAAAATGTATTTAAAATGCCTTTTACGTGCTATTTTTTATTATTTTGAGCTATTTTGACATAAGTTCCAAAACTCAAAAAAATCATTTATGTTTGCAATATTGAAAAGCTATGTGAAATCTTTGGGAATTTGTTTTTTCATATAACTGTAGCGTTTTTCGGCTTTTTGGGGTCAAAAATGGACCATTCAAAGTCAAATAACTCAGCTGTTGCTGAATGAATTTTTATTCAATTTGAATTCATATGATAACTAAATGGTCTCTAAATATGGATTAAATAGTTTGTTAAAAAATGTTATATTTAATAGATTTTTAGGTATATGACTTTTTTCCTGGACCTAATCTTGTATAATACAATAAAAGTAAAGTTGTTCTCCATTAAATTGTGGGTCCAAAAAGTGCCAAGGTGTCTTTGGGTATTTTGATTCAAACCTAAAACGCCATTCGGAACACCGTGTTGGCCATTGTCGTCAATCGAGGTTGTAGTGAGAATAACGGCTGTGGTCACGTCACAATGGCCCTTGTTATTGTTCAAAAATCGGGCGCCTTTGAGGGTCTTTTTACCAGGAACTGCGTTATCTCACTTGCTTTGCCAAACACCGTGTTTCTTCGCCTTCCAATGTTGGACATGAAATTCTTAAGAACTCTGTCAAGAAGAGCGAGTAAGTGAGTAAGTGTGAAAGTGGAAGGGAGCGTCTCGGAAAATCCTTGGACTCTGGCCAACTCTCCTCCATCTGTCCATCCACCCAACTTGTTCCCGTCTAATCTTGTTTGGGGATCAAAAGCGTTTTCTATTCTTTAGCCCGTTTGGGTCATTTCTGATCGTGAATTTCAAGATAGTATTGTAATCCTCATTATCATGGCCAGTCTGGGCAACGCCTTGGTGTCCAAGATTCTGGGTCACAGTGCGGCCGAGAAAGCCTTTCGACCTTGGTGGGATAATGTCGAAGATTTCTTAGTCTACGGATTGGTCATGTTGGGTAAGAAAAAAAAGAACTGGTGCTTCAATAACTCCTTTTGAACGGACGTTTTGCATCCATATTAAGAGATGCACCCGCATCTAACCCGCCCGAATCATATATATAGCATATTAACCCGCCCGAAAACAAATGCCCCTTTTTTACATCATGGGAAAATTTAGCGTCACGCGTAACGCGGTATACAACATGACTTGAAAGCTTTGGAGACGAGGATCTTTTCGTGTTTTGGTCTAGATGTTTTTTTTCGATTTGTCTTTTTTCCATAAAGATCTTGAGATTGCTTAACTCTCATTTCCGGGTTTTTCAAAGATCCATTTCACCCAAGGGAGTGCTTTTTGTGGGAACCCTTATGGAAACAATAGCCATTGGGGAATGTTCAAAGAAAATATTATTATGTTTAGTACGTTTATTTGACAGTATGACATGAGTCATGGTCATTTCAATGCGGATACATGTTTTTTTATTTCTTATGTTATTTTTAAAAGTTTTCACTTATAACTTTTAAAAACCTTCTCCGGATGTTTTGCATCGGAAAAATGTTTTTCGGTTTTTCAAGCTATTTTTAAATCATCATCGCATTTTTTCATAATTCTCAGTTGAAACAAAAAAAAATATTCGCGTTTTTCCGGCCTCCCAAAAGCATTTTTGTATTTAGAATCGAACCGAAAAATAGGGCGTCAAATTTTTTAAAGTGAAACAACGAGAACGAATGTTTTTGTTCTTAAGATCGAGGACAAAACACCGTATAAACAACAGACCCAAAATTTTTGGCCTGTTGTGTGATAAATTGAGAAAACAAAATTGTTATGGCTTTTTTAGCTAAATATTTCGGCCATTTTAAGCTGAAGAAAACTTGTTTTTTGTATTTCGGCCATTTTAAGCTGAAGAAAACTTGTTTTTTGTATTTCGGCCATTTTAAGCTGAAGAAAACTTGTTTTTTGTATTTCGGCCATTTTAAGCTGAAGAAAACTTGTTTTTTTGTATTTCGGCCATTTTAAGCTGAAGAAAACTTGTTTTTTGTATTTCGGCCATTTTAAGCTGAAGAAAACTTGTTTTTTGTATTTCGGCCATTTTAAGCTGAAGAAAACTTGTTTTTTGTATTTCGGCCATTTTAAGCTGAAGAAAACTTGTTTTTTGTATTTCGGCCGTTTTATTAAGCTGAGGAAAACTTGTTTTTTGTATTTCGGCCATTTTAAGCTGAAAAACTTGTTTTCTTGGCCATTTTCAGTTGGAAAACTTGTTGTTTGGCCAGTTTCAGCTGAAAACCTTGCTGGTTTGGCCAGTTTTAGTTGAAAAACTTGTTTTTTGGCCATTTTCAGCTCAAAAACTTGTTTTCTTGGCCATTTTCAGGTGGAAAACTTTTTTTTTGGCCAGTTTCGGCTGGAAAACTTTTTTTTTGGCCAATTTCAGTTGAAAAACTTCTGTTTTGGCCATTTCAGCTAAAAACTTTTTGAGCCGAAAAAAAACTTATTGCGCCATATTTCTAACTTTTTTTCTTTTTGGCATTTTTCCTACCTTTTTCCGCCCTCTTGCCATAATGAATAGGATTACTCATTACAAAATAATCATTTTGCTATCTTGCCCATGAAAAAATTTGCAGGTCTCATTGTACTGCCTACGGCGATCATTAATGGGACTCCTTTGGATTGCAACTTTTGCCAACGCGATCATTGTGCCGGCAAATTGGATACGAATCGGACGGAACCTCACGAAGATCCCGGATTCAATGCCTGGTGGGTGAAGAAATACTGCACCTTCACCTCAGTGGACGAGTTCATACTCTATTTTCCATACATTCTCCTTATCATGGCCCTGGTTATTGTCCTCATTGAGCGGGTTTTTGTTCGGTAATCGCGGTAAAAGCTACTTTCGCCAGGCATTTTGGATTGGAAATTTGATTCCTTTTTCTAGGATGTTCAAAGCCGGATTGAAATTGGACACCTTCTACAATCTGCTCGTAAAAGAAAGTTTGGAATGTACGACTCCCGTGGGAGAGGTCACCTCGGATGGAGTCACGGAAGCCATTGATGATCTGGAGAACTCCAAAATAGCTCTGGAAGTCTCCCATAGCTTTTCTCGCGGATCCAATTACTTCCTCAGCTACTTGCTTCGAACCCTTTGTGAGTTTATTGTAGCTACTGGGCTCTTAGGATGGCTCATTTGGCGTGGATTTCCATCCATTCAAAAGGAAGAGTTCATCTATTGCGATGTCCATGGATTTCATTACGAATGTGCTGGACATCCTCAGCAGTTTTACATGTACGTTCTGTTCATGGTGATCGTAATCATCGGCGTTTACTTGCTCTGTTGCTTCTATAACATCATGTGGATCTTTTTCCCGCAAATGGGAGTCTTGAGCAGTGTCATGAATGAATACAGAGCCGAATTGCGGAAGCAGGCCAAAGCTAAAAAAGGTGCGCCCAAAGTATCCGATAAACAACTCTTGGGGGAATTGTACGAAATCTACTATAATAACCGGGACTTGAAGCTGCTGTTGGATCTGCTGGCCCAGAGCTCCGGCATTGCCATCTCGATTCGAATCATGGCCCTTTTCGATAAGAACTTCCGAACGAAATCTGAGCCCATGGACTTCAAGTAAGTCATAGAAACAAGGGCACTCATATTTTATGTTTTTAGGGTAATAATATTGATAATAATGGCTTCCATTTCTGCTTCCAATAGCGTGTCAAGGAACGGTAGTGAGGCTACAGTGGTCTTTTCCGATCCCAGAACTGTGAAAGAGTTCTTCTTGAAGATCCCACACGTGTCGATTATTTACACGCTCGAGATCACGCCTCCAACGCCCACAAGTGCCGTTGTGGCCTTTAAAATGAACGAGGACAAGTCACAGCACATCAGCCAAGTTGATGTAAGATAGCAATACAGTTTACGCTGGAAATAAGAATAATCATGGCGTAGGATTATCTCTTGGTGTAAGCATACTTTTGCTTCAAGCAAAATTACTGCGTGTGACTTTGGATTAAAGAATACTGTAGGTACTCACCAACAATATTTTTAATCCAGCTTTGACTGTACGTACTTACATTTCATGTGAAAGGATTTGCAGAAGAAATAGCTTTGTTACTTTCTAATTTCAGGGAAGCGGTGTTGAGCTAGAGCCCTTGAATAATTTCGGGGGGATTTCGAGGAAAGCTCATTATTATGATTTGGATCCAGCCAAGGAATATTTTATCCGATTTTGTATCATCGTTAATGGACGGGCCATTGCTCGAAGGTCGGAGGTTGTAAGGGTTCAAAAGACCACCGAAGACACACAATCTCCTTGTACCTCCTCAATTCAGAGTGGGACTGATGAGGAAGCCACATCTACATTATGAACAACCAGAATTCATCAGTATTTAGTCAAACCCAAAGAACAACTTCTTGCCATAACCCTAAATTATGTTTCATGCCATTTGCTGAATAACCACTTTTTATGAAAATCTTTTATTTCTCGTGTTTCTGGGAAAAACTTCGTAAATGGGAAACTTAGTGGCTTCTTCAACTTACTTAGGAAGTGTGCTTGGAAGTCCACATTTATTGCTGGTCTGTGATCAAGTCATCCTTGTCTGTGATATACCAAGGATGTCTTCTCAACCCAGGATAACTTTCAAAATACACCTTGGGGTTCAATCAGTACAATGAAAATTCAACGGAATAATCTATTTGTTGCAAAAACCTCACATTTTAGTACAATTATCAGCCCCATGGTGTATTTTTGAAATTCGTCCTGAAGTACAGTGGTTCCTGGATATACAAAGCGGCCGAAAATATTTAACTTTGATGGCCGAATAATTTAATTATATTTAGGAAAGAAGCATGAAGAAAAAGAATGCTGAAGAAAATATTGAAATCATTCCGAAATATTTAAGAAAACATTTAAAATGTTTTTAAATACTAGAGTATTTTGGTGAAATTAATTGATATATTTTGAAAAAGTTGATCAAAAAAATCAAATGATGTGATGGACCAAGAAGTGTTTTGAGAAAATTCGAATTTTTGATTTGGTTCTTTATTGGGTCAAAAAAGCTCTGAAGTTAGGCGAGCTTTGATGTTTAAGATTTAAAAAAGCGTTTGTTTTCCTTTTCTCCAATATCAATAGAAAGGAGGATTTTCAGACCTAAAAAAATGTCTAGCCCAGGGATTCTCAACCTATGGGTATTTTCCCAAAATTGGGTAAATTTGACTTTCTGTTGGGTAAATTTGTGTCCGAAAAAATTGGAAAAAACTTGGGGCTTTTCGACCAATATTGCACGTTTTTCTCTTCTTCACGTATTTTATATTTATATATATTTATAGGGGGGTAAATCGGATATTTCCCTTGCCAAAATGGGTATCCCCCGGAAAAAGGTTGAGAACCCCTGGTCTAGCCTCATTTTGAAGGATTAATGACCCGTCCCCTATACAAACACACCAAATGTTCTGTAGTAAGATTAGTCGGTTCGTGAGAATTTGGGAAGTTTAAGGGTTTTCGTATTTTATAAACCGCCCTTGTGACTTAAATATTGTAGAAAAGGTTGAATTGCAAGTTTGTACAGATTGATTGTGCGTTTTCCAAGAATATGCACAATTCATTGTTTCCATTCAAAATTAACAATGAAAACAGGTGTGAAACATCACATTTTGTTGATTGTTTCGAAGTTTGATTGTTCAAATTTGTTTTTTATTAATACTACTTACACTCTGGCTCAAGGGGTGTATTATCAATAGCAGTGATCTTTTATTGGGAATTTTTTCATGCAAGATCATTTCATTTTCATGCAAATGAAACGTGAACATTTTTCCAAAAACCTAACAAAAAGTTTCCAAATTTGCAATCCAACCTTTTTCAGAGCACTTCACATTAATCTCTTAACCAAAAACAAAAACAGCTGGCTCCAAAATATTTACCTTAAAATGTATGTTGCTTGTGGGTTTAAAGAATGATCTCAAACTTAAAAAATCGAAAGTCTTAAATTTTAGAGGCTTTTGACTTTCATTAAAATTTGACCGTCAAACTCCGTTCTTTTTTAGGACATATCTGCTTTCAGTTTTGGTGAGCATAATTGAAACCAAAAGCGTTTTTTTTTGCTCACAAGCATTTTTAATCCACCACTTCAATTGACTTTGGTCTCAGGCATAATATGTTGTCTCAGTTTAGAACTGTCAAGAAGGTCCTGTTTGAAATGGACCTTTGACTGACAGCCAAAACGATTCAAATGTTATAATCTAATAACCACTCGGTAAAGTCCTGAACAATGATGTTTCACAAGATCCCATTTGGGTAGCCAGATTTGGCCAAGCCCCCGCAAAATTTCCCTTGAAGCCACTCAGTTTATAAAGTTGCCACTTGGCGGTCCATTTCCCTCGGAAGCCACTTTTTTCTCGTGGCCATCACGTTTGAAAAGTTGCCACTTTTGGAAATTTTGTTGGTCAGCTTTGCTTGGTCCCACAGAGAGCTCGCAGCCAAATTTAAGATCAAAGCTGCCTTTTGGCGACCAAAAATGAGGAAAAGTTGTCACTTGGCCGCCTTTTCTAATTTGCATATTATCATTGTTATTGTAAAGAAATCGTGAATCTAAATATTTCAAAACGAAGATAAGTTTTATCAAAAACGACAAAATTTCAAAATCTGTACATTTTTAGTAATGGGCAGGGGTGCAGACTTCCGGCAAATAAAACGCACCTTTTAGGCCCCCAAAAAAATGGCAAATAAAGGCGTCTTTAATGGCAAATGAACTGGCACATAAAACAAGAAATGGCAAATGAAATGGCAAATAGACAAGAAGATTTAGCAAAATATAGCAAAATTGGCCACTAAATTCGGAAAATGAGGATCATGTTTTACCAACAATAAAGTGGAATGCAAGTGTATGAATATTTGAGAAAAAAACTCCATATATCCGTTAAACAAAACATATTGGGCAAAAATTTGATTTTTTTCTATTTTTCCCACAAACGACAATTTTAGCATTGATTTACCCCAAAACCGACAAATTTTGTATTTAATTACCCTAAAATGGCAAATAAAATGAAAAATAGCAAATAAACTTTAAAAGTTAGCAAATAGGAAATGAATATGTTTTGGGCGTGAAATCTTATTTGCCTGAAATTTGCAACCGTACTTATGGGAAAGAAGCGTTACCTTTACACTAGAGACAAGTGGGTTTAACGTGAAGCTTTAGGTGTTAATTGCAGGTTTGATCCTCGATAGGTCAGTAGGTAAAAGGTCGCAAACAAGCTGGTCACAAGAAAAAAGGTCATTGTAAAACGGGTAAAACGGTCTCGAGGAAAAAAGTTCATATTAAAAAGGTCACAGGGAAAGACTGTCACGGTTAAAAGGTCATAATAAAGAGGTCGCAATGAGAAATAAATGTTCCATGGACACAATTGTGTTCCACCCAGAATATCTTAGAAGTCGATGGGCAGACCTCGAGAGAAGGGTGTAATTTCGACTCCAGAGGGGTGAGGGAACACCCTGCTGCATAATCTGCCGGATCCAGGGCAGGTTGGGCCCATTGTCCCAAAAAGGTTGGGAATGACTTCATGGTGACTAACCTTTGCCTTGGCACAATTGTGTTCTTACCGTTTAATCTCGGGGTCCCATGGGACAACCTTCAGCCAAGGAACATACCACGATCCCCAGGATCACCCCCTTGGCTGCCTCCAAAGCTACTCAAGTTTGTGAATTTTTTATTGTGACCTTTTTAACTTGTGACTTTTTTAACTTGTAACCTTTTTATCCTGACCGTTTTATGTTGATCTTTTTATTGTGACCTATTTACCGTGACCTTTTTTCCCTTTTGACCTATTTACCGAGCGCCTAATCCTCCCCCCCCTAACAACATTATGTGCAAACTCAAAGTGGTTTTCAGTTCTGAATTTTTTTTTTCGGCTTTTCAAACAATATTTTTTTATTTTTAAGGTCCATTCTTGTAGTGCATGACTGTTTATTTTGGTGGGAGTAACTGAAACTAGTGATGGACCGAAAGGGCTCTTAACCGAAACCAAAATGTTCGGCCAAAAGAAGGCTTAGGTGAATTTAAAACTGAAAGTAGTTGTTTGTTTACAAACTTGTTTAAAAATTGAATACATGTAAAATTCTCTTTGGCTCTTTGATTGATCATTTGATAGACTTAGAGTAGTTTTAAACTTTAAAAGACAATCCGAATAAATGAGTTCAAGAGGTTTAGTGAGCCAGTTAAACTTTAAGTTTAAGTGGCATTCGTTATAACTATGCGCCTGACCATAACCCAGCTGCTGAACAACATATTTTCAATTAATTTCTATTCAATAAGAATCTTGTGCAGCTTTAAAAATGTATTAATGTTGACTAGATTTTCAAAGGAGTGTCAATTTAATGGGTTCTTTGGTGTATAACTTTTAATCCAGACATGATATAGAGGATTTTAAACCAAGCTTGAAAAATTCGCCAATAGATGGCAGGGAAGGTTGGTTAAGTAAAGAGAAAAGACTTGTGTGCTTCGTGCTTAGTACTTGCCCCCTCTTTCAATTTTTTAAGCTTGGTGAAAAATCATCTATTGAAAAACGCTGAAAATAATACCTATTTCTATTACCTTGGTCAGAATTAGAAATACTAGAAGGCAGAGATTGGCATTCAAATCTATGATTGCCCGACCCGGCACGGACTGTCTGTGACGTCATTCATCATGCGGGAAGCCGAAGTTCATGACTAAAGGAACCTTTTCTTCTAAGAAACACATCTAAACTATTTCGCTCATCTGATAGGGCAGTTTGGTTATTGAAAATCCTCAAGTCTGCTGGAAATGTGTTTAAGGTATTAACCCGATATGCAAAAAGTGAATTTCAACTAGTGTGGAGTTTAAACAGGGGCCGATTAATTCACATAATCGGGTGATTGACAACAAAATCTCAGTGATGTGAAATCTCGACTTGCGCAAGTTTTTTCACGGGAGGTGGCAGGGTAGGGTTACCTCTTAGAGAATGGGTGCTTTGCTCTGGTATATGAGCAAACACGAATCTGAGGTTGATTTGCAACCCTGCTCAGAAGTCATGAAAGTCAGGGATGCCTTGCCTTTTGTCGCTTCTTAAAGAAAAAAACTACTGATGGGGCTGATACCAGCAATGTATCATACAGTATGAGACCAGACCAATACAATGAAACTCTCGCTAGTCTTGATTCCGACTTGAGACCAAGTGAGACATGTGAAGTGTTGCCAAAATTGCTCAAATTGGATTTTGCTTCTTTCTCTGGTGTTCGATCGGTTTCAGTTTGAAGGCACGAAATATCTAGATTTATTTTTCCGTTGTTTTAAACTTAAACAATATAAATTTCAAATCAAGGAACATCTCGTCAATTCCACAACTTGGCATAACATGTTGGCTTCAGAGTTTTTAAGATAAATACCTGAAGAACCGCTGAAAGTGTGACGTGAAATCTTTTTCATTAACACAAAAACTTATGTTACATCCTCCAAATTGTCGGAGAATATTTCATTTAACGATTGCTTATGTTATTATGTTGCAACGCAAGATTTTATTTAACTCGTTAGTGCACAGTTATTATTTGAAATTTCCATTTGCTAAAGCCCATCAACATTGAAATCAGGTGGCAAATCACGACATTATTACCACATTCTAGTCAACCTGGCTAAGAAGTGTGACTAGCAACTAAGATTTGAATATCAAAGGAACCATATTGAATCGGACAATATCAGTCAAAAAGCTATTTGATACGGCGTCAATAAAGGTCATGGTCTCCATGCATATTGGAAATACCTCAAAAGAGAGTTAGATTTCGATTACACGCTTTAACAAAATTGTTAAATACGAATAGGTTCAATCGGTGGCGGACACCTTTTGTAGCTGTCATTTCGTTCGTAAGACTTGATACAGTATTGATGCCAGCTTCTGAGATGTATTAATTGAGACCGGCATCAGTTGGTCTCATGTATTGGAAATACCGTCTCGTCCCATCACTAAAAAAACCTGTTTATGAAGGCTGGTAGACAGTGGGGAATATGATTTCACTTAAGAAAATTGGCAACCCCAGCACCAGGTCAGATCACTACAAAATCAACAAAGAAGAAGTACTCTGGTTTGTTGTTGAACTTCGTTAGAATTAGCTGAATGTTCAACTGAATGCTCTTGACCAATCACCAGCGTGAATCATCAGCACTGTTTGTTAGCCTACGAATGCCAATATCTATCTTAGTGTATCTAGTCAGAATCATACCTCATAGTTTTTAGGAATTTCTCTACAAACTTGTTACAGATTTTTTCAGAACCGTTTGTGCAACTCTCGTATTAAAAAGAAACTATTTTAGTCCAAGACTCCACGTATGGGTTATTGAGCATGTTTTTGGAAGATTTTTCCACCAATTTTCAAGTATAAATTAAGATTTTGTGAATATGTTTGAGCATATTTCGAGCAGTTTGTAGGCATATTTTAAACCTTGAAACAATATTTTTAAAAGCATATTTGGGTTTTCTTTATCATGCATGGTTTAATAGAAGAAGATTTCTTCTAGCTATCATTGAATTTTAATAAAAACGTTGTTTGGAACTAACTTTATATATGATTCAATATAATGAAATGTGGGTTATAGTGTTCTTTGAATCGACTCATGTCACAGATCTATTTTGGGTTGTTTATATTTATCGTGCATGGCGTACAAGACCCTGAAAGCTTGCTTTAAACGTGGCCGAAATACGTAGAAGTGTAGAATAGGGCTGACGATTTTCTCGAAAATTTCAGTTCTCGAGAATGAGAATTTCTCGAGAATTCGAGAAAAAGTGAAAATAGCGAAAAAAAATGTACCTTCAAAGCTTCCAAAGAACTTGAAATTGTTTTTTTTGAAGTTCATACCAAAATCAATATGAAAATGAGTGTGAAAAACAATGATTGGACCTCACGGACAATCATTTCTGAAATTCTATTTCTGAAATTTCTGAAAGTTATACTGACCTTGTTAAAACTTCGGACATTTTCGGATTTTTGCTCAGCTGTAGTTTTCAAAACCGGGTTTTCTTGTACACACCACCACAGCCATTAGAATCTCGAAAAAAATCAGACACGGAATCTTGCCTCGAATTTGGACAGAGAAGCCAGTAAGATTTTGTTTGGGCTGGTTCACGAGTTATTTTCTTGTTCGAATGTACCATAAAAATGTTTATAAGGTTTCAAACATTGCTCATGGCTCCTATTGTTCTTTTGCTTGAAACTTTCGTTTTGAATGAAACAGTTTTGCCATCAATTCCAAAATATAACCTAGAGTAATGTAATAAAAAATTCTCGAAAATTCTCGAGAATTTTCGATCCTCGATTTTTTCGAGAAATTCTCGAGAATTCTCGAGAATCAGCCCTAGTGTAGAGAATACCTCTATGAACAAATCTAGAGCATTATAAATCACATACCTGAGATGCACATGTAATCGTCATTGACCTTTAAGCAACTGACAAATCTATTTGCTTTAATTGCATGTTTCTTTAAATTTGTATCTCATCTCAGGAAAGTAAGTACTATTGCCCTTGCTCGGTTCGATACTCAGAGGCATGTCCTCGATAACGTACGGTTAAGGTGTTAAAAAGGAATTGATGAGATGTGATATCGTATTCTTATAGCTAATCTCCCCATGATGAACATCATGAACGTATTTTTCAAAATGAATATCATTCTGGAGGCAAGTTTCGGACTGAAACCTTGATTTTAAATGGTTGCCACACTATTTGAAAAGACCTGAGAATCTGAAAGAAAGTGTTTCCATTAATTATCAGAAACTACTTTGGAAAGGTCTACGATGGAATTTATCCCACGTGCATGAGACCCTTAAATAAATCAATTTCAACTTAAGCTCTGAAAAGCGGAAAAACCCTTGATCAGAAGTTAGTCAGATCCAGGAACCACTGTACGTCAGGACGAATTTCAAAAATACACACTGGGTCCGATCATTGTACTAAAATGTGAGGTTTTTGCAACAAATGTATTGTTCCGTTAAATTTTCATTGTACTAATCGGACCCAGTGTGTATTTTGAAAGTAATCCTGGCTTGAGCCATCCTTGGTCAGATCTTAGTCAGAAGAGTAAAGGTTGGGGATGAGAAAGGTGGGAGTTTGAAAGATAGGAATACAATAAAAGCACGGAGAAAACCCAAAACTGCAAAAAAATGACTTTACTCCCTCAAAGATTTCGCCAGTTTGGTTAAATTTTTCTTGAACGCTTCTCCCTATGCTTCACCTATGCTTCTATAATACAGTGAAATATCGATTTAGCGATATTGCTCGTCTCCCCAAAATATGTATAAATATACCAAAATTTATCGTTAAATCGAGTCGCTGCGGTAGGAGTCGTATTAAAACAGTAACCCCTAAAATTATCGTTAAATCGAGATTTATCGTTTCATCTGAGATCGTTGAATCGAGATTTCACTGGACTACCAAATGGTCTTAACAACCAACCTAAACTCAAGTCAGATAAAGTTTGTTGAGAATATACTCGACCCAGCTCCTACATTTCAAACACACCAGCTGACTCCATGGAGTGTTAACTCCACGCCCGTCAATCTGACTTGATTTTGCCATACTCTAAAACAGGGGTCGGCAACCATTTTTGGGTCAAGAAATTTGATTCGTGTTGTCTGGGGCCCACCAAACAGGCATTGGTAGGTTCAGGGGCCCACAAGTTAGCGGTCAAAGAGCTTTGGGCCCACAAGTACAGTACTATGGATGGCTCTCGGGCCCACTATTTTGGACTTTCTCCATAGCTCCTGGGCCCACCAATGACCACCCTTGGGCCCACATTTGGGCTGCGGCCCACCGGTTGCCAACCCCTGCTCTAAACTATTTCTTATATGAGTTAACATGCCACCCTGTATGTTCAAAGCGATTGAATCCGTTAGCTTTATTGACCTCTGCCGACACTATTGCGAATTAACATTCCATTTCCGTACTGCTCATCTCTTCGTCATTTTCACACATATTTATAGATACAAGATACTCATTTTTTTGCAAGACAACAGCAAAAAAATGGTTGCGTGTGTGCGTCCCAAATTTCCGAGGAACATTGATTTACTATGCAGGGTAAGTTCAGGCGACATCCTGTCCTGTTTTAAAATTTCTGCCTTCCATATAGTGATGTGTTTCGAACCGGGAGTGCTGCCATTTTTTACTCGAAAGTTTATCATTGTTGATTAGGGCAGGTTGTATTGAACGTTTTTAAAAAGACCTAAACAGGGACCAATTTGGCAACACTCGAACTAGTTCGATTTCGAGTTCCACCAGTAGTTATACTTTTGGATTTCGAGTTGGCAGTGCTGCCATATTTTATGGCGTCTCTAGTTGAGAAGATTAGTTGGGGGTCAACTTTTTGACCTTAAAATCCAAAGTGGCAAAACTCGACCAAAAATCCAACTCGAAACACATCAGTACTTCCATATATTGTACAGAATAAATGAGAGGTGATCCACGGATGTCATTTAAGCCAGGGCTAGACAAAATTACAAATAGTTTTCATGATAAACCCTTCCTTCAAAAACTGGATTGAACTACAGTTCTATTTAGACAGAAATGTCACTCCAGTTAGGTCAGTGGAGATTTGTTTTGAGCTCATTTCAGCAGTCCAGCAACAAGAGTGCCAGGTATCTTGATTCTTCATGCATGGATCTAGTTTGATTTTGATTTTGATTTGATTTTGATTTTGGAACAAGTTTGATTGTTGATTGAACCATCCCCGTAAGTGTGACCAATATGACAGTCGCTAAGAGCTTGTGGAAGAATAGTAGAAGCTTATCTAGAAGCATAGAAGGAGCATATGAGATGGAGTAGAAATTGCTATGTTTGATCAAGTTTGGAGACATGAGTTGTGATCGAAAAACGCAGTTTAAGTAGCAAAAGTAGATCGAACAGGGTTATTTCCACTCCGTCTCATTTGCTTCTTCCATGCTTCTAGATATGCTTCTATTATTCTTCCAAACTACCTCAACAGCTGACCCTATGGCCAGAAAAATGTTTGCTCCGAGTGACAAGGCTTGAGGAAAAGAGCTTGTTAATGGTTGATTTCAACAGAGTGGTCCAGGTCAACTTTGAAAATGGCCTACAAAACGATTGGAGGGACTGGCTGGCCCAGTATTTTGTATCTGTAGATGTTAGTGGTCGTGATTTCGTAGGCTTAAAAATTTAATGCAAATCCAATGTAAGCTTATAAGCCCTTTGAGCATGCCCATACATGCCAGTGTACTTAATGACTAACTGATATATTGCATGATGTAGCTGACTCATTGTGAAAATATGGGAACTCTAGCAAAATGATAAAACTAGCATCACATAGAGATGACCAAAGAGAGAGGGATCATTGGCAATGTAATCTAATAACATGCAACACGCAAATTTTGACCATGATAAATGTCTTAAGCTTTGTGAATCATCTGTTGCTAATGCAATAATCCATTTTTTATATTTTGATAAAGATTGAAATGATCATTGAGTCCATAAATATTCATCCTGTTTAGCCTCACCTGACCCTATCATAAATATAGGACTGTTACTGATAATAGGCTTCATATTAAAGTATATTAAATTTATTTTAGAATATAGTAAAATCAATTCAGATTAGCGATCATCAAGTGTATGCCTTAGCTCTTATGTTTGAAACACAGCAGTTGGCGCAAGTATGTACTCAAGTCAGAGTAAGGGGCCTTGAGTATGTACTCGCGACAGCTATTGTGTTTCAAACACAGGAGCAAGGGTGAGTGAGTATATGAAGAATGTTAATTGAAGGTTACAAAAATTGCCACTAGATGGAGCCAAAACAGGGGCAAAGTCCCTTGATTTCAGATCTATCCTCAACTTTGACTTGTTACCAAAATTGCAGCTTCCATCTTAAAATGGATATTTCTTCATATTTCGAGTCTTTTGGAGCTCAGCTACGATATTAATATGTTCAAAAAGTAAAAAGTCACACTGAGTAATCACAAATTGAGGCTAAATATTTACCAGAAGCACCCACAAATACTTCTATCTCAAGATGGCGCTGATTGTCATTTTCTCTTTGATCGAAGCTCAACTTTGCTTCCTTCGGAGGGCTTGCTCTGACGGCAGAGTTGTTCATTTTGAGAACAAGAGAGGGCACCCTAGTAGGATGTGTAAAGGGCATGCTAAACCATGTAAGAGCCATCTAGGTGAAGGGAAAGTTTTCTCTAAAGTCCTAAATACTTGACGATCATTAATCTGACTTGAAGGTATACTCTTGTTTTTCGAATTAGGTGTTTAAAAATTCGGCCTGTAATTTCAATATACTTTTAAAAAATCTAAAATGTGTCAGCGTGTGACCCAGTATATTGATAAACCCAAAGGGTTTTCCAAATTTGTAAGCCTTTTATATACTCGAATCAAATGTGCTTTAGCGTTGTGAAAAATATGGAAACTCTAGCAAAATGATAAAACTAATATCACATAGAGATGACCAAAGAGAGGGATCATTGGCAATGTAATCTAATATCATGCAACACGCAAATTTTGACCATGATAAATGTCTTAAGCTCTGTGAATCATCTGTTGCTGATAAAATAATCCAAGGAAGGTAAACTCTTGTTTTTCGAATTAGTTGTTTTAAAATTCGGCCTGTAATTTCAATATACTTTTAAAAAATCTAAAATGTGTTAGCGTGTGACCCAGTATATTGATAAGCCCAAAGGTTTTTCCAAATTTGTAAGCCTTTTATATGCTCGAATCAAATGTGCTTTAGCCTTGTGAAAAATATGCTTTTGCCCAATAACAATTACTGCATGGCAGAATGCAAAGTTACCTTTTAATTAAGCTTAGATATAATCAATTAACCACGCAAACTCACATCGACTTGGTTAACAAAATGATTTAGCATCACGCATTGAAATTGACCTGATATTGAGTCGTCCTATAGATTTGAAAGGGAAAAACATTTTTGCTGATTTAGAAGGGCGTTTTGGACGTTCCTTGATTGAGAACGATTATCACTTCTAGAGTTAATAGTAGTATATATTGCACCAGATTTCC